>JANAVB010021197.1:5028725-5086225 GCA_029216955.1 Iris pallida
CGTCTCTTGTGCGTATGTACGAATATGTCGTGAGCGGTGACCGCCTCCGCCTCTCTCCCCTCCTTCACTGCCTGTTGGGCCTGCATACGTAGAATTTAATTAACTTCGTATATTAATAGTACCGGATTAAATATTGGAATGAATTTGCGGTATCTCACCAAATCTGCACGCGTCCGTGCGTGGGGCCTTGATCCTCCCGTATGCAGACCCACGACCTGTCTATTCGCCTTGGCTTTCTCTGATTTTTCCTTGTATTGAGGAGTATCCATCTTCTCCAACATCTGCTCATAGTACTCCGCCCGGATCCAGTCCTTCTTCGTATGTGCCGTACGAAGGTCGTACACCGCATCCCGTATCTTCTTCCCGGCAGCGGCTTTGTAGGTCCTGCGGATCGCCTCCTCGCGATGGAGGGGCCACCAGAACGTCCTCTGACACACAAATTCAAATATCACGTAATTAAAAAATAAATGAATTAAAGAATAATTAATAATTAACCAAAATATATATACCCTCATCTCGTCGAGCCAGACGTACTACCTATCTTGAGGCACCTCAGAAAAATTGAGGTAGGGGCCATAGTAGTTTTCTCGGATAATGTACCCTAGACTCCGGGCAACATCCTACGGGAAAAATCTATAAAAAAGCAACGACTGGATTATTGACTTGAATAAATAAAAAAAATTTAATAATTAACTTAAATTTACTGACGATTCACCCGCGGGCCATATCTCTCGTCGGAACTCGCCCGTCGGCCTCTCTGGTGGCGTCGGAAGATCCGAGGGTCCGCGTATGTACTCCCCGATAACAGGATAAAACTGAATCCGGGGGTACTCCGGGGCCCACCGTGCAGTAACTGCTGGGTCCGCTGCTGCATCTGCTGATGCATCCGCTGGTGCATCCGGTGGCGGAACGGATCCGCTAGCGGATGGAGTCGTATGCCTCGACGAAGATGACGGTGGCACCGAGATAGATTGACGGCGGAAAGAGTCTGTGCCCGGGCTCTCCAGGTTGGGATCGTAGGTCACATCCGGAGAAGACGTCTGGCGACAACGACCGCTACCACCACGCCCACGCCCACGACCACCACCACCACCACCACCACCACCACCACCACCACCACCACCACCACTACCACGGCCAGCACCACCAGCACGAGTGCTCGCAACCATGCCCTGTAAATAGAACACATAAACATAATTAATAATATAAAAGTATAAATGAATATAAAACTAAACTAAAATATATATACCAGCAGTTGGGCGACGAGTGCCGGCCAGAGGAGTAGGATTAGGAGTGCCATTTGCAAAAAGAAAATCATACAATAAGTAGATGATCGAACGACAAAAATATGAACTGAAAGAAGAACACAGAAGTTTAATTTAAAATGAATCGTCCTCGTCAGCGGCCTCGGCCTCGACGAAAACATGAACTGAAATATACCGATATTTAATCATCTTCATCGTCCTCGTCTTCATTCTCATCATCGTCCTCATCCTCATCGTCGACTTCATCTGTATCCTCATCCTCATCCTCATCCTCATCAAGGTCTTTTTCTTCTTCTTTAGTCTCAATACTTGGGACAAGACGCCTCTTTCTCTCCTGGTTGACATCTAAGTCTTGTATATCAACCTCTTCCGCCCCTCTATTTTCCTCAACAGGAGGTATATCAACCTCTAATTCAATATCCATGGTATCCGACTGTTGTCCCAAGTATTGGGGCTTTTCGATCTCGTCCTCTTGGTATGCTGGGTCTCCAACGTTGAATGTATTTCTAGATTTAATCTTGCATACTGCCCACCAGTCAAATCGATCTCTACGATGCCTTAGGTAGCTTGTATAGTAGACTTGAACAGCCTGACTTGCTATCGTAAACGTGTCGGACCCTCTATACCTCCTGCGATGATTTATATCGACGAATCCAAATTGTTTATCGATTCTCCAACCGATATTTGGTGTCGTATCGAACCACTCACATTTGAACATCACAATATGCATATCATATGGGGCACTATATTATACATCTACAATATCCCGAAGCACTCCATAATAGTCAAAGTCCGGCTCGTCGTCATAGATGGTGCCTCTTATGCAAACACCAGAATCCTTAGTACTGAAGTTGTCATCGACAAATTCGGCATTTATAGCATGTTGAGTTGCCCTAAACTTGAAGCCATTAACGACATAGCCTGGCCAAGTCTTCGTATGCTTCTTCGGTCCCAATGCCAAATAACGAATGCTCTCATTTGTGAGTGTTGTTTCAGGCAATAAAACCTGTAAACAAATAATGATAATTTAAATTTTTTACTTGCATATATTTTAATAGTAGCCGTATAACATATTATCTCTGTTACTTACGTATTTTTGAAACCAGGTCGGAAAGGTACAATCAACCTCTCTTTGAAGTCCCTCATCGGTAATATCGGGTGTCCTTATTTTGACTTCATCTCTAAATACACTGTTAGAAAGAATAAAAATAAGTGTAGTCACTTACTTCACCAAATTAGAGATTATAACGAGGTGTAGTCACTTACTTCTCCAAATCTCTCACTTCTTGTATGTCACAATTTAACAATACATATCGGTGCACGGGATCATACTCATCGTCAGTAAACCACCGATTCTTACTAGCCCCAATAGGCTTGCCCCTTAAGTTGAATATACCTCCATCCTCAACGTCTTCATCATTCCTTTGAGATCTATTTCGATTTGTCTCGATATGAGTATCAAAATAAATGGAGCAGAAGTTTGACACCTCCTCGATAAGATATGCTTCGCATATCGAAGCCTCTATATGAGCCTTGTTGCCAACTTTCTTCTTTAAATGGTGTAGGTACCTATAAAGACAAATTATCTTGAGAATTGACAATAAATTATAAAATTCCACTTAAATTATATCAATTTTTATTTAACTTTCAAAGGGGGTACATCCATCGATAATGAACAGCTGCACCGACACGGGCTTCGTATGGTAGATGAATCGGTAGATGCTCCATGCTGCTGAAAAAGCCCGGTAGAAATATTTTCTCTAACTTGTAAATTGTTAAGACAATCTTCTCCTCAAGTTATACCATATGTTGCACCGTCAGCTTAGTTGAACAGATATCCCTGAAGAATGTAGACAGCTCGGCCAACGGAACCCATACAGCAGAAGGTAACAACTCTCTCAAAGCAATGGACAGTAATCTTTCCATAAACATGTGGCAGTCGTGACTTTTCATTCTTGTTAGCTTGCGTTCATTGAGATCAACACATCTAGACAAATTCAACACATAGCCGTCGGAAAATCTTAAAGTAGATATCCACTTGCAGATTATTAATCTATCCTCCTTGCTCAATGTATATGGCGCTATAGGCTTACTTAATTGTCCACCAGCTCCCCTTTCTATCAAGTTTAGATCATGACGTTTGTATATCTCGGCCATGTCTTATCTTGCTTTTGGATTGTCCTTCGTCTTTCCTTTAATATCCATGACGGTATTGAAGACATTATCGAACACATTCTTTTCGATATGCATGACATCAAGATTATGCCTTATAAGATTATCTTTTCAATAAGGCAAGTCCCAGAAAATACTCCGTTTGGTCCAGTTATGGCTTTGACCGAACCCCTCGACACGATTGTTCGATAGATCTTCCATTGCGGTGGGCAATTCCTTTACAACTTTCGAAATATCGTATCCCGATAATCTGGCAGGAGGATCAAAAAATTCTTGTTTTCCAGATCTGAACGTGTCCTTGTTCTTTCGCCAAGGATGGCTCACGGGCAGAAATTGACGGTGACAGTCAAAGAAAGAAGTTTTTCCTCCATGTCTAAGGCGGAACGCCTTACTATTTTCTATGCATATCGGACAAGACATGTTGCCGTGCGTACTCCATCCCGACAGCATATCGTATGCTGGAAAATCATTGATTGTCCACACGAGTGAAGCTCTCATCTGAAAGTTCTGTTTTCTGGAAATATCATACGTCGTGACGCCGATCTCCCACAGCTGTTTCAGCTCATTCACCAACGGCTGTAAATATATATCAATATTTTTCGTCAGATTTTTGGGATCGAGTATGATAGCTGTCAAGAACATATAAGGAGTCTTCATACACATCCATGGTGGCAGATTATAAGGGGTAAGAATGACCGGCCAGCATGAGTATTGAGATCCCGACTGTCCGAAAGGGACGAAGCCATCAGAACATAGCGCAAGGCGTATATTTCTAGGCTCTACAGCAAAATCTGGATGACACAAATTAAAATATTTCCACGCTTCTCCATCCGAAGGATGTGATAATTCTCCTTCGTCCTTTATGCGCTCTTCGCTGTGCCACGTCATGTGTTCCGCTGTATTCAGAGATATATACATCCTCTGCAAGCGCTTCGTGATCGACAAGTAATGCATCCATTGCGACAACAATCTATCTTCTTGTACCCCAGTCCTAGTTGTCGAACCATCATCTTTGACTTATAGAAGTTTTTTGGGAGCTCTTTTGATTCCTTCGGTAACACCTCGTTGATTAGTTGTGTGATCCGATCATAGCAAGCTTGTGGCAAGTTAAAATCAGACTTTATGTTCAGCAACCGCATCGTCACTGACAGTGCAGAATGAGTCTCACAACCAGAATATAGAGGAGTATCTGCGTCCTGAAACATATCATAAAACTCCTTCGCCTCGGGATTAGGATCCTCCGGATCAAAATTAGGTCTTGCCGTATCATACTCCATATCTCGTGCAAGGTTCTGCACGTCTCCATAATTAACAGAGCATCCATCTTCTTCGAGGACATCCATTGCAGCATTATCATAAAAAACATAAGTACCAGCTTCCACCGCCTGTCTTTCCGAATATAATTTACCTTGTGATGACCACAAGCCGTAATCACGTACGAAACCCTTACGGGTCAAATGATCTCTCACAATCACCACTTCTTCGTAACGTCTATTGTGACAATTAACACATGGATACTTGATTTGTTACCGTCCATGTACTGAGCTTTGCTCATGGCATACTTAAGAAATACTTCCACGCCTGCCTGAAAATTGCCACTAACACCAATTCTGCTCTCGTGTTGCCGTTTGTACATCCATGTACGAAAGTAACGATTCATCCTCGATTTGGATGTGAAAATCTGTATCGTAAGACAAACTAAACATAAGAATAGCCCGAAACTTTAAACCATCCTCATAAGAATAGTCTGATACTCCGATCGGTATCGGTATCGATATCGGCCGATACTTTAATAAATTATTAATATTAATAAATTATTAATAAATATTTGTTTTTCGATACCAAAAAATCCGATACTCCGATCCGAAACCACCGATATTACCGATACCCCCGATGCCGATACTCATAGGGATAGTCCGATACCGATACCGGGACATGCCAAACTGTATCATTATCGAACAGTATCGGATCGGTATCGGTCAGTATCGGGTATCGGTCAGTATTGGAGCAGGACATGCCAAACTGTACCGGTATCGGTCAGTATCGGTCCGATACCGATTCCGATACCCCCCTCCCCGATTCGATACTCATAGGATTGGTCCGATCCGAAACCACCTATACCCCTTCCCCCGATCCGATACTCCGATTCAGAACCACCGAAACTCATAGGAATGGTCCGATCCGAAACCACCGATGCCCCCCACCCCCTCCCCTACCCCGTCGGACAGCAAACCCCCCCTCCTCCTTCCACACCCCCGGACAGCAAACCCCCACTCCACCCCATCCCCTCCGACAGCAAACACCCACCCCCCTCCCCCTCGACAGCAAACCCTAAACCCTACCCCTGCCCCCCGCCCCGCACCCAACACCATCCACCCCCCGTCCCCCTCCCTCCCCCCATCACCGCCGGCCCCCGCGACAGCCGGCCCACCGCCTATGACCCGAAACCCTACCCCTGTCCCGAAACCCTAAAACCTATCCTGCCCCCGCCCTCAACAACCTCCCCCTCGCCCCCACTCCTTCTCCCCTACCCTGCCGGACCCAGCGACAGCCGACCCCCCCACCACCAACCCGAAACCCTATATGTTATGCTAAACACAGAAAGAGAGAGAGAGGGAGAGAGAGAGAGAGAGAGAGATCCCGTTGGAGAGAGCTTCGCCGGAGAATGTGACCCGTCGGAGAGAGCTCGTCGGAGAAAGAGAGAGAGAGAGAGAAAAGAGAGAGAGTTTTTTGGGGGGAATGAAAAATCCCCCCCCGTCGGTTCAATTTAAGTTAGGTTACAGTATTTAGCGACGGATTACCAACGGATATATCCGCCGGTAGATAGTCGCTAAATACCCACTAGATTACCGACGAAAAAGTCCGTCGCTAGATTGACGCTAATTTAGCACGCCATTTTCTTCAAATTTTGCCTCCACAATGTGCGACATATTAGCGACGGACATGAATCCGTCGCCAAAGTTGCGTCAAATGTGCGACGGATGTGCGACTGATTTTGATGCAAAAAAATAAAAAAATTATCCATTGCTTTCTGACGGTAGCCCGTCACAACGTAGTCGCGAGACCGTCGCTATCGCCGACGGATACGATCCGTCGCTAATCTTCCGTCGCCAAATTGCTATATTTTAGTAGTGCATCGCCCTCTGACCGCCGACATGGTGTCGATCCCAGCCAGCCCTGAACCGGCCTTCTCTCTGTGCGTCGTCGCGAGCAGCGCTCGAGCCCGCCGCATCTTCTCTGTGCACCAACCTGTGCGCCACTCTTTCCCGTCTATGCTCGACCTAGCCGTCGATCGTCCCACAGCCCTCGCTCCGATTGGACCGTCACTCGAGGTGTCGACGAACCTGGATCCACCGCAGACCCGACCTCCATCGTGTCCTCCAGCGCGGCCGCACCAATCGCCGAGCGCCGCCGCGTGGAAGCTTCCGATGAGCCCTTCCATTTTCCCCCTTTCGTTCTCCTTCCGCGCGAGGAGCCAACGCCGGCGACTCCCCGTCTCGCCCAGCGCTGCCCGGCCGACCTCTCCGCCCTTCCCAGCTGACGATCTCCGGTGAGCACCCTTCTCTTGCTCTCCCTCTTTATGCTTCCTCATTCTCTCTCCTTTATTTCCTCTAAACTTATTTCTCTCTCTCTGTCACTTCTCACATGTATATGACAACAACAGTTGGCTATGTTGTCTACTTGTCTTCCAATACAGTAGAGAAAGTGTGAGAGAAATAGGTTTCTGTATTCTAGTATTTTATAATATATTAATTAGTACTATATATATATATACTCATCAGTATACACATTGTTATAATTATTATCATTCATATTATTTTACTACTATTATTTATGATTAGTGGTATTATTCCTATTATGGTTACTAATATTATTATTAGTTATTTTGAGATATATAAATAGTATTTTCTAAAATAGAGTTAGGAGTACTTCCTAAAATTAAGTTTTGACAATTAAGATTTTGCGTAGAAGATTTACTATATTTTCAAACCTTTTTTAGATATCCTAAAATGAGTGGATTTATATTTTGGGCCCTAGTATTGTTGGCCTTATATCATTATATGGTTATGATTATGATTATTGTATTTATTATAACTAATATGATTGTTACATATATCTTCTAAAATAATATCAGTGTAAATATCATCTATCTAAACTAAATTATAGTTGGTATAAACTAACTTCCCTTTTGTTTTCAAATAATTGCTTAAAAATGTTTGATCAGTAAAAAGAAGATGAATAGTTTCCAAGTATCATGATTATTTTCTAAAACGGGTTATAGATAATTCTATTACATAAATATTTCTCCTTAACTAGAATTTCCTTTTAAAATTCTAGATTAGGTTGATCTTGACCATGACTAGTCATACGTTCCTATTTATTGTGATTCTGACCACTTCATATCGACCCTAGGCTAACTGGACTATTATGAACGCAACGGCATTATCGGTTTCACCAGCTAAGGACCTCAGACAAGTACACTTTCTGATTGCTTTTTGATTCATAGTAGTTTATACATTCCATGTTTATACATATGTCTTGCTGCTTGTTGACACGCTCGTCACACGGAAATTATTATCATAGATCTCTAATTACTATATTTTGTGATTATCATGTTTTTATGTTTCGTGACTTGTTCGAGTCCATGAGTACTAGTCGGGAGGGAAAATATCTTAGTAGACATGTTGACTACCCTGAACTATCCCCCATGTCTTTCGTGGAGAATAGCAGCTGCACACGAAACGTGCAGGGTGCCGGATTTATCCTCTAGCCGTTCACATATCGAAACTGATATTTCAAAACACATAGATAGTTGTCTTTTATTTGTTTCCTTGTTTTCTTCACCGCTTGCCATGACATAAGTTATTTTCTAGTTTTCATCTCACATATGTTATTTTCATGTCTTGTGAATTCTATTGTATTTTCGCATTGCCGTCGGTTTGTGTGCTTGTTCCATTCCTGACTGAAAATCAATATTTTTCAGGTTAGCTGTGGCTTCACTGAGCTTTGGGAGATACGGATGTACTTGCAGACAGAAATCTAAAAATTAGATAGATGTGGTATCATTTACATTAGTTGTAAGAACCTTGGACTTTTCTTTAAATATAAATCTTGTAATAATTTGTAAATTTGATTTAATAATTTGGATGAGCAATAAATGTTATATTTTGTGATTTTGAGCATCTTGGCCGTGACAGCATTTTACCGCCGACTCTGCAGCGTAGGCTGGCTTGGACACGTCTCGTATCCGAAAAGTTGGTGCGGGTCGTGACATTTTTCCTACCGATCAGCCGGAAGGAGCTCAACCAGCGCCCCAGCAGCAACAAGAAGACCAAGCCCAACACTCGGGAGCAGCATCCCGAGCCATGCACCCGATGGCCCAGAGCCCCCAGTTCAGCCAGTTCAGCCTGCAGAGTCCGACAGCAGGGTCTTGATTAGACTTATCAGGGAATTGCTTGCATCGCAGGATCGTCGAGGTGATGCCCTGCACCAGACAGTAGAGTTAGCCATGGAAAGAGTGGGTTACCATGGTAACAATATAGCCAACAATTTCAAGTGCCTGAACCCTCCCTTCTTTGACGGTAGCGAGGATGCGATTGCAACTGATACCTGGCTCCAGGACATCGAGATTATCTTGGAAGCAGCCAAGACTCCAGAGGAAGAGAAGATGGCGTAGTGCGCCTACAGTTATTGGACTTAGCCCATACCTGGTGGGCGATGTTAGCAGTTGGATTGGCGACGCCTGTCCCATGGGCGATATTCAGTGACAAGTTTCAGACCAAGTACTTTGATGCAGTGGCTCGATATGATCTGCAGACGAGATTCACCAATTTGAAGCATATGAGCAGGACGGTCGATGGATATGCGATCGAATTTTCAAGACTGAGTTGGTTTGCTCCCACCTTGGTGGCAACCGAGTTGAATTGAGCGCAACGATTTCAACAGGGACTCCACCTAGAGATTATTCTAGCTGTGTAGCAGTTCTAGCATCAGACTTTTGATACTGTCTTAAGAGCAGCCAGGAGGCATGAGTATACCTCTCAGAGGATAGTAGATAGAACCGGAAGCAAAAAAAGGTCCGATGGGCAGATGAGTCTGTCTTCAGCACCAGCCCCGGCAGCTAGGGCTTTGTCGATTGGAGTTCCCCGAAGGACGAACTCAGTTACGTTGGTTCAGCATTCAACACCAACGTACCCTCAGCAACAGAAGCAGAAGCAGTCTTCTGTAATGGGCTGCTCTCATTGTGGAAAGCCAGGACACGTTATTTCAGAGTATCGTCGAGCACAGAGATTGTGCTTGGCTTGTGGGGCACCGGACCACAAGGTAGGGTCATGTCTGAATAGAGCCAGTTCATCGTCATGAAACCTAACTAGTCCCTCGATTAGGGGACCAGCCCCAGCACCAGGCCCAATATAACAGCAGTACCAGTTTCTGAGGCCATTGCCGCCCCAGGCTCAAGTTTTCCAGCAGCAAAGGCCACAGCGGTATGCTCAGGCCCAAGCTCAGATGCAGAATAGGCAGAGAAGTTTCCAGCAGAGGGGACCAGCACCCAGAGGGCAAGGTCAGGCTATGGCTCTGACCGTAGAGGAAGAATTGGATCAGGTAAGGTGGTGGCAGGTACCATTCTTGTCAACTCTTTTTCAGCATCAATATTATTTGATTCGGGTGCGTCGCATTCATTTATGTCTGTACGATTTGCAATACGAGTAGGACTGAAGCCCGAGTCATTATCAGTAAGACTCAATATACATACTAGTAGCAGTCTTGTAGGAGTAGATAGAGTCATTTCCTCGTGTAGAATCGTAGTTAGCGGTAGAGAGTTTTCTGCTAGATTGATAGAATTTTCGATGGCCGACTTTGACGTGGCCCTAGGAATAGATTGGTTGAAGGAGCAATACGCAAGAATAGACTGCCATATTGGCAGGATTATTTTTGGTATTTCCGGCGAACCAGAGTTTTTATTTTCCAGAGGCAAAATAGAACCTTCTCCACCAGCATTGCGGATGGCAGTAGCAGAGGCAATTCAGTTTCCCAGAGTTGTTGAAGAGTTCCCTGACGTATTTTTCAAAGAACTTCTAGACATGCCCCCAGAGAGAGAGATAGACTTCACCATTGATTTGCTTCCAAGAACGACACCAGTATCAGAGAGAGTCTAAAGATGGCACCTTCGGAGTTGGAGATTTTGTACAAGATGATTGAAGAACTCAGAACCAAAGAATTCATTCGTGCTAGCGGATCTCCTTGGGGAGCCCCGATGCTTCTTATGAAAAAGAAGGATGGTGCGTCAAGATTATGTGTTGATTATCGTACCTTGAACTCTGTAACAATCAAGAACAGATATCCTCTACCAATGATAGATGACTTATTTGATCAGCTCCAATTTTTTCGAAGATTGACTTGCGATTAGGGTACCATCATATCAGAGTTAGGAGCAAGACATCCAGAAGACAACATTCAGATCAAGATATGGGCATTGGGAGTTCCTTGTTATGCCATTTGGAGCAACCAATGCACCAGCCGTATTCATGGACCTCATGAATCGTATCTTCATACCTTATTTGGATCAGTTTGTGATAGTATTTATAGACGACATCTTGGTCTATAACAAGAGTGAAGCAGAGCATGACCAATATCTCCGAGTGGTCCTTTATATTCTCAGAGAGCACTAGTTGTACGCGAAGTTCAGTAAGTGCGTGTTTTGGCTTGACCGCATATCGTACTTGGGTCATATCATCACCAGAGGTGGAGTAGAAGTGGACCCCCAGAAGATAGTGGCTATAGAGTTATGGCCAGTTCCCAGCACCGTAGAAGAAGTTCACAGTTTCCTTGGATTGGTCGGCTATTATCGACATTTTATATCAGACTTCGCTAGGATTTCAGCGCCCCTGACTCAGTTGACCCGCAAGGATTTGCAGTTTGCTTGCACAACAAAGTGTCAGAGTTCATTTGAGAAGTTAAAGCTAGGCTTGATGACGACACCCATTCTCACACTTCCAGATGGAACTGGAGGATTTTTAGTCTATTGTGACGCTTCCGGCAAGGGATTAGGATGTGTCTTGATGCAGCATGGTAAGGTAGTAGCTTATGCATCACGTCAGCTTCGTGATCATGAGAGGAATTACTCAACCCATGACTTGGAGTTAGCAGCGGTAGTTTTCATACTTAAGCTATGGAGACATGACCTGTATGGAGATCGGATGAAGATTTTCACCGACCATAAGAGTCTTAAGTATGTGTTTACTCAAAAGGACCTTAACATGCGTCAGAGGAGATGGCTAGAGCTACTTATAGATTATGACATCAACCTGCAGTATCATCCTGAAAAGGCCAACATAGTAGCAGATGCATTGAGCAGAAGAGCTGGAGTTTATTTCCTAACAGTACAACCAGAGTAATTAGCAGACCTTCAGAAAATGGGGATAGAGAGAGTTCTCCCTACCAATATGGCATTGATGGCCAGCATACAAGTTCATTACAGCATAGTGGAGAGGATTAAGTTAGCTCAGTCAACGAATTCTAAGCTACATCGGCTCAGGGCAGAATATGAAGCAGGACGAAGACCCGAGTTATGCATTCACGAAGATGGTACACTTCGACATGGAAGGCATCTTTGTGTACCCAGTGGTGACATCAGACAGAAGATCATGGCAGAGGCTCACAGCTCTCACTATTTAATTCATTCCGGTGGTACGAAGATGTACCGAGACATCCGTTAGTATTTCTGGTGGAATGACATGAAGAGAGAAATAGCCCAGTTTGTCTTCCAATGTTTAGTTTGCCAATAAGTTAAAGCTGAACATCAGAGACCAGCTAGAATTCTTCAACCGTTATCGATCCCAGAATGAAAGTGGGAGCATATAACCATAGATTTTGTAACTGGATTTCCTAAATCCCCGGCTGGCAGGGATGCTATATGGGTTATCGTTGATCATCTCACAAAGGTAGCTCATTTTTTTCCCATCAGAATTGGTCAGTCGATGGATCAGCTAGCAGAGATGTACCTCAGGCAGATTGTCAGATTGTATGGAGTGCCAGTTAGTATCATATCAGACAGAGATTCCAGATTCATATCGTACTTTTTTGTAGAGTCTTCAAGAGAGTTTGGAGACTCATCTCAAGTTCAGTATGGCTTATCATCCACAGACAGATGGTCGGTCAGAACGCACGATCCAGACTCTCGAAGATATGTTACGATCATGTACACTGGACTTTGGTGGTTCGTGGGAAGATCACCTGTACCTAGTGGAGTTCTCCTATAACAACAGTTTCTAGGCTAGTATTCAGATGGCACCCTTTGAGACATTGTACGGCAGAAAGTGCCGATCTCCTTTAGCCTGGGATGATATGGGCGAAAGGCAGATGTTTGGTCCAGAGATAATTACACAGACTATTGAGGTGGTCAAACAAGTTAGAGGTCATCTTCGAGTTGCATAAGATCGCCAGCGTCATTGGGCCGATTCTCATTGGCGTCCCCTTAAATTTTCTATCGACGACCACGTATTCCTTAGGATCTCGCCTACCCGTGGCGTCATTCGATTCGACGTGCGGGAAAAGCTTAGTCCTAGGTATATAGGGTCGTTTGACATCCTTGAGCGAGTAGGTGATGTATCCTATCGTCTCGCTCTTCCGTCGTCGTTACGTGAGGTACATGATGTGTTCCATGTGTCCCAATTGCGACGGTATATCCTGGATCCGAGCCATACCCTTAATCATTCAGAATTGGTTGTTGGTGCCAACCTTTCGTATAAGGAAAGGCCCGTATCCATATTGGACCGGAGAGAGAAGGTACTCAAGAACAAAACTATTAGTTTAGTCCGTATTGCTTGGGGTCATCACTCTTTGGGTGAGTCAATATGGGAACGTGAGGATGATATCCGCTCGCGATACCCACACCTGTTTGACTCATAAGGTATAATGTCTTTATTATGCCTTATGCTTTTAAATTTTTTGCTTGCATGAATGATTGCTTGATTGGTTACTAGTCGTAGATGGCATGTGCTTTAGTATAGCTTGCCCCAACATCTCTAGCCTCTTGATTAAATTCTGAGAAAGGAATTCTTTTAAGGTGGATAGAGTTGTCACTCCCGTTTTCCATTATACGTATTTCCAGTGTACGTATACGAATTTTGACTCGTATTTTATTTATTGTATTTTCGTATTTTTTTATGTCTAGCCTTGATGTATCTTGATTAGGGTTGACCTTGGGTTGGTTTGGTCCAACTTGACTTGTTATGGATGGCTTGGTTTGGTTTATTTTGATGGTTGGTTCAATATGTTGAACCATCCCCTCTCTTTATAAACACCCAACTACTTTCTCTTTTTTTTCTTTACTCTTTATTACTTCTTCTTCTTCCTCATAACTCTTTCCACCTACCAAAAAATCCTAGGCAAGTGCTAGCTTGCTTCATGAGAGAACGTATTTCTATTTGTTCTATTGTTTTCCCTACATGATTTTAAGACACTTTAGAACTTGGCATTTTTTAATTTGGTAGATATTTTCGTGTAGATCTAAGTTTTGGTCATTTTTGGTTTTCTTGGGTTTTAATCTATCAAACCTCCTTATTTTCGAAAATAAATTGTTCTATGTGGTAGAGAACTTCATTAAATTTGGCCTTTAAAAACCCGAATTTTGATTTATTTTGAGTGATTTATGGACTTGGGAAGTTCATGGGTTCATGAACACTTGTTCTCGGGTTTGGAAAAGAAGAACAGTGCGGGACGCATAGCTTATTATGCGCCTACAACACTTTTTCCTTGGGCACATAGCCATCTATATGCGCCCAAGTCTTCCATGCTCTCTGCTTGGGCGCATAGCCCTATATATGCACCCAAGGACTCCCCATCCTAGGCCCATAACACTAGATATACGACCAAGTGCACCATGTTCCCTTGTTTGGGCGCATAGCCTTCCTTATGCGTCCACCTTACCTTGGAAGTTAGTCTCTTGATTTCTTCCAAGTACACCCCGACTCCACCCTGTGGGCGCATAGCCTCAGGCGCATAGCAGTGGGCGCATAGCCTCAGGCGTATAGCAGTGGGCATATAGCCTCAGGCGCATAGCAGTGGGCGCATGCTCTCCATGTCACTTCACTGACCCTTTGTGCCTTCTCTTGCTATTATCCCCGTTTGCCTCCATGGTCCTTAGTGTGAGTTGTGACTTTGCTTGTACTCTTTACTTAGCTAGTCTTATAATGTTATTTTCCATGTTACACATGTACTCAGAGCTTTAAATACGATCTTGGTATGGCACGTACACTCTCTAATAACACCTTGATAGTGGCCCGCCGTGGGGTACTTACAGGATCACGACATGACCATGTGATTTTATACGATAGTTCTTGATAGTGGTCCGTCGTGACACACTCTTGACAATATAAGTAATCTTGATAAGTAATCTATCATGATAATCTTGATATGCTATTGCGACGACTATCTTGACTTGCTAAGTAACCCTTGTCTTGACACCGTGGGTGATCGTTCTTGAATGTGCTCGTATAAGCTACCAGTCTCGTCTCGCATCATGTCTAGGACTTGCATCCCCGGTTACCACGGTCAGGAATTCATATTGAATTTGACTAGGTTAATAACTAGATTGATCAAAGTAGTTCATATAGAGAGAAGTTTCCAGTTACAGGTGATCCCATTATCCCGGCCACACCCGATGGACTTGTAGCCTGCCAACGAGTATGGCACATTTTCAGCCCACTGTCATGTGGGGCACTCCTTGAAACAAGTACTACGCACACTATCATGTGTTACACTCCAAGTCACCTAATAATTCTTGATAACACTTAAATGAACCTCGTCTGGTTAACCTGGATAGCTGCAGGGCTTGTGACTGCTGGAACATCTCATTGCATCTTGCTAGTAACTAGGCTTGTGATAACCCTAGTTAGTTAAAGTATCAAGCCGTACTCTTTGCTTGGCCATGAATGTTGGATGGAGTCCAATCCTGTCTAGTCTTGTCTAGATCCAGTACATGGCTATCTCAGGACATGCTTGCTCACGCATACTCTTACCAATAAATGGCTAGAGACCCGGTTCTGTTCAGACGAAGGGTTACAACCCTGGTCCTTATTTGGTTTAAGGATTGTAACCTGCCTTCTGGAATAGTTCCTCGTCCTCTCGTCAATTGTTGCCTTATTTACATTGCATGTCCTCTTGTTATTATTCTTTTTTATGTTCTGACATGTTGGTTTTAGTTCTTAAAGGAAGCCTCCCTTGTGGCACTTGCTCTTTCTAGGGTCTGACCCAGCTGGTTTTGTATGGCTAGATTTCGGAGTAGCTCCCGAGGATCTTCCAACCTTCCAGCCAGATGGTGAACACTAGGCACAACTATGGCAACAAGTGAGTTTTTATTTTGCTCTTCCACTCTTTTATAAATTATTCTTTTGAGGCGTTTAACCGCCGAACAAGTGTTAGCTCGTGTTGAATATACATTCCTGTCTGTCTAAGGACTGTAACATGATTGACAAATCCTAGGATTGATCATGTATGACTTTAACTCTTGCTAGTCTTCGTATTTTGTATGACTAGATTCATGATCATCTGAATATATAATATATGGAATGCCTTACTTTGTATGTCTGATGATCTATCATCTTGTTACATTTACTTGCTTGCTTGAGATTGAGACACTAGGCTTGTTTTGACCATAAGTGACTGTTGGCTTTGTTTTTCATTATTTAAGTATGTATTTTGGAATCTTTCTAGCTAGTGTTATACAAATATGGGCGACGATCTTGTGATGGAAACAAATTTGGTAATGTTTTGGGTTCATGTTGGATATACTTGAATGTTTAATAGATGATTTAAAAACATGGTGTAGTGCTTAATGTTTTGGGTTTAGAATTTTGTATGTAAGGTGGAGACTATGGATTCATTTTGTAACTGTAGGTGTGTGTGATGTATTGTGTTTTGGATTTATTTTGGAAATGATGGTAAAAGATGCTTAATGTTAAGCTTTTTTGTTGTTTATCAATTGAACGTTATAGTTATACATGATTTTGTTGTGTTCTACAATGTGGTAAATAATGCTTGATGTTGTTAAGCTTTTTTTTGTATGGGAGCTCCGATATCTGGAGATACATCTGAGGACAAGCATGACAACGACCATGAACATATGAATTATGTTATATGTGTATTTAAATTATATATTTTATAGCTGGAAAATGCAAACAATAATTTCATATGGATTACTTTTGGTACGGTCATTTAATTGTCCTAGATATAAACGACATCCTTTTGTGACGCTGGCAAATTTTTCTAGGACGGATGTTATTCGTCACAAACTCTTTTATTTTGGGACAGTTTAGTAAACTGTCATAAACATATAATAATTCAAACTCTTTTGGTACTGTTAGATTTTTCAACCCTAAAACCAAATTAGGACGGTATTTTCTGTCCTAAAACTTTTTGCCACGCCACCCTAATAGCACTGTTACATGCCGTCCTAAAATTCATCCCAAATTCTGATTTAGGACTGACTTGGGCCTTTTTAAGATGGATTTTTGGCGTCCCAGAAAGACACTTTTTTTGTAGTATTGTTGTTAAACCCTCATGCATCTAGACAGCCGTGACCGTATTGCGAGGTAAGGTTCACTTTAATGTACGTAGCTGGCTGTGTCTGTCCCCCGCTCTCCAGTATTCTTATTCTGGGGCGTGACAGGACACGGCAGCGTGCGCGCGCTCACACAACATGAGCAACAGCAACAGTCGCGACAACGACCGACTTCACGATCCGATTTATCCGCGGTCGCTCTACCGATTTCCAATTCGTCTTCTTCGGTACATAGAAACACATACGCCTTCATATTCCTTCAATTAGTTCATTTTATTTCGCTTTATATACGACGAAAAATGAGTTCCAAAATCGAGAAAAACTTGATTTATTGGACGTTAGAAACTGTCCCAACACCCCATGTTTGAGATTGATTTGCGACCAGTGGATTGCGAATCTTGAAAATTAGTTTGAATAAACTTGTAGACAACCTATAGAGCTTTAAAACCCTTCTTGTAGATTTAAATTTCATACACTGTACGTAAAATAATTCGTTTGTGAAGTTTAGGAAAAATCTGTTTTTTGAAACATTAAAAAACTTCGATAAGGAGTCCGTCCTGACAAACCGGGCGACGTAGTTACGAACCGAAGGCATCGAAAGGTGCGTATCGACTTCGTAGACGTGTGATATTTGACGGAATTCAAATTTATCGCGTGTGCACGACGAATTTGATGCGTATCCACCGAAAGTTATCGTATCGGCCTCTTTGCAAATTTTCTAATTACTTTGTGCACGTTCGTCATCTCGAGACGAAACTTGCGCCAACAGGACCGTATCCTTCTTTTGGTCCTGTATGCCAAGTTTGGTCCGATTTTGAGATAGTTGACCGGATCACTGTTTTGCGGGCCCTACGATCCGACTCAACGGGCGATTTTGTGCACGGTCCGTCATAATCCAACTTTGAACATACTGTGTATCGTCAAACCGGACCCGTAGATATATAGTTTGGTGATTTTAGAGACCATAGATTTTAGCACGCTTTTCGGTGCAAAGCAGGTACAAAAGCGGATACCATTTTGATCCAAAATTACCATTTTGCCCCTGTATTTAGCATTGGACTTATGGATAGGTTATTCTAGCTAATTTGACTATTCTGAGAATGTTGGTAATGTCTGTTTTAACATTAGAAGAATGTTGTGTGAGTTGACCGTTCGTGGCTCATTGAGTGGTTTGTAGTTTCGATTCCTCAGCTCAGGATCTCAGGCGAGTACATTCACTGATAGTTTTTATTGTTTTGATATCTACTATATCCGATTTAGTTGTAGTGTTTTACTTGATTCTCGACACGATGGTACACGGACTATTATACGTCGGATCCTGTCATAAGATGTCATTCCTGGGTTACTTGGTATACTGGTACATTGTTCGATCTTGTGTCTTGTACTTATATAGGCGCCGATTCCTAAGAGAATTTGCTACCCTCTTAGAGAATCTCTTGTCATGACGTGTTATGTCCGAATCCATATACTATTCGGGGAATGGAGAGTTATTAGAGGTTATGTGATCATTACCCCTACTTGTTTATTACTTGTGCATAGCTCCACCCTCACCACACCTAGGGTGTAGCCTGACCTTATACTACTTGTGCATAGCTTTCTATTTTGGCCGGCCTGATCCCTATACTATTATACTACTTGTGCATAGCCGATCAAATGGAACAACGTGATCTTGACCCAAGCCGATCACATAACGCTCTAATATCTCATGGTACATACTTTATAGGTTTACATCGTACATCAGATTATATTTACTGTTTATTCTAGTTTTTTCTTATATCTCATCCATGATATGCTCTTCAGTTCCCTTGCACAGTTTTACTTTCAGTTTTGATATTTCATCATGTATTTCATTATAATTGTCTTTTATATTATTTATCAATTCATATGGAACTGCTGTTGACGTTTGTACTTGCTCATATCCTGACAGGATAATCCTGTTGATTTTTTAGGTTAGCCATGACTATATGTACCTTTGGGAAGGTGGGTGTACTTGCAGGCCAAACCTAGTGACTAGTTAGATAGTTGAGTATTATCCAGTTGTTCTTTTAGATGGTGAGACATTGTACCCTGTATCAAATGTAAATCTTGAATATTGTAATTAAATTTAGATATTGTGATTGAGCATTATTTATGATTTAGAGCATCATGGCCTTGACAGCGTTCTACCGTCGATACTGCGGCGTAGGCTGGCTTGGACACGCACTCGTATCCAAAAAATTGGTGCGAGTCGTGACATGTTCTGTCCCTTAGTGGTTCAGTCCAGTATATTGGTTAGCCCAGTTTTGATGTATGTATATATATGTATGAAATATGAGAATTGTGGGATATTATGTGTGGTTATATGGTTATGAGAACATATATTGGGGATTAGTGAGCTAAGTTAGTACAACTAGTCCATATAACTTGATTTGTGCATATATATATATATATATATATATATATATATATATATATATATATATATATATATATATATATATATATATATATATAGTTGAGTAGGTACCTGAGTCGAAGAAGAGGGTGTGTGTTCTTAGAGTTTAGTGTTAGTGCCCGGGTATGTATCATAGCAGTTCATCCCTAGGAGCATTCATGTTTAGTATCAACTCACCTTAGCACAAGTCCTATTTTTCTTTTTTGTAATTATCCCGCATGTCTTAGTGTTCAACCCCCCCCCCCCCCCCCAAAATCTGTAATAGGAGTTTGGGCCTGCTGCATTGTTGTAGTGGTTTTTTGTGTGTCTGTGTTTGAAGGGTAGTAAGAGTGTGTGTGAGTTTGTGTTTGTATATGGTTAGATGTTAGTTCAGTAAGGTGTTGGTAGGATTTGGGAGCACGGGGCATGTGGCATAGCAATATGCATGCAGAGCTGCAATGCATGTAATGCAGCAGCAATGCATTGCTGCAGCATGGGATAGCAGGGGATCACTTCCCTTAGACCTTTGGGTTTTAGGCCAAATGGCCCTTAGTGAGATATGTGGCTTGAGGATTACTGTAACCCCGCTTTCCCGATCGCTTGAATTTTTCCTATTTCCTAGTATTTTAAGAAATTTTGGAAATGATTAACTTAATATTAATTAAGTAAAAATTTCTTTATTTGTTTTATCCTCATATTTCTATGAAAGAAATCCTTGTCGAGACTCTAGCAACAAGTGTGGAGTGTTCTCCAAGAATTGTAACAACTTTTCTAACAAACCATAACTAAATATGACAATTTTTGGGGATACCTGGTAATTAATCAAATTTCAATGGTTAATTGTAAATAAATCATTGTTTCCTTCACAAAGATATATTCTATGAGGAGAGAGAAACTGAATTCATTTTATTCTTCAGACTCTAACAGAGCCGAAGCTCTTTCCCTCACCACTCTTCTTTCCCCAAAATTGATTTTGAAACCCTAACCCAAGATTCTCAAATCGGCCATGGCAGAAGATTCACCTCCCGGCGACAGAGGAAGACCACTGCTCCCAACGGCTAGACGCTGCCCAGGCGACGCACGTGACCTCTCCATGATGTGCGGCGGTTCATTACCGATGAATTCGTCTCCCCCGACCATCCTGTGGCGTGAGGACCCCTTCCCGACGAACGACGACCTTCTCCTGCGACGAAGTTCGCAGCGGCAAACCACCGTCTCGAACGACTGTTCGTTGATCCAGAGTCCTCTCCAGTGGTGTTTCGACCGATTACGACAGTGACAATAAGGTTTCATCTTCGTCTTTCCCGACGACATCGAGGATGCGGGAGTTGCCAGCGATACGGTGAGTATTAACATGGACTTTCTGTCAGTTTTGAGAGTTCTTGATAATTTTAGTTGAGCATATCATTCACTGCTC
Organism: Iris pallida; assembly: GCA_029216955.1. Classification (NCBI taxonomy): domain Eukaryota; kingdom Viridiplantae; phylum Streptophyta; class Magnoliopsida; order Asparagales; family Iridaceae; genus Iris; species Iris pallida. Next base: position 5,049,554 of record JANAVB010021197.1, read on the forward strand.
TGAGATTGGGTTCTTTCATTTTTTGCATGGGTCAGATTTGATATTATGTCGCGGAGGACTCTAGCTCGCGATCGGATACGAGGAGGACTGTGTCCGATTCTTGGATTGCAACTTCATTCTAGACGGATCATTTTCCAGGTATCATACCATTCCTATAAACTTATCAATTGCGTCTGGGGTTGATAGAAGTCCTGGACAGGGACGGTTTTTTGGTTCATATCGTGTTCGGTTGTTGGCGTGTGTCCGTGTGCGTATTCGTGATGTAGTTCGTGTCCAACCATGGGTGCGTGTCCAGGAATTAGTTATGCCAACATGTCATGATCGACGTTGGAGTTGTGTGTAGGGGTTGCTGGATTGAAAGTTAGCAAGGGCAGGGTTCATGATCGATTTTAGTATCAGTCGGTTATATTTTTTTCTATTCATAATTCAATTGGGCTGTATATTCTTTTGTCAATTGGCTTATATTTGACAGTGAGTTTGGTATCCATTCTACTAAAGTTGGTTGTACAAATTTTCTGTTAATTTCCATTTCTCGATTTGGCTTATACTCGCCTGGGTTAAGTGTGAGTCTAGAACGTATGATTCTGCATTCTTTCCAGGCTTAGTTTCAATGGGACCGTTGGATTCAAATTTGATTGGTTCTGTCACTGGTGTGGGGGGTTGCATCCAAATTGTGTGTGAACAAGTGTGGTCTAATGTTTGGGTTTGCCAAACCCATTGAGCAATATGAAGCTTTTGTCCAAGCTGAGTATATATGATATTGCTGGGTTTGGGTTGCTATAGAGACGAGATTTTGGTGTTTGGATCATCTACAGGTGGTGGTTAGCAATTTGGTCCTCTATTAAGTCAGATGGACTTGGCTCATATGTTCAAAAGTTGGGTTAATATTGTATTGATTCTTTTAGCTTTTGGGAGTGACTTGATGGTTACAAATTGCAGGTGTAGTCATGCTGCTTTGGGTTGGGTCTGCATGTGGTTAGGACTTCTTGATTGTGTTTTGTTAAGCAATATTTCAATTGGGTTGTATGGAGGATGAGGCTTGAGTTGATTACTAAGATTGATCGAGTTGAATCCAATTATCGTGTTCAAGTAGGGGTTGTCATTGTTTGGCCTTCTTGAGTAAGTTGCAATAGAGGCTAAGCTGGGGATAGGTGGGCTGGATGTTTTAACCTTAGTAACTAGTATTAAGTATTGTTGGATACTAATAACAATGATAAATTTTAGAAAATTCTTAATTAGTGTTAGTAATCTTCTGATAGTTACAGTTGGATATAAATGGTTCACTCTATGATAAATTTCTAGTGTTATTTTAACAACAACTATTAAATTCTACCATAGCTAATCAATTAATAAAGATTGTTATATATCTTTATCACTAAAATATATTTTACTACTAGCTTGCTAAAATAATTTATTGTTATTATTATCTAGAGATATTGGATATAGGATATTCATTAATTGAATATATGTATGATATTTGCTAAATATGTATCTTATTCTACCTTATTAATTGGTGGCCTATGTATATCTGTATGATATTTGCTAAATATGTATCTTATTCTACCTTATTAATTGGTGGACTAAATGACTAGTTAGTGGATCTATTAGCCATTTTGTAAATAGATAATTAGCTAGTGTCGTTATTCCAAATCCTAACCAACTTATACAAAACAGGAGGGCATCCAGCTCCATTCACTACCCTTGATCACCCGAAGCAATGCAAGTACATTCTATGGTTTATGTTTATTTACATTCATACCCTGGGCTTTTCTTGTGACACATTGTGACACGTTATATCATATACTCTTGTACTTTCATGTTTTATGTACTTTCTTATAGCCGAAGAGGAGAAATACACTAGCTATATGACCAAACCCATGTTCTGATATTCATGTAGATAGCTTAGGCCTCGCACCGTGCACGCGGGTCCTAAGCTGTACCGATATTCATGTACTCATGTACTTATTCCTGTACTCACCCCAGTCGATCACATAGGCTAGTTATATTTCAAACATTGTGCACATGTCTTGTCTTGTACTTCATGTTCAGGATTTACTTCATGTACTTTATTTCCTGTACTTCATGTATTTATATTCCTGTACTTTCATGTTCTTTTCCTGTACTTTACATTCCATATTCTCTTGTACTCATTTCATATCATGATGTTCTTGTTCATAAACTAGAACTGTACTTTGCTCCGCTCCTGACTGCATATGTTGCAGGTATACTTGCAGGATATTGTTCTACCTTATGGGCCAGAGCCCGGGATCTTAGCTGAGCAAGATGGAGACATGACTTAGCTAGAGGCTTCAGGTTTAGACTGTTTAGCTTTACTTCTAGACATGGTTTTAGTATTCATAGCGTATTTCATTCTAGTTGATTCTGTTACCTTTATATTATATGGACTTGTGGATTATGGTGATCTTTCTCGGATCGTTTATAGATGCTGTGATTTGTACATATTCATATTGACTTGTTAGTTTCCTAGCTTGGTACAGCTTACTACGTTGAGTCTTCCAACGTAGGCTGGGCGTGTCCGATTATTCGGGAGCGGGCCGTGACATATTTTTAGTGGTGGCCCATGCAGGTATGTCCTAATGGTACCTAGGATTAGTGTACTATTGGGGAACTTGATTAAAACTAGGAAAACTTGATCACATCATAGAAAATCGGGTACATCGGGTATATTGATATTATTTAAACACTTGTTGTTTTTAGGTGTAGGACATTTTAACAGTTTTCTGTTTTTTAGATAGTTCAAAGCACGCAATACTGGAAATGTTGATTCACCTACACTTGAGTGTTCCGAGCTTCCACTACCTTCTATCTCCCCTACTATCCCTATGGGTAGTACGCAGCTGATAGAGATGTTTCAAAAGTTCCTTGATGTCCAAAGGGAGCAAGCCGTACTTTTTCTAGCTAGACTTGCAGATGCGCTTTTCGAGCTAGGGAAGACTTCTGACTTTAAGACTCTCAGACCTTTGGAATTCCCCGAAATCGAGCGCAAACCTTACATCGAGAAGCAGATCGAGAACGTAGAGCAGCCACTGAAGATCATCCAAGTCCTTGAGGACCCGACTCCTCTGAAGATTGGAGCCACCGGCCAGAAGATCCAGAACGTAGCACGGACAATAGAATAAGACGGAAAGCTAAACCCCAGGAAAGACAAGAAGACTTGTGACTGGGATAACAACTACTATGGACCCACAAAGCGTCGCTACACTCAGACATCGCTTCGAGAAGTACCGTAAGAGGCTCGGACTATGCTTGTACTGCGAATCTTCTGCCCACTGAATGATGGATTGCCAGCAAGTCGTAGATCACAATAGCCTAGGAGCATCAGGATCTCAGTAGCCAGCACGCCAGCAGTTGTATATTCCTGCCAGAGCTCATGCACTTCAGCCTCAGCGGGAGATTCAGATTCAGATTCAGATTCAGATTCAACTAATGATCATTTGCAATTTCTGCTACCGCGCAAGACACCACTATGAAGAGTGCCGCAAGTGACTGAGTCTATGCTTGTACTGCGAATCTCCTTCCTATCAAGTCAAGGATTGCCCGGAGGTCACTGACCGCACTACCTAAGGATGAGCACAAGGAGCACCAGGACTACAGCAAGGGGACCGGCCTCTCCAGATTCAGCAACCACATGGAGCACTACCACAGGGACCAGCCTACGTCAGGATAGCTGAAGAAGTTGAAGTGATTCCAGTCCCAGAAGAATACTGAAAATAGACTGAAGACCGAAGGTTTTTTCTTGTATGGTTGGAGAAAACTATGTATCGTGAATTCGCAATCCAGTCTTCCCTTAAATTCCTCTTAGTACCTAGATCATTTCTTAAAACTTCTTATTTTCTATTTTGAAATATTGGTTGATATTCGAAACTTATTTCGGAATATTGTTTCTAATTCAGACAACTTGTTTCAGATCCACAATTCGATAATTGTTTGAAATCTGTTATTCGATACTGTTTGCATATTCATCATTTATGACTTTGTTTTTATTTTTGTTTCCTTTTGATTGGCTCATACTTGGAAATTTTGTTCCCTCATAAAACTTCGTATTATTTGAGATTTTAATTCCTACACGAGATTTTATTTCGAAACCCTGTTCCTCATTTTGAAACCTTGTTTGAGCTTCATCCTATTTAGGACATTGTTGAGTATTCTTTTGAAGGTTTTAAAGATTTTGTTTCCTATTCGTGGCTTGTTTCCCATTTGAGAAATTGTTCTGTTCACGACTTTGTTTCGACTTTGTTTCCTATTTGAAATTTCGCTTGTTTCATATTCCCGATTCAATACTTGATACTCTGTTTTCTATTCACTATTCGTGACCCTGCTTCCTGTTCGAGATTTTCTATGCGAGAATTGTTTTCTATTTGCGACTTTGTTGAATTTTGATTTTCTAGTTAAGATTTGTTCCTATCGAAGTTTAGTTTCCATTCGAGATTTTGTTCAAAACTTCAAGATTTTGTTAGATTTTGTTCCTTATGCGAGTTTTGTTCCTTATTTTGAGACTTTGTTACCTATTCGGGATTTGTCCCCCATATGAAGTTTTGTTGCCATTCGTGACTTATTTTTAAAATATCCTTGTTTGTTCCTTTTAGGACCTACTACTCATTGTCGGATCTTTTGTAGCTTCTTGGTACCTAGTGAAACTCCTTATTTTCTAAAGGACAGATAACCTCACCTACTATCCTGATTTGGATTATTAGAAGACATTTTGAATTCTCATAAACTTTCTTGGAATTCCTATGGATAAAAATTGAGAGAATATTCGACTACCTATTATGACGTGGTAGTTGCGCGCTGCAACCATCATCTGGATTATGAAGACTGAGAGTTCACTGCAGCCAGCAACACACTGGCGAGGCATGAACTCTAAGTTGAAGTGGTTCAGACATTCATTGGTTTTCAGGTATTATTGAGACTTTGTCCTAAATTCTTTATATTTTGATCTCTGAAGTTGCTTTGTTTGAAAATGGATAAAGTTGATATAATATTCGGTAACATATCATTATTTGAGGCATGGAGCCAAAAAAAGTTCACTGTAGCCAGGATACACTGGCGGGGCATGGATTTTTAAGTGAAGTGACTTCATATATATATGTGTTCTCGGATACCATAGAGACTATATCCTCTTTTCATATGATTATTGATTTTTTGAGAATTATAAATCCTTGCATGTTCACCTTGATTTGATACTAATACCTCCTGGATAGTTTCATACATTTTCTCAATCAACCCTTGCAATTTTCCTTCTTGCATTTATCGTTGGATCATTGATCTTCTCAAGTACATGTTGCTAGAGTTTGATTCCGTACCTATGTTGATCGTGTTTTGTTTAAACTTCGATTTTGATCCTGCCTATCTAACAGTGATTTTTCTATCGTGCTAAAATTTTAATTTTGATCATGCTTAGAAGATCGTGCCTTCATAATTTTTCTCCTCTAAGTCGTAATTAAAATTCATGTCACCTCGTGCCTATTTAAATTCTTGATCATTGTTAGCTCGTGTTATTTCAACTCCCTGTATGAAATTATTGTACTTGGCTTTAACTAAACTTCGTTTCACTTCGTGCCTCACTAATTTTTTGATCATTTTCCGTGCCCTTTTATCTAATTATTTTTTCAGGCTAAACAATTTTAGGTTGTTACGATTTTCGTACCTAGTCATCAAGCATATTCATGCTCATACCTAACCGTTTTCTGTATTATGTCGTGCTCCTTGACATTTCGAGGACGAAATTTTTCTAAGGGGGGTAGATTTGTAGCCCCGCTTTCCCGATCCCTTGAATTTTTCCTATTTCCTAGTATTTTAAGAAATTTTGGAAATAATTAACTTAATATTAATTAAGACAAATTTCTTTATTAGTTTTATCCTCATATTTTTATGAAAGAAATCCTTGTTGAGACTCTAGCAACAAGTGTGGAGTGTTCTCCGAGAATTGTAACAACTTTCCTAACAAACCATAACCAACTTCGGACAACTTTTGGGGATACCTGGTAATTAATTAAATTTTAAGGGTTAATTGTAAATAAATCATTGTTTCCTTCACAAAGTTATATATTCTAGGAGGAGAGAGAAACTAAATTCATTTCATTCTTCAGACTCTAACAGAGCCGAAGCTCTTTCCCTCCCCACTCTTCTTTTCCCTAAATTTCTTTCGAAACCCTAACCCTAAGATTCTCAAATCGGCCATGGCAGAAGATTTACCTCCCGGCGACAGAGGAAGACCATTGCTCCCAACAGCTAGGCGCTGCCCAGGTGGGACACGTGACCTCTCTATGATGTGCGATGGTTCATCACCGGCGAATTCGTCTCCCCCGACCATCCTGTGGTGCGAGGACCCCTTCTCGACGAACGACGACCTTCTCCTATGACGAAGTCCGCGGCGGCAAACCACCGTCTCGAACGGCTGTTCGTTGATCCAGAGTCCTTCTCTCCCAGTGGCGTTTCGACCGATTACGACAATGACAGTAAGGTTTCGTCTTCGTCTTTCCCGACGACATCGAGGACGCGGGAGTTGCTAGCGATACGGTAAGTATTAACATGGATTTTCTGCTAGTTTTGAGAGTTCTTGATAATTTCAGTTGAGCATATCATTCACAGCTCTGAGATTGGGTTCTTTCATTTTTTGCATGGGACGTATTTGATATTATGCCGCGGAGGACTCTAGCTCACGATCGGATACGAGGAGGACTGTGTCCGATTCTTGGATTGCAACTTCATTCTAGACGGATCAATTTCCAGGTGTCATACCATTCCTATAAACTTATCAATTGCGTCTGGGGTTGATAGAAGTTCTGGACAGGGACGGGTTTTTGGTTCATATCATGTCCTACTTGGTTCGTGTCCAGTGGTTGGCGTGTGTCAGTGTGCGTATTCGTGATGCCGTTCGTATCCAACCAAGGGTGCATGTCCAGGAATTAGTTGTGCCAACAGGTCATGATCGACGTTGGAGTTCTGTGTAGGGGTTGCTGGATTGAAAGTTAGCAAGGGCAAGATTCATGATCGATTTTAGTATCAGTCGGTTATATATTTTTCTATTCATAATTCAATTGGGCTGTATATTCTTTTGTCAATTGGCTTATATTTGAGAGTGAGTTTGGTATCCATTCTACTAAAGTTGGTTGTACAAAGTTTCTGTTAATTTTCATTTCTTGATTTGGTTTATACTCGTATGGGTTAAGTATGAGTCTAGAACGTATGATTCTGCATTCTTTCCAGGCTGAGTTTCAATGTGACCGTTGGGTTCAAATTTGATTGGTTCTGTCACTGGTGTGGGGTTGCATCCAAATTGTGTGTGAACAAGTGTGGTCTACTGTTTGGGGTTGCCAAACCCATTGAGTAATATGAACCTTTTGTCCAAGCTGAGTATATATGATATTGCTGGGTTTGGGTTGCTATAGAGATGAGATTTTGGTGTTTGGATCATCTACAAGTGGTGGTTAGCAATTTGGTCCTCTGTTAAGTCAGATGGACTTGGCTCATATGTTCAAAAGTTGGGTTAATATTGTATTGATTATTTTAGCTTTTGGGAGTAACTTGATGGTTACAAATTGTAGGTGGAGTCATGCTGCTTTGGGTTGGGTCTGCATGTGGTTAGGACTTCTTGATTGTGTTTTGTTAAGCAATATTTCAATTGGGTTGTATGGTAGGATGAGGCTTGAGTTGATTACTAAGATTGATCGAGTTGAATCCAATTATCGTGTTCAAGTAGGGGCTACCAGTGTTTGGCCTTCTTGAGTAAGTTGCAATAGAGGCTAAGCTCGGGATAGGTGGGCTGGATGTATTAACATTAGTAACTAGTATTAAATATTGTTGGATACTAATAACAATGATAAACTTTAAAAAATTCTTAATTAGTGTTAGTAATCTTCTGATAGTTGCAGTTTGATATAAATGGTTCACTCTATGATAAATTGCTAGTGTTATTTTAACTACAACTATTAAATTCTACCATAGCTAATCAATTAATAAAGATTGTTATATATCTTTTTCACTAAAATATATTTTACTACTAGCTTACTAAAATCTTTTATTGTTATTATTATCTAGAGATGTTGGATATTAGGATATTCATTAATTGAATATCTGTATGACATTTGCTAAATATGTATCTTATTCTACCTTATTAATTGGTGGCCTATATATATATATATATATATATATATATATATATATATATATATATATAACGAAAAAGCATTTTATTGAAAGCTAAAAGTTGCTAGTATCGTTAATGACTAGTTAGTGGATCTATTAGCCATTTTATAAATAGATAATTAGCTAGTATCGTTATTCCAAAACCTAACCAACTTGTACAAAACAGGAGGACATCCAGCTCCATTCACTACCCTTGATCACCCGGAGCAAGGCAAGTGCATTTTATGGTTTATGTTCATTTATATTCATACCCTGTGCTTTTCATGTGACACATTGTGACACGGTATATCATGTACTCTTGTACTTTCATGTTTCATGTACTTTCTTATAGTCGGGGAGGGAAAATACACTAGCTATGTGACCAAATCTATGTCCTAATATTCATGTAGATAGCTTAGGCCTCGCACCGTGCACGCGGGTCCTAAGCCGTACCGATATTCATGTACTCATGTACTTATTCCTGTACTCACTCCAGCCGGTCACATAGGCTAGTTGTATTTTAAACATTGTGCACATGTCATATCTTGTACTTCATGTTCAGGATTTACTTCATGTACTTTATTTCTTGTACTTTCTGTATTTATATTCCTGTACTTTCATATTCTTTTCCTATACTTTACATTCCATGTTCTCTTGTACTTATTTCATATCATGATGTTCCTGTTCATTACCTAGAACTGTACTTTGCTCCACTCATGACTGGATATGTTGTAGGTGTACTTGCAGGATATTGTTCTAACTTATGGGCCAGAGCCCAGGATCTTAGCTGAGCAGGATGGAGACATGAATTAGCTAGAGGCTTCAGGTTTAGATTGCTTAGCCTTACTCCTAGATATGGTTTTAGTGTTCATAGCGTATTTCATTCTTGTTGACTTTGGTACCTTTACGTTATATGGACTTGTGGATTATGGTGATCTTTCTGAAATCGTTTATAGATGCTGTAATTTGTACTTATTCATATTGACTTGTTAGTTTTTCTAGTTTGGTACAGCTTACTACGTTGAGTCTTCCAACGTAGGCTGGGCGTGTCCGACTCGTGTTCGATTATTCGGAAGCGGGTCGTGACAATTACCTATTGTTAGAGTGGTTATATATATATATATATATATATATATATATATATATATATATATATATATAGGATATATCTCTAGATATATATTAATTGGATGTTACCTATTAGTTAAATATAGGTGATTATCTAAAAGCCTAAGTTTAGGATTACCTATCAATCTAGGTAGCATAGGTAATGGGTTGAATGTTAGAATTTTGCCTCATAGGCCTATAGGTAGTACCTATATGTGAGATACCCTAGTAATTGTGTTATATATGCATGATATAAGTATTGTGGTATATATATATGTTTAGATGTGTGTGGTACCATAGTGTATATATCCTATATTGTATCCTATAGATGATATAGTGTATGTATATATATGAATGCATTTTAATCTAGAATTAGAAATAGTGGATGCCAATAGCCTAGTTGACCATTGACCTAGATATTGACCAATAGTCCAATGTTGACCTTGTTGACTAGACAGTTGACCAAAACTCTAGATGTTGACTTAGTTTGACTAAGGTTGGCCAGAGTTGACCAAGAGTTGACTTTGACCTAAAATGACCTAGAATCATATAGATTGTATTGTAAACTTCAATTATTCATTTGAATTCTTTATAACATGTATTGCTCTAAATAGGATTCTGTGACTCCAGTTTGGACATATATACATATCAGTTGCTCAGGGTATCAGGTGAGTACATTCTCTGATAATATTTCTGTTTTATGATATCCTATATATTTTTTGTATTTAGTGTAGATATCCTTGTTCTCTTGACACATTGTTCACACGGATTGGTATTTGTCTGTATCCCGTCATGAGATGTTATTTCTTGTATTCCTTGATATATCTTATGCAATCCTTTCCTTGTTCCTTGTGCATTGTATCACCTCCAGTTTTTAAAATTGAGGGCAAATTTGTTATTTTTAATATTCTAATATTTTTGTGAATATTTATTTATTAATATTGAATTTTGGGGTTTTTTTTATCGGCTTTGAGTTTTGTCTCATTTCGACTTATGTTAGTGACCCGGATAGTTTAGACTCTATTCGGGACCCAAAAATCAGCTAGACGTGGCCCATAGATCCAACTAATTAGTCTAGTGCATTTAGACTAGTCCCACATGACTAGATTGGTTCATTTGGAAATTAGAACTTGACCTTTTTAATCCCATTTTCTTACATGACTTAAGTAGACCCAAAGTGACACAAAAGGAGGGCATTTGTGACCTTGCACATTGTCCCAAGGGGGACAAATGTGGCCGTCCACATGGGGGAGCCCTTCCACTTCACATATTTTCCATCTCTTTCTTTTTTTTTCCTCTATGTGTTCTCCGCCAAATTAAGAACCCTAAAGTAAGTCAAATCTCTTCCATTTCTCGAGATCTCTCTCTAATCTTGGTGCTAACCCTTATTTATCTCTCATTTGTGGTTTTGATCTAGGTAGACCTAGCTTGGTGGTGGTAGAAGCATATATTTTGTGCTTTGACCTAAAAGGAAGTAATTTTGGAGCTTTTCCTTATGATTCCAACTCCTAAGAGGTAAACCCTCACTCTAACCTTTGTAATTACTTTTAGTTAGTATCATTTGCATATTATAGGATGCCTGAGGTGTAGGATAACCCATTAGAAGAGGTTTGAAACCCATTGGACACAATTTGGGACTTTCGGCCTAGGTTTAGTGCCAAATTTGGAAAAAAAAAAAATCCTAAATTGACATGTTTGGGTGTTGCCCTGTCACCCTCACTATTCTAGATAGGACTAATATGGTCATTTACCTTATTTTTAATATTTAAATATTTATTTGAATTATTATTGTTAATATAATTACTTGTTTAAAATAATTATTTTTAGAAATATATATATATATATATATATATATATATATATATATATATATATATATATATATATATATATATATATATATATTTTTTTTTTAGAAATATATATATATATATATATATATATATATATATATATATATATATATATATATATATATATATAATTGAGTTATTAATAAAGTTTTTAAATATATTTAGTAAATATAAGATACAAATATTTAATTTTATTTCTAGATAATTTTATGTTATTTTATTTCCTACATAGAGTATACACATATGTATATATAGGCATATACATAAATATATAAAAATATGAAAGAGAAAAGGGAAAAAGAAAGTGTATTTTTTTAAAATATAAATATTATAAGGAAAATATTAAATGAATTTTATTGATATAAATATATATTTAATGAGGGTTTTTATATATAAATATATGTATATATTACATGTATGTATATTGTATATGTATATTTATATAAGAATATGTGTGTACATATATAAGTTTATATATATATATATAAGTTTATATATATATATAAGTTTATATATATATATATATATATATATATATATATATATATATATAACCATCCCCCTTTTATTGATCAAGGCTCAAAATGCCGAAGCCCGAGACGTATACAAGCCAAAAAGAAGCCTATACAAGTATACCCACAAAAGACACAAAAGGGAGGCAAAACGACTCAAGGTGCCAGCGCAGACCAGAGCGCGGATGGGCTGTGAGAGCACAGGGCGCTCCGCTTACGGCATTGGCGGTAGACTTCCCGAGTGAGCTGGTCGACAGAGTATTGGTGCCCTTCGTATCTAGCTTTGTTGCGATTTTTCCAAATCGCCCACGTAGCGGCCGCTGCGACGATCCGGTGGCCGTGGGAAGCGGAACCCCATGAGACCGCGAGATCGTGGAAGCGACCGCCCCCTGGTTCTATACTGAGTTGCCGATTAAGGGTTCTCCAGATACTAGTCGGCAGGGCCCCTTGACAAAAGATGTGATCGATAGTCTCCGTCTGACGGTTGGTGCAGCAATTGCAGGCCGAGGCTAGGCTAATCCCAATGGTGTTGAGGATATCATCGGTAGGCAGTTTCTTCCTGATGACTCTCCATATGAGGAATGACCACTTCTTAGGAATACAGGTGTGCCAATAGTACGCACAAACATGATGTGGACGCCCCATACCCTGGCTAGCGATCCTCGCTGTCCTCACCGAAAAGGCCCCCGAGGCCTCGAGTGTCCACCTCAGCGCATCGTCGTCGCTACCAATACGAAGCCCGCTCGATCGAATGCACTCCTCAGAATCGATTCCGGCCCATTCGCAGATCTTGTCCCAGTTCCAGTCTTCCGCACTGGGGTTCCATAAGTCTCTGATCCTGCTGTTGCGCGGGGTCTCAGTGAGCATCGGGATTAAGCTATCCCCGGTCCATCGCTCCCTGAAAGGATCCGATTCGCCGTTGTCCAATTGAAGTCTAATAGCGGGTTCAGCTAATTCACGCCCGCTCAAGATACGACGCCAAGCCGCCGAGGATCTACTGTTGGATATGGCCACAGACGGGTGGATATGTTTGAAGTATCTGGTTTTGATAAACCTGGTCCATAGGTTCTTGCTCGTGCGGATTTTCCACCACAGCTTCATCGAAAATGCCTGAACGATGTGAGTGAGCTTGGTAAAACCCAGACCCCCCTCCTCTGTAGAATAGGCCATGGAGTCCCAGCTCGTCCAGTGGTGCTTGTCTTGCCTATTGCAATGACCCCAGAAGAAATTACAGAAGATTTGCTCAATCGAAGAAATCACCTTCAAAGGCGAAGAGCAAGCTGCCAGGGTGTGAATGGGGATGGAGTTGAGTACGTGTTTGATGAGAATCATCTTGCCGCCAGGGGATAAGGTGGCATTATGCCACCCGCTAAGTTTGTTCCTGATTCTGGTGATCAAATTTTCAAAGATACCGCTGTTGGATTTACCGTACACCAGAGGGCACCCGAGATAGTTGAACGGAGGATGGTCAACCAAAAAGGATGTTAAGTTGGAGAGGCCGATGGTGTGCTCTCTGTCGGTTTTGTGGTGGGTATAGATGACGCACTTGGAGGCATTGATCTTCTGACCGGAACAAGTGGAGTACCTCTGCAGGGTATTGTGGACGACCGCCACCGCCCCTTCGTCCCCAGAGGTGAAGATGAGTAAAGCGTCTGCAAATGCCAAATGGGTAATGATCGGACATCCGCTGGAAGTGTGGTAATGCTAGAAGTTCGGCATGTTGATCATGTTGTTAAGGTTCCTACTGAGGGCATCCGTCACTATGATGAATACCGTGGATGATAGAGGGTCGCCTTGCCTAACCCCACGAGTGGATTTGAAGAATCCCGCGTCCTGACCATTAATGACTGTGGAGAACCACGAGTTGCTAATCGATCTCCACACGATGTTGGTCCAATTCTCGGAGAAACCAAAAGCCCTAAAGACCCAGATCATGAACTGCCAGTCCAGTCTGTCATATGCTTTCTCCATGTCGATTTTGACGGCGATGTTGCCCCCCCTGACAGGGAATTTCATGCAGGTGATTAACTCTTGCGCCAGCATAATGTTGTCCTGGATGTTCCTCCCTCGGACAAACCCACTTTGCTCCTCTGAAATAATCTTGGGGAGTAACCCGGCCATTCTCGTAGCGATGATTTTAGAGATGATCTTGTTGGAGAAATTACATAGACTGATGGGACGGAAGTCCCGAAAAGATTTTGGGTTGTCTTTTTTCGGTATAAGGATGAGATTGGCGCTGGAGATGGCTTTCGGGTAAGTGGCTCCTTCGAAGAAAGCAATAGCTGCTTCGGTGATGTCCTGCTTGATAATGTCCCAGCACGAGCGGAAGAAAACCCCAGAAAACCCGTCCGGCCCGGGAGCACTGTGCTCCTTCAGGGCCCACACCGCATCTTTCACCTCCTGGGTTGTGGGAGAGCGATCCAGCTGAGTGTTGTCGTTGTCGGTGATGAGGTGGGGGATTTGTTCCAGGAAGGCATTGTCTTTGTGAATCGTCTCTTTGGTGAATAGTTTGGAATAGAATTCCGTAGCGGCCGTCTGGATGCTCTTCTGGTCAGCGATGATGTTCCCGTTGTCGTCAATAGTATGGTGGATCGCCAATCTCTGTCTGCGACCGTTGACACAGGCGTGGAAGTACTTCGAGTTTTTATCTTCGTCGCTATCCCATTTCAATCTCGCGTTCTGCTTCCAAAATTCTGTTTCCACTTTGATTCTGAACTTAAGCATGGCCTTCGTTAAGTTCAGGGCGATCCTGGCCGCCGGTGAGCGATCCGAGGCGAACCTAGCCTCAGCACGGGTGACGTCGTCCTCAGCGGTACGCACAGCTTGGAATATGTCTCCGTAGGCCAATTTGCTCCACTTGGATAGGGCTTTCCTCGTTGCCTTGAGCTTATTGCTCACCCGAGATCGGGGGTTGGGAGAGTCCACACTGTTTCACGCTTTCGCAACGATGCCCATAAACTGGGGGTGGTCGATCCAGAAGTCGAGGAATCGGTAGTTCTTTTTGATGGGTTGGAATTGTTATTGATGGCCACCAACAGAGGGGCGTGGTCGGATTCGGTGGTGTTGAGATGAGTTAGGTTGGTAGACATTCCCATGCCGTGCCATGGGACATTCGAAAGGGCTCTGTCGAGACGCGAATACTGGCGACGGTCGCCTTCTTGCATGTTGCACTAGGTGAAAGCATTGCCGGAGAACTGGATAGAGGCAAGGTGAGCATTGAAGATGAAGTTGTTGAAGTCTTGCATGGCTGTGAGAGAAGGGGGACGGCCCCCAATTTTTTCTTCACTGCAGGTGAGCGCATTGAAGTCGCCAATGCAAAGCCAGGGATGGTTGATGTGGTTAAGGTGGATGTCAAGGAGGTCGTTCCAGAGTTGTTTCCGTTCAGTGATGTCGCAGCTGCCGTAGACTGCAGAGATGATGGCGCGCTCTGGAGGCATGGGATGATCCATCCAGCAGGAGAGGGACTGCCTAGTGTCCTGGATGCACCCAATGCTGATATCTTTGGTGCAGAGGATCCAAATGTCATGGCTGCTGGCGATGGCCGTGGGAAGGCCCAGCTTCAGTTGGATGGATTTTAACCTTTTGGAGGGAATTTTGGGTTCAAGAATAATAAGGATATCAATTTTGTGGATTTTCCTGAGGCTGATAATTCTCCTCAGAGTGGGTTTGTTCCCCAGTCCGCGAACATTCCAGGATAGGATGTTCAGCATTAAAGGGTTTGTGGGGGGATTTTTTTGTTTCGCCTGGCGGCAGATCTAGTTAGGATGGATGTGGTTTCAGTGGGTGCTGGCTTGACAATGCCCTCGCTCGGGGCTGATGCTTCTGCCTCAGAAGGGACAAGAGCACCCCGCGATGTATCTACTAGTTGTTCTGGGGGAGTGCCAATAGATTCCCCGACGGAATCCAGGATAGGATCCTCTGGAGGGATAGCTAATGAGTCGCTGGCGTTCTCAATGAGAAGTAAAGTTTGCTTAAGAGGGACTCCTGCAGCCTGAACCTGTTGTCCTCTCCAGATAAGGTCAGGGCCTAGGATAGCCAGGGCATCAACAATCAGATCTTCGTTAGTGTGGTGGGGACTTTCGGCGATTGAGGTGGTCGCTTCAACATCCTCTGGATGGGGAACCTTCGTTTTATTAATCAAGGCTCAAAATGCCGAAGCATGATGAGGATACAAGGCCGAAAAGCCGGAAAGAGTATCAAAAGGAAAGACAGGGGTGAGGGGCGACATCGCCCGACAAAACAAACAGAAACACGGTTGCCAGAATGCTGGAGGGCTGTGGGAGTACTGAGAACTCCTTTTGCGGCATTGCTGGTGGATTTCCCGAATAAGCTGATCGGCAGAGTATTGGTGTCCCTCGTATCTCGTTTTGTTGCGATTCTTCCAAATTGCCCAGGTTGCGGCCGCTGCTACGATCTGGTGGCCGTGGGACGTAACTCCCCAGTGGGCCAGAAGATCGTGAAAGCGCCCGACTCCTGGATAGATGTGGTAGTTGCGATTGAGGATGCTCCAGATTTGGTCCGGGAGACTTCCCTCCCGGAATATGTGGTCAATAGTCTCCGTCTGACGCGCGTTGCAGCAGTTACAAGCTGACGCCAGGCTGAAACCGATAGAGTTAAGAATTTCGTCGGTTGGCAATTTCTTTCTCATGACCCTCCACAGGAGGAAGGACCGTTTCTTAGGGATGCAGGAATGCCAATATCGTGCAATGAAGTGATCCTACCCGTTCTCTTGGATCGCGATTCTCGCTGATCGCACCGAGAAAGCTCCGGAAGGTTCCAGCGACCATCTCAGCTCGTCCGCGACGTGCCCAATGAGAAGTCCGTGCTGACGAATGCTGACAACAGTATCATTGCCGGACAACTCTTGAATCTGATCCCAATTCCATTCGTTATTAGAGGGGTTCCACAGGTCTTTGATCTTGCAATTGCTTGGGGATTCAGTAATGTTCGGGATGAGGCTGTCACCGATCCATCTCTCCAGGAATGGGTTAGCCTCATCGTTGCCCAGATGAAGTCTAATCGCTGGCTCTGCCAGATCCCGGCCCCGTAAGATACGGCGCCAAGCCGCGGAGGATCTGCTGTTAGCTCTGGCCATCGCAGGGTGGATGTGTTTGAAGTATCTGGCCTTCATATATATATATATATATATATATATATATATATATATATATATATATATACACACACACACACTTTAGTATGTGTAGTTAGCTATATATATATATATATATATATATATATATATATATATATATATATATATACACACATATATATATATATACACACATATATATATATATATATATATACACATACACACACACTTTAGTATGTGTAGTTAGCTATATATATATATATATATATATATATATATATATATATATATATAGCTAACTACACATACTAAAGTGTGTGTGTATATATATATATATATATATATATATATATATATATATATATATATATATATATATATATACACACATATATATATATATATATATATATACACATACACACACACTTTAGTATGTGTAGTTAGCTATATATATATATATATATATATATATATATATATATATATATATACACACATATATATATATATATACACATACACACACACTTTAGTATGTGTAGTTAGCTAACAACCCAACTTAGCTAAATACTCACACACCAACCAAGCGCACCTAGCCTAGTGTCACGACCCGCACCCTAGAGTAAGGGCACGAGAAGTGGGTACGTCCAGCCTACGCCGCAGTGTCGACGGTAGAATGCTGTCCTAGGTCAAACATCTAACAATATAAAGGTACCTGTACAGTATATACACTCCGAATGGAGGTGACATAGCAAATACAGTCTCAATCACATCTAAGATAGAGCATGATAAAAGATAGATAAAATATGAAATCCACAAAGAGATACCGCAGAAAGAAGTCTAAGTGTCTAAGATACACAAACCCAGAAAACATCTCAAATCTTAAATACATTAATCCATAAAGTAAATACAACTCAAGACAACTAAAATAACTATCTATACAATTTCTACTGTGTCTCCTCTAGGCTAGCAGGCAACCTCCAAGCTATCTGTAAAATTTATCAATAGGTCCAGTCAGGACAGGAGCGAGCACAATACATCTCACGCAGATCATAACAGGTTAGAAAATATAACGTGCAATAGAGTAAGATACATGAAACGCTGAAAGAAGATGTATATGAAAAATAGAAGGATATGATAATAGGAAATATCTATATATGATAAGTAAGAACTGTAAGCAATATGTGATTTAGAGTACAATATGGTTATGTAAACATGTTAGGTTATACAATAAAATGGGACTCCTTTGTACGTGGGTGTACAATGGACATATACAATTTCTTATACAATAGGATTGATCACATAACCATTTCTACTCTCCCTTCCCAATCAATACACAAGGATCCAATTCAGTTACGTTACCTTATACAATGGCTTGTACAATGGCTTGTACAATAGAGCTCAATGTGATAATGAGAGTACAATATGCACAATAAGTGTACAATAATAAGGGTATTCAATAAATACAATATGTTAGTGAAACGCACATCACAATATATATTTAGTGAACACAAAGGAGATAACATCGCAAAAGAAGATCTATATAGTACCAATCCGTGTTACCAATGTGTCAGCATCAAGTAAATTAATCTATGGTAAGAATAGACGTTCTAGCAAGTATGAAACGGTCAGAGAATGTACTCGCCTGATAACCTGAACAGCTGATAGGTATAGAGGTCCAAACTGAAGCCACATAGTCCTATTTAGAGCAACACAGGTCAAGATGTATACGAGAGAGAATAATTAAATGTACAATGCATCTGCATGCTGTCTAGGTCAAACTAGACTAAAGTCAACACTTGGTCAACTCTAGTCAACCACACTAGTCAAATTAGGTCAACTAGGTCAAGTCCTAGCCCAAACAAGTCTAACAAGTTTCACTAGGCCTAACCAAGCCTAGGCTAGCACTCACACAATCACAAGACAATGTGAACCACAACAATGCATAATATAAAATAGATAATATATATAAATACATACCTTCATACATACATGCATATCCACATTACATATATATTTATATATATAGGCATATGTTACATCATGCATATTTACATAGTTACATAGATATATACATTCATGCACATTTACATACATACTTTTATACATTATATATGTTAACATTCATTACAATGCATTATATTTTACTTATACCTTTGATTGATTCATTCATTCATATATGACATTCATTCATGCATATTACATACTTACATGCATCTATACATTATATACATTGTATATAACATGTAAAAATAGAAGGGAAAAAAAAAGAAAAAACTGAAATGGAAAGGGAAGGGAAGGAAAATGTAAAGAAAAGGGAAAACAGTGGACATATACATGCTTGCATCATATATTCTACATTACCATACATACTATCATTATATATTGTATTATATTATTTATATATTATGCATTCATATCTATCATTACATATATACCTTGCATTCATATCTAGCATTCACTATATACTTTCATGCATACATTGTATATCATTCTTTCATTCATGCATTTATGCATTGCTTACATACATTATATTAATTGCATTCCTACATGCTTGCACTCAACCATATATATACATTAATGTAAAGAGGATATATATCATATATATCATTTCATTCATCTAACATATCATGTATTACATATTCTATATTCATTTAATACCCATACTACATAGGCTCATAGGTTACACAAAAGGCATATGTCGTATAGTCACTCTTCTACTTAAACCAATACTGTACCAATTGGGCATTTACTAAATTCTAAGATTAAAGTATGTCGTAGTCCTTTGTGTTAGCTTTTCGAAACTTTAAACGGATCGTATTTTCGTGTCCGGAAGCTCCCGGAATCGCAAAAATACCGAAACACGTTCGTCTTTCGTACAACTAATACTCAAATAATTCTACAAAAAGTTACAGAAAGAATTTGGCTTATTAAAATACATATTTGGAAAGCTAACATCGATACGGTTCTTTTAAAAAAAATGGGAGATAAATCGGAGTTCTAAGCTAAAAGTTATGACATTTCTAAGTTGTTTTGGTTAATAAAAACGTGGATGAATATTATGACGAATTTGACAAAAGAACACATATAGGCCAAGATACTTGGATACAAACATAGGTATCCAAATGAAACTCATTCTAACCATCTTAACTAAGATCAATCCACTCTCTAACCATTATAAAACTGAATTTAAATATCTATTTAAACTATTATCACACATACATACACATGGGGTGTCCTAATTTGGGATCTATCAAGTAGGACACAAGACACATATCTAAAATCCTCAAGAGAGCTCCAAATGGCCTCAAATTTGAATCTAAATGGGACACATGCATGAGGATGGATCCTACGGATTCAAAACTAATTTATATGCAAAGGAACGATTTAGAGGATGGGTTTTACCTATTGGGAGTGGAATCCCAATGAAATCCTTTAGGACACGGCTCCGATACGAAGATCCCTCAAAGTGGACACTCCTCCTTGTACTCCTCTTCCAATCCTTGGTAGCACCCTTCCCTTGGAGAATGGAAATGATTGAGGGAAGGTTTGGTGAAGAAATGATTTGATTTGGAGATCAAATCAATGGGAAGGCTCTCTAAAATTGGGGAAGAACAAAAGGAAAATAAAAGAGGCAAGATTGTAATGAATGAAATGAATCATTCTCTCCTAAAGGTGGCTGCCATAAAGTGTCCATTAGGGCTAATAGGAAATGTCCTAATTGCCCCTCTCTAGTCTCATATGGTTAAGTCTAGACTAGGTTCAAGTTTGGGGTCAAAATGATCTAGTTTTGAGTCTCTAACTTAACCATTCTAACATGATAAAAATTAGTTTAATTAAGTAACTTAAATTTTGGATCTTGTGAGCCATGCTTAGCTTAATATTGGGTCCCATCTAGAGTTTA
This sequence comes from Iris pallida, assembly GCA_029216955.1. NCBI lineage: Eukaryota > Viridiplantae > Streptophyta > Magnoliopsida > Asparagales > Iridaceae > Iris > Iris pallida. The sequence goes on from JANAVB010021197.1 coordinate 5,070,179, forward strand.
AGCTACCCAGGTCACAATACAAGTCGGAACGAGACGAAACTCAAACCCGACTAAACAAATCCAATAAAAACAATATTAAAAATATAAAATTTTCCCAAAATATTAAAATATGAATAATAACCAAAATCATAATACATCAATTTAAATATTATTAAAATAATCTAAAATTCACCAATTAATCAAAATCCTAAATAATTTAAAAGTCACAAAATGACCGAAATACCCTTAGCCTAAAAAGTTGTAAATAGTCATTCTAATTACATGGTTAGGTCCCCATGGTCATGGTTAGTCTCTAGGCTCAACAGTTCTAGAGTACACTAGCTAACACATCAAAATTATCATTTACCAATTTTAAATAGTATTAAATTAATTAAAAATTCCTATAAATTATAAATCCTATTATTAAATAATAAACTTTTACAAAAGTTTAAAATTACCCTCAATTTAGAAAAGTGGGTGTTACAATCCTACCCTCCTTAGAAAAATTTTGTCCTCGAAATTAAAATGTTCATACTCCTTCTAGGTCAAACCCCCACAATCAAAGTCTCAGAACTTAAACAAATCATACGATTTAAAAGGACGACATACAGGGTCATGACATACGGTGGTAGTGAAAGTCTCATCTAGGTATACTAGTCATGCTAGACTAAAACAGTCATAGGGTATCAAACATACAAGCAATTAGGGGTGTTAAACTGGAAAAGATACAAAAATAACAAATCATCAAAACTGTAAGGGGTACAGAAAAAATCAAAATCAAAAGTTAAAGAATGAAAGTCAATTGCATTGAAATCCAATCACAATATAGGATTCTCTTAATCCTGTTAAGACTAAATTGTAAGTTCTAAAAGTTATGTAGTTCGTGTGTGTATGGGTGTATGTGGACATGTTCATATGGTTAGATAGTAGGCATGTGTGTATGTGAAATATACATGAAAGTGTATAGGAGGATTTGGGTTTCAAAACAATAGCTATCAAGTTACACTACTCATGGCATATTGGTTAAACAATCTACAATACACAACCTATTTACTCATAACATGCATGGCTAACCATATATATATATATATATATATATATATATATATATATATATATATATATATATATATATATATAAAGAGGTAGAAATTTAGTTATGTATATATATACATTATAACATGTATGCATAAACTCTATATATATGTCTATATAGATATATGAACATAACATAGAGAGGAAGGGTTAGGTTTACATGGCAGTGTATACTAAGTTAGGGTGTGTGTGTCCTTGTACAAGATTATAGCTTTAGTATTGAAAGGTTAAACCCAGTTTTAGTTCAGCATTTACATACAAAATCTGAAAATAAGCTAACATTTAAACCAGTGTAATATTAACATAATGCAGTTTCAGATTTTAGGGGTTTGAAATATCACAACCAACTCAATGCTCCCAACACATCCTAACATGATAGAGATAAAACCCTAACATACTATCTATACATTCAACAATGTATATACCTCAAAATATTACATTAAAAAAAAGGCAAATTGAATTAAACATTTGGAATCCAGTATTAAGGGTTAATATGTACACGGTCTCAGATTTGACAAATTCAAACATAAAACATAACCAATTTCTTTAAGAATTGAAACCATGTATATAACATACATGTGCAGTGATGTAAACAACAACTAATAATATAAAATTTATATTTAAATTACGAATTTAAACTGGAAAAAAAATAGAGAACTATTCTCTGATACTGTATTGTGTCAGAGATATTGGAGTTTTGAGAATTTAATATCAACAACATATTAATATGTATTTAGATAGGTTGGTAATCAAAGTGTAGCATGCATACGTATCAGGCAAAGTGTCTGTGTCCACTATATATATATTCTCATGTCCTAATATAAAAATTAAATTCCATGTCAAGACCAACATTTAGATTCCTACCAAGATTGCAAGTAGGTGATTGATGTAATCAAGACAGTTTTCTTATTATTATTATTATTATTTAATACAAGAATAATAGCAAGAAGAAAATAACGATAAAATTTGTTCTGCTTATCTATTTTAAAAAAGAACCATTTTGAAACCAGAGCTATAATATCAAATCCAAGATAAGGTCTAGCAAAATCATCGATTCATTGTATTAAGAAGAAATTCATAGTAAGAAGTTACACAAGGTTTATAATACAGCTAAAGCTACTCCTAAGTTAAATAATGAGAAGCAAAACAAACAAAACAAACAATAATTCTTTTTTTTTTAGAATGACTGAAACAAAAGTAGAGAAAACATGTTCAAGAACATTTAAGGTACAATCTGATAATCATATACGTCTATCCAAAATTATGGTACTCTAAATCCTCGTCATACTAGTAAGCAAGGCTACGATAATCACAAAGTCCTCGACTTAGGCACATACCTCTAGAATTATGGTATTTAAAATTTTTGCGATACCGCTAGCTTGGCTGTGAAAATCTTAAATTCCCACACCCGAGAAATATATCCAAAGTCAGACTATATGTCCTCACCATGCTGGCAAATGTGACTGTAGAAGACTAGATTCCATAACTTAGATGACCTAGCCCATATAATTTCATCTTGACAAAAATTAAATTAAATCAACAATGGATACCCAAAAATCAAATTCATTAACTAACCAAGAAAGATAAATATAAACTATTAGAATCAAATTTCGAGATATTTTATAATGAGATTCTCAAGGGTCATTCCAAGAATCTCTCAAGGGATCCTAACTGTGATTGAGTACCTTCAAAAATATATCATAATCCTACAGCAGGCTGTAGTAGTACTCTAGTTCGAATACCACTACACAAACTCGACCTGCATGGGCCACCACTAAAAATGTGTCACGACCCACACCCTAGAGTAAGGGCACGAGAAGTGGATACGTCCAGCCTACGTCGCAGTGTCGGCGATAGAACGATGTCCTAGGTCAAACATCTAACAATATAAAGGTACCTGTACAGTATATACACCCCGAATGGAGGTGACATAGCAAATACAGTCTCAATCATATCTAAGGTAGAGCATGATAAAAGATAGATAAAATATGAAATCCACAAAGAGATACCGCAGATAGAAGTCTAAGTGTCTAAGATACACAAACCCAGAAAACATCTCAAATCTTAAATACAGTAATCCATAAAGTAAATACAACTCAAGACAACTAAAATAACTATCTATACAATCTCTACTGTGTCTCCTCTAGGCTAGCAGACAACCTCCAAGCTATCTGTAAAATTTATCAACAGGTCCAGTCAGGACAGGAGCGAGCACAATACATCTCACGCAGATCATAACAGGTTAGAAAATATAACGAGCAATAGAGTAAGATACATGAAACGCTGAAAGAAGATGTATATGAAAAACAGAAGGATATGATAATAGGAAATATCTATATATGATAAGTAAGAACTGTAAGCAATATGTGATTTAGAGTACAATATGGTTATGTAAACGGGTTAGGTTATACAATAAAATGGGACTCCTTTGTACGTGGGTGTACAATGGACATATACAATTTCTTATACAATAGGATTGATCACATAACCATTTCTACTCTCCCTCCCCAATCAATAGCACAAGGATCCAATTCAGTTACGTTACCTTATACAATGGCTTGTACAATAGCTTGTACAATAGAGCTCAATGTGATAATGAGAGTACAATATGCACAATAAGTGTACAATGATAAGGGTATTCAATAAATACAATATGTTAGTGAAACGCACATCACAATATGTATTTAGTGAACACAAAGGAGATAACATCGCAAAAGAAGATTGTAACACCCAGTTTTCCAGAAGAGGGTAATTTTAAAATTTTGTAATTATAATTATTAATTAATGATATTTATTTTATATTAAAATTTTTAGTGATTTTTAATTAATTTTAAACTATTTAAATTTATAACTTGTGATTTTGGTGTTGTGCTAGTGATTAGTAGATACTGCCTACCCTAGAGCCTAGCCATGTGATTAGGGTATTTTTGACATTTTTAGGGTTATTTGGATTTATTATAATTTATTTGAATTTATGAGGATTTTTAGAATTTATTTTGGAATTTTTTTGAATGAGGGTTGACTAGGTTGACTTTGACTAGAAATGACCTTGGTAGGCTAACCTAGAAGCTAACCCTAGTGGTGTTTGGACTTGGTTAGGTCATGTAACCCTAGTTAGACTAGAGTTGACCCATGGTATGGTTATTTGACTTAAGTTAGATTCAAGTCATAAGCCATGACTTGTGATTAAAACTTAAATCAATAACTAGCCCTAAAGCCCATAGAGGCCCAAGCCCATAGCCCATCACTAAACCCTCACCCTAACCCACTATGGCCAGCCACATTGGGAACCCCACCCCTATTTATACTCTCTTCTATTTAGGGCTAGCCTCTTTTAGGAAAGAACAAGCTTAAGGAGAAGGTATTTTCCCAACTTTAGAAATTCATAGAAATTCCATTTGATCTCCTTTTTCCCTCAAACAAATTTCAATAGGTTCTAATTTAGGTATACTTTCTGTTCATGGAGGTCATTCTCAAATTTGGGACAATTTGGAGCTTTGGGATTAGCAAGAAGGATCCCCCATTTTGAAGCTTTCTTTGGAGAAGAACACCAATAGGTAACTTCTCATTCTCTCCATGAAATTCCAGTTTTCTTGCATATTTGGACAGCTCTAGGAGTCCCCTAACAGTAGGAATTAGTTTCGTGTCTTGGTGGACCTATTTCGTGTCCGTATCGGACACGTATCCAATAGGATACCTAAGTGTTTGTAGAAATACCTCTAAAGAATTTATTTTGTTGTTTTAGAAATTTGTTTGAAGAGGATTGTAGATCTAGGGTTGCTCTGTGATTTTTGTGTGGACACTTGGGTGTTTCGTGTCGTGTCGTGTCCACACGAGGGACACGAACACGCTGTCTGTGCACTGTCCCTGTGTCCTGCATCACGGGGTCTGTTTCTCACGACACAGGACACGAGGACACGCGAAATTTTGGGTGAGTATTGGGGCAGTGACTGCCACCATGCTCCCAAAATTTGGGAGCATATGATTCACCACGCGAGGAGAAATCACGCGCGCACTGGACACGCACTGTGTGCACGCGCGGGAATTCACCCTCACTGATACGCACGTTCAGTTAGGACACGACACGGCCATGACCCGATTCAGGATGTGGGAATCCTAGACCTAATATGGGCGAACCTCTGTGCACAAGCACGTGTCCTAATTCGTGTCGTGTCGTGTCCACGAACACGATGAACACGTGCACGATGATTATGTGCACAGTTGTGTCTGTATTTGTGTGTTGTGATTGGACACGGTTCGTGTCATGTTCTTGGACACAAGACGACTCGTGGGGTCATGAGTGACATGTCCTAGTCACTGTGCACCCCTGTCTTTTGAGTTCGAGTGGTATTCGATTGGGTTTTCGAAATTGGCTTGTTTCTCTGATACTGTTATTTGAACAGTGAGTTCACTGGATTTCAAATATTATGTGATGATTAATTTCCAGTTTTACATTGGTTGTCATGTTTCTTTGGCTTTGAGATGTCCATTGGTGTTAAGTTTTGTTGAAATTGGGTTTTAGTTTCTATTTAAGCATTCAAATTGAACTGGAAATTTGGTATTCAATTAGTTCACTGATACATTAATCTAAGATAATTAGTTTGGGGTTAAATTCCAGTTTATTTGATGATTCTTCACTAATTAATATTCTCCCACATGTTTATAACTCATGGATAGGTAAGTATTTCAATTTGAAATTTGCTTTTAGTTTAAAAATGAGATTTGGCAATGTGTGGGTTTCAAATACTGTTTAACTGAGATTCGAATGAATGATTTATTTATGAACTGATTCCCTTTTCCTTTTAAAACTGAGAAATTGTAACATGATGGTGTACATATTTTTTCCTATGCTTAGCTGAGATTGGTTGCACTAGGACTTTGTTGTTGTGGTGATCGATTTTGAAATATCATTGGGTATTGGTTTGCTTTTAACTGTCCTTTTCGAAAACCTGAGAACGCTCAAGTATAACAATGATTTCCCGAGTTTTGGGTTGATTTTTAAATTCATTGTTAACTGTGATGTTGGCTTTAAGGAGTGGAATTCTATTTTCATGTTTTATTGGATCCAATGTATGTTAAGTAATTCAAAATTTAGATTTCAAGATGGGATGAACTGTCATTTTTTTTCCAAAACCTGAGAATTAACTCTCATTTCACTAAGCCACAATGTAGACACTATTTCCCAGATTTTTCCCTATAGTTCTCAACTGATTTTATTTTAGGTAATCACCCCTTTCCTGTAAACTGAGATTGGGTTTCATGTTTTGTATTGGCTTTCGATTTGATATCGAGTCTTGAAACTCAATTCTCAGGTTGCCTCTAAACTGTGAACCTTGTTCTCAGGATACCTGGGATGTATCCTCAGGATTGGTTGGTTGCGAACAATTGGGTTGAGATGTTGGTCTCATCCTCAGTTTTTGGGTTGTTTCTCCCTCACTGCATTTCACTCACACATTTATACACTATGAGCCTGAGAAGGATATTCAAAAACTGAAACTATCCTTAATATCCCTGTTAACACACAAATGTTTGACACACACATTGTAGCAGCCCACACTCTATTCCTGGAACACACATACATGAACACATTGACACCACATAACCCTATTACACAAACCCTCTTGTATTGCCACACAATCAGTCACACACACACCCAAATTATGTGACACAAGTACACTGTTTTTTCTTCCACCCTTGCACATTGATTTCAGCCTACATATATATTCCTGTCACATTACCTATTCCTGTGTATAGGTACTGTTTTTACCACTCTAAAACAGTCCCTCCTAACCTGTGATACCTGTCCATATAGCAGTCCAATTTAGCCCCTTAAACCACCCTTTATTTCAGTCTTTCATTCTAGGTTCAGGTATTAGAATGTTAGAGTTCAGTCCCTTTATTTAAGTCAGTCCAGTATGGGTGAGGTACCTGGATGATAACCCTTCCTCTTATTTATTGACCAAACTTCCATTGAACTAAACTGTCTGTCCACACTCCTTGTCCAATTACTCTCAATTCAATCTCTCTACCTGTGCTACAACCTTAACCTTAGCATTAGTCTCTTTAAGTGCCAATCTCTATTTTATCCTAAATGTTCCTGTCCTTCTTTGATTGTATAGTCCAAGAGATACTTGCTCAGATTAACTTAGGAATGGGTATTAGAGTTGACAATGTAATTAGAAGCCTACATATGTTTCAGACCTAGTATAGCTTGTTCAGTCCTATACAGCCCCAAACCCAGTCCTTAAACCCCCTGAATCCAGCCTTAAACCATTCTATTGATAGCCCTACATTGCTCCCTTGTATCAGTCCCCATAGCCATCTAAAGACCAGTCCATAACAGCCCTAACATACCCCCTTCACTCCCTTCCTATGTATACATATATGAATTGTGATATATATGTATATAAGTTTTCCCTATATATGAGTATATAAGTTTGTATATATATATATATTAGTTATATATGGTGTATGGTGATATATAAGATATAATGTATCATGATATGGAGTATGGGTAGAATTGTATAGTGACTATAGGATAGATGTATTCTTAATAGACTATTAGACATAGTCATGCCATGTGTAGTGCAAACTCATAACTAGTGTTGATTTCTCTTTTCATGTACACCTCTATGTTCACACACACACATAGCTCTACATGTTAGCTTCCTTTCTCTTATGTATAATATTGAATGTGATGGCTTGTGTTTGGCTTGTATAGCCTTGTGATTGGTATGTGATTGCTAGACTAGGCTTGGTTAGGCCTAGTGAGACTTATTAGACTTGTTGGGCTAGGATTTGACCTAGTTGACCTAGTTTGACTAGTCTAGTTGACTGGAGTTGACCAAGTGTTGACTCTAGTCTAGTTTGACCTAGACGACATGCAGATGCATTGTAGATTATATTTATCATTCCCTGTGTACATCTTGACTTGTGTTGCTCTAACTAGGAGTCAGGTACCTCATCTCGGACAGTACATTTACTTCAGACATTCAGATACGAGGCGAGTACATTCTCTGATCATTTCATATCCTGTTTAGAATTATTTTCCTGCTTTAACTTACTTTACTTGATACTGTCACGTTGGTCACACGGATTGGTACTATATAGATCCTTTCATGAGATGTTATACCCCTCGGGAGCATCGGATACAGCATGTTTTGTGCGTTTCACGAATCATCACGTATCTCTATGCTTCTTCTGATTCACGAACCGCCTGTGACACATGTACTCTCATGTTCACAGAGCCCCCATGAATCACCTTCACGTATCACTCATTTTATGAGCCATGTGAAGTTTCACGAACCTTAACATAACTTGAACGGATCTTTGTGTATTGATTGGGGTTGGAGGAGTGGAAATAGACATGTGAATATTATCCAAGTAGCTGTAGTCATGAATCACTCTCTTAGCTGTAGTCATGAACCTCCTATGCCATTCACATGTTTATATTTTACTCTGACTCACTAGTCACTATTAGTTCTCTATGTATAGTAGATATTTCTATTACAGTTCTCTCTCTGATTACATACTGCATTTCCTTCAGTATCTATATCTTACTTTACTGCATGATTATATTTTCTAACCTGCTATGAACTGTTGAGATGTACTGTGCTCGCTCCCGTCCTGACTGGACCTGTTGAAAATTTTACAGAGGATGATGAGGAACTCTGCACCCTTACTTGGAGCTTGCCTAGATGACACTCGCGACCTGGACCCCTGGGGAGGTTCAGGCAGCTGCTCAGGATGATACCTTGTATAGTGTAGATAGCTTAGACTATTTCTTTTCATGTTTAGCTGTTGTCTTGGTTTCAGAGTTGTATATTGTAGAGATGTTGAGACTTGTACTTCGCTTCTGTTGTACCTCAGTTGAGGATTCTCTTATCTATTTTATCATGCCATATTCTATCTCTAGTTGTGATTGAGTTGTACCTCTGTGTTGGCCTCCTTATGGAGAGCATTCATATTATGTTAGTTATAGTTCATGACCTAGAACAGCGTTCTACTGCCGACACTGCGGCGTAGGTTGGGCGTTGTTACGCTCTCGTACCCTCACAGTGGGTGCGGGTCGTGACACGTTTTTAGTGGTGGCCCATGCAGGTCGAGTTTATGTAGTGGTATTAGAACTAGAGTATCAGTACAGCCTGCAGCAGGATTAGGATTATTTTTGGAGGTACTCAATCACATTAGGAAAAACTCTTAATCAGATTCCTCTTATCTAAATTTGCTGCTTATTGACTTCCCTTGAATATAAACTTTCCTCCTTTGAATTTTCGCTTCATTCTCAGAAATTGCTCCTTGTTTGATCTGTTTTCATGATGGTTATGAAGACAGGATCTCATCACTTCGGTTCGGGGGATACTATCGAGAGGCTGGCCACCTCTCGTCCTGTTCATCAGGGCCTCGAGACCGCAGCTTCTGTTGTGCCGACTCAGGTTGGCATTTCTGTTACATTGGAGGTGCACCTCTATCTGTACAGAGATTTTCTTCCGTCATTTCTGATTTCTCTCAGCAGCAGCGATTCATGCAGCATCAGCAGCAGAGATTTGTGCAGTATCAGCATCAGGCTGGAGGAAACCAGCAGGGCGAGCTATCGTTAGGACAGTCGAGGATGCACAGACCGTCGGAGATCTTGCTGCAAGTTCCGTTCTTCTCAATTCCATTCCCGAAATTGTCTTTTATTATTACCTTAAAATCCGATTCCATCTGTTCCTTGTTGATTGATTAATTTTGTCATGTTACTCTTTTGTTGTGTTGTTTTTCTTCTGAGAAAATCATATGGGCTAGGTCACCTAAATCATGGGATCTAGAATCTTCGATAGTCGTGATAGTTGGCATAGTGAGGACACGTAGTCAGACTTTGGATATATTTTTCGGGTATGGGAATTTAAGGTTTTCGTCGTCACATGCGGCAATGCGAAAATTTTAAATACCATGAACCTAAGGGTACGTACCTTAGTCAAGGACTCTGTGATTATCGTAGCCTTGTTCACTAGCATGATGAGGACTCTGGACAACATGACAGATTTAGGAACCCGGATCACTATTTTTGGAGGAGATTTCTCGTCGATCCTTCAATCGATTCAAAAATCCGTTTAAAGGGACTTGTAGACAACCTATAGGGCTCTGTGAACCATCTTTTAGTTTCTGATTTCATTGACAGTGCGTCTCGAAAATTGATTTCCAAAATCCGAAAAAACAGCGTTCCGAAAATCAAAATTCAGGAAAAAATTTACGATACGACGTGCGTTCCGTCATACCAGGCGACTTGGTCGCAACCTGTCGGCATCAAAATGTGCGTACGGATGTTGCTGACATGTGGGATTCAATTGAATTTGATTTCGCTGCGTATGCGCGACAAAATCAGTACGTATCCGTCGAGATACCCCGTATAGACCTTTTGCGAATTTGTCAATTACTTTATGCACGTTCGTCATCTCGAGATAAAATTTACATGAACAGGACCGTGTTATTTTCTAGTCCTGTATGCCATGTTTAGTCCGATTCTGAGCAGATCGACCAGAATGCTATTTTGGCGGGCTCGCGACCCGATCCAACGGACGAAATTGTGTACGGCCCTCCGGAATCCAACTTTAGACATACGGTTGGATTCATCTCGTCAAACCGGACCCGTAGACATATAGTTTGACAACTTTAGATACCGCAGATACCGGCACATTTTTTGGTACAAAACGGGTCCAACGGTGGACATCGTTTTGGCCTAAAATTATCGTTTTGCTTCTGTGTCCAGAATTGGACTTATGGGTAGTCTATTCTAGCTAATTTGACCATTCTGAATACGTTGGTATTGTCTGTTTTAGCATTAGGAGACTATTGCACGAGTTGACCTTCATGGCTCATTGAGTGGCAGTATTGATTCTTCAGTTCAGAACCAGGCGTGTACATTCTCTGATAATTTTTCATTCATGATATTTACTATGTTTCTTGTATCTAGTGTAGATATTCTTGATTCTTAACACATTGGTCACACGGACTGATATTTATGGATCCCGTCATGAGTTGCCATTCATAGTTTACCTTGGTGTACCTTGTGCAAGCCTTGTTGTAGTTCTTGTGCAATGTATGGACACCGATTCTCGAGAAGACTTGCTACCTTCGCTTAGAATTCCGTGTCGTAATGAGTCATAGTTGGATCCACTATACTAGTTGGGGGCGGGAGAATATTAGTCTAGACGTGTGGTCAATACCCTCCTTGTGCATTATATAGATCATTGTGAGTGTTAGTCATATACTTCACGTATGATTAACCAGGCCAGTAGACCTTGTGCATGTTCCCAAGCCGGCCACATGTCTAAGCTAATATTCACTCACGTAGATAGTTGTTTGACTCTTGTACATGATAAGTTCAGTTCTCTTTATTTTTGCCCTAGTTTACTGCTTTACCCTTGCCATGCTACTTTCATGTACATTCTATTTTACTCATATTTATTCTTTCTATTTACTGTTACATAGCACTTGTCATTTATTGGAAACTGTTATTGGAAATGTGCTCGTTCCATCCTGACTGGATATGTTGACAAAATTTTACAGATTATGGTGAGGATGAGTGTCCTACCTACTACGATCCTCATGACATAGTGGGCGTAGACCAAGAGACACTAGTCCAGCAGGGGTTAGTGCCAGCTGAGGAGGCTCTAGCGGTGACTCATCAGACTAGGATTTGACTAGACTTTGTCTCCAGTTTATTACATTAGTATGTTATGTTATTTCGGACTTGTTTAACTACTTTGTGACTTACCCTGGATTTGTGTTAGCTACTTTGCACTATAAGTTCATCTTTATCTTTATTCTTATCTTATTTCGTGCCATATATTCTTCCTGCTAGAGTTTTTATGTATTTATTATATCCTCCATTCGGAGATGACAGGTTATTATACATTGTTAGATAGCAGACCTACAGCGTTCTACGCCGTTTCTGCGGCGTAGGCTGGGCGCTGTTACGCACTCGTGCCCTTACATTGGGTGCGGATCGTGACACATTTTTAGTGGTAGCCCATGCAGGTCTAGAAGTCGCAATTAGTGTGATGCCGTAGTAGCGCTCGACTTAGAGTGCTGTTACGAGCCTGCTGTATATACATAAGATATAGGCTATAGGCTAAGGATACTCAATCACAAATAAGAAAAACTTCCAATTCATTGCTCTATACAACTTGTAGGACCATTGAAATCGGGTGTGACCATTCGGTAATGGGCCAACACAACTGTCCTTTTCGATATTGATTCTCGCACTCTAACTGTTCTCCTTTGATATAATCTATCTTGTGCCATATTGACTTCTTTCTTCGATCTGTCTTCAGGATGGCGAAGAATAAATCTCAGCAATCGGGACCCGCGGATACTGAGAGGTCTGCTACATCCCACGGACCAGATCCAGTTCCATCTACTGCAGTCAGAGTATCTGTAACAACATTTGGGGGCGCTCCTCCGCCAGTTACGAGGACCGTTCCTGAGGTCGCTGCGGTTGCTTCTACCCCAGTACCGGGGGCTACAATGGAAGTAGTCACCGGTGTTCTTTCTCCTCCTATGCAGAGGACTCCTCCATCAGTTGCTGGGGATCTGCCTCCTCCGCCTCCACTACCTGCCGATACAGGGCAGATGTTTGCCTTCTACCGGGAGATGATGGAGGCCTAACGGGCCCAGTTTGAGACGATTCAGTAGAGGCAGGCAGATACGATGCATCGGGACATGGAGGATGCCCACCAGCTCGCTATAGCAGCAGTAGAGCGAGGAGCTCCAGCTCAAGGAGAGCAGCCTAGGCCGGGCAACATCGAAGACTTTAAGAAATTGGGGCCTCGAGATTTCAAGGGGACCGAGGGCATTGTTTATGCAGATGACTGGCTCGAGGATATCGATCGTCTCATGAGGGATTCCTGTCTCGCAAATGACCTGAAGGTCGAGGCGGTTGTACTACTGCTGTTAGATATCTCCCGTGCTTCAGGAACGAGCCGGCTCTAGCTGTAGAGGGCCACACCTGGGCGCATTTCAAGGACTTGTTCCAGAAGAAGTTCTCTCCCACGGACAAGATTGATCTGGCGAGACAGTTTCAGAACCTCCAGCAGGGAGACATGCCTATTGAGAAGTACGCTGCAGAGTTCGGCAGGCTGAGCCGATATGCAGAGTACATGGTGCAGGACCCGGAGATCAGGGCGAGTCACTTCAAAGAGGGGTTGTCTTGGGATGTGAAGATCCTTATTCCCTCTTTTTACTCAACGTATGCTGAGATCCTTACGGAGGCACGCATGGTAGAGCGAGAGGTGGGCCTGAAGTCCAAGAGGTTAAGCGTCCACAGCTCCAGCACCATACTTTCCAGGCACAACAACAGCTTCAGACTCTGGCTAGGGCGCCCGTTCAGTAGGGGCCACAGCAGCAGCAGAGGCAGGTGCAGCATGTCCCTCAGTGCCACTTCTGAAAAAAGCCTGGACACATTTGGAAGGTTTATAGGAAGAGGCTGGGAGTGTGTCTCTATTGTGGTGTCATAGGCTATCAGTTGAGGGAGTGTCCTGCGAACCCTCGTAGGGCAGTCCAGGGAACAGGTGCAGCTCCAGGAGCACCAACGAAACCACCTGCAGCACAGCCGAGGGGTATACCACTTTCGACCCAGCAGCAGCAATTTGCTAAGCACCAGCAGCAGAGGGGTGCTCAGGACAGTGCGTTTTCTCTGGTGGTTGAGGAGGCCCAGCCCGTCGACGATGTCATAGCAGGTTCTGTTCTTCTTGATTTCGTTCCAGCTTCAACTTTATTCGATAGTGATGCATCTTATAGTTTTATATATGTATCTTTTGTTCTCAAGCATCATATACCTGCTGAATCTTTGGGTAGGACATGCAAGATCATGACCGAGGGAGGCATTATCTTGGTCGGTGATGTTTGCAAAGGACGGAGTATTTCATTGGGAGGCTGGAAATTGAGCGCGTGTTTGCTCGTAATGCCACTTTCGAGCTACGATATTATACTCGGGATAGATTTTTTTAGTAGCCACTTTGCTAGCATAGATTGTAGAGAAGGTAGGGTAGTGTTCAGTCCTCCAGGGGAGCCAGTATTTAAGTTTGCTAAGGAAGCAGCGGGGCAGACTGATAGTGCTATTTGGGGAGCTATGGAAGAAGACAAGGAGCTGCATCATCCCTTGATTACAGAATTTATGGATGTCTTTCTAGACGAGTTACTGGGGATGCCGCCAGACAGGGATATTGAGTTCTCTATAAACTTGGTGTCGGGTGCAGAGCCTATCTCACATCATGTCTATAGAGTGAACCACAGTGAGTTGAAGTAGCTGAATAAGCAAGTGGATGAGTTGCAGGACAAGGGATTCATCAGGTGCAATTTTTTGCCTTGGGTGCTCCGATATTTTTCGTACCAAAGAAGGATGGATCGGTGCATATGTGCATTGATTACAGGGCGCTGAACAACCTCACTATCAAGAACAAATACATGCTACCGAGGATCGATGACTTATTTGATCAGTTGAGCGGCGCGAAGGTATTTTCAAAGATAGACTTGAGGTCTGGGTATCATCAGCTGAAGGTAGAGAAGGAAGACATTTTGAAGACTGCTTTTCGGACTCGTTATGTCCAGAATGAGTTCACTGTCATGCCGTTTGGGTTGACTAATGCCCCGACGATGTTCATGAACTTGATGAACAAGATATTCCATCAGTACCTTGACAAGTTCATGGTGGTCTTCATTGATGACATTCTCATTTATTTGAAGACTCCAGAAGAGCACGAGGAGCATCTAAGGATTGTATTGGAGACTCTCATGAGAAAGCAGCTGTATGGGAAGCTGTCAAAGTGTGAATTCTTCTTGGATCGGGTGGAGTTTCTGGGACACATCGTATCTGGTGATAGGATTTTAGTAGATCCGAAGAAGATCGCAGTAGTGGAGTCCTGGTCTACACCGAGCTCAGTTGCAGAGATTCGGAGTTTTCTGGGTCTGGCAGGCTATTACAGAAAGTTCGTACAGGATTTTCCAAGATTGCCAAGCCGATGACCCGACTCACCAGGAAGGATGTGGAGATTATTTGGTCCGAGGAGTGCCAGGCCGCCTTCGAGGAGTTGAAGAAGAGGTTGACTTTGGGTCCTATTTTGACGTTGTCATCTGGGTCTGGGGGATTCACGATCTTTAGTAATGCTTCGGAAAAAGGTTTGGGATGCATTCTTCAGCAGCATGGGAAGGTGATTGCCTATGCATCCAGGAAATTACGTTTGCATGAGAAAAACTATCCGACTCATGATTTGGAGTTGGCAGCAATTATTTTTGCCTTGAAACAGTGGAGATACTATCTGTACGGAGAGCGTGTGTAGATCTTCACTGACCACAAGAGCTTGAAGTACGTGTTTACACAGAAGGAGCTGAATTTGAGGCAGAGGCGATGGTTAGAGCTGATGAAGGATTTTAATATATCCTTACAGTACCATCCAGGGAAGGCCAATGTGGTTGTCGATGCTTTACCCAGGTATCCGATAGCCATGTGTTTGACGATGGACCGTCACTTTTTGGCAGATTTGGAGTATTTGGGCATTGAGGTTATAGTCCTTGGGATCAAAGAGCAGATGTAGGGTTTACAGATTCAGTCTGAGCTGATAGACAGGATCAGAGCAACATAATTTGGCAATGAGACTCTGAGGATTATCATAGAGCAGGTACAGACAGGATTAGTGGATGATTTCTCTATCATGGAAGATGGGTCGTTGAGGCATTGTGCCAGATTGTGCGTGCCGAGTAGAGAGCTTCGGGAAGAGGTTCTTCAAGAGGTGCACTGTTCTCAGTACTCTATATATCCAGGTGCCAACATGATGTACAGAGACTTGAGACAACACGTTTGGTGGTATGGCATGAAGCGTGAGGTGTCAGTTTGTTTCTAGATGCTTGGTGTGCCAGCAGGTAAAAGCCGAGAGACAGAGGCCAGGTGGTCTGCTACAGCCACTACCCATTCCAGAGTGAAAGTGGGAGTAC
>JANAVB010021197.1:5091225-5471225 GCA_029216955.1 Iris pallida
GGTGAGATGAGGCTAGGTACGTGTCCATATTTGGATACGTGGGATCGTTTCACGAGAAATTGTAAAAATGGACTTTTTCGGGGCTTTCGGGTTCCAACACACCGACACTAGTATCGACAAGTTAGCACTTATAATAGGTTCAAATAATTATTTAGGACACGTGGGTAGAATTTGGGTCGAATTCAGATAGGTTTGGTGTCCGTATCGTGAGGTATCGCGAATCGGACACTCCGGAGCCACCGAAATAGCCATAGAGGCTTGTGTGGGGTACGTGTCTAAGCCCTAGAGGGTAGAATTGCAAGGATTTGGGTATTCGAATAGGTTTCAGGATGCTATTAGTTGTGTTAGTGTATATATATATATATATATATATATATATATATATATATATATTATATATATATATATATATATATATATATATATATATATATATATATGTGTATATATATATATATGTATATATATATATATGTATAATAATATATACACACTTATATATATATATATATATATATATATATATATATATATATATATATATATATATATATATATATAAAATATATATATATATAAAATATATATATATATATATATATATATATATATATATATATATATATATATATATATATATATATATATATATATATATATATATATATATTATTTTTTTTTTAAGGAAAAGACATTTCATTAGAAAATAAAAGTGGCTCAAAACGAGCATTACAGGTGCCATGGCCCCAAAAACACAAAATGGGCCTGGAATGCAATTAGGGAAATACAAAAGGATTGGAAAGGGAATTTCAAAATTTCGAAAAATTTCGAAATCTAAAAAGTAATTGGGCGCTCAGCCCAATGGAGCAGTGGCACGCTGTCCGAAACTGTGCGCACGCATTCCCAGGGCGCACGAACCGAAGAGGTGGGGAGCTATCACGCCTCCCTTGGGGGTGGGTGGGCGCGCAACACGAGGGTGCCTCGAGCCCCCCACCCGACGCGGCGCCCGGAGCCGGGCGGGGAACGGCGGAGGACCGGCCCGAAGGGGCGCGGACGGGAGAGGAGAGAGGGTGGGCGGGGGGAGGAATGCGGGGGCTCAACCTCCGGCAGGCGGAGGAGTGAGGGGATCCGACGAGGCTGCGGCGGAGTGGCCCGAGAGAGGCGACGACAGGAGAGGAGCGACGGACGGGGGGACACGACCACCAGGGGCTGCGACCGGCCACCAGGTTTCGAGGAGGGGAGGGAGGGCGGCGCGCGCGAGGGGGAACGGCCGCGCCGGCAGGGTAGGGGAGTAGGGGGATGCCACGCGCAGGGCGGCCGGCACGGGGGCGGCCGATGCCAAGGCCGTTCAACTCCGAGGGGGAGGTGCCTCCGGCTGGCGACGAAGGGAACGCCGGATGCTAGGAGGGAGGCGGCCGGAGGCCTCCACGCGGCCTCAAGGGCCCACATGGGTGGGTGGCCGCACTCGAGGAGGGGGGCACCGACGGCGTGGGGAGGAGGACCGAGACGATGGGAGGAGAAGGGGGAGAGGAGCCGCAGCGGAGAGGGTGGCGGCCGGGGCGCACAGGGGGAGAGGCGCCGTTGGCGGATGAGACCACCTCAGGGAGAGGAAGGCCGAGGGGGTCTCAGCCGGGGGGGGGGGGAGAACCCCGTCGAGGACGGGAAAGGACCGGACGACCGCAGAGGAAGGGCCGGGGCATCGGTGGGGGGCGAGGCCGGACCAGGCCGGAGGGGAAGAGGCGGAGGGGGAGGGCCTGGTTGCGGGAGTGGGGAGCCCACAACCGAGGGGGGGCGGCGCCACGAGGACGGCGGTGGACGGAGGAGAAGCGGGGGGGCAAGCTCGACGTTGCTGCCAAAGGAGGAGGACCAGGCCTCTTTCCGGCGACTGCAGCGGAAGAGGAGCCGCGGCGTCGCCTGCGGCGAGGACGCCGAGGACGCCGGAGCCGACGCCGTGGAGGAAGAGGGTGGCGTCACTGAGGGCAGCAAAGAGGCCGCAGGAGGGAAAACAGACGGGGGAGCAAGCCGTCGGACGCCGGCGCTTGGTGCCAGGGGGCGGCCCCCCCGACGTGAACGGACGCGAGCTGCCAGGGGAAGACCCACCACGGCGGCGGCCACCAGGGGGCCGGCCAAGAAGGGGGTCCCCATCCACCGGGCGCTCCCCAGGGAGCTGAGCAGCTCACCATTGATATACTATATATATATATATATATATATATATATATATATATATATATATATATATTATATATATATGTGTGTGTGTGTGTGTGTGTGTGTGTGTGTGTTAGTGTTAGGAAAGGAGTTTAGTGTATTAGTGTTTGTGTGGGTGTTAAGAGAGTGAGGATGGAAGAGGGAGAAGAATGTGTGTGTGTGTGTGTGTGTGTGTGTGTGTGTGTGTGTGTGTGTAGTGAAGAGAGGGGGCAGGGGCTGCTGCCAAAGGCAGCAGCTGCAGTAAGTAGCAGTGGAAATAGCCACTGCAAGAGCAGCAACAGGTAGCATCAGCAGTTGCAACGATAGCAAAAGCAGTAGCAGCTTTAGGCAGCAATGGGGGCACCCCATTTGCCCCCATTACATTACCTATATATATATATATATATATATATATATATATATATATATATATATATATATATATATATATATATATATATATATATATATATATATATATATATATATATATATATATATAAAAGTTAAGGTATATTAGATATTATATATATTAGATAGATAGGTAGCTAGATATCTTAGATATTAGATATCTAAGATATCAAGATCTCAGTATGTATATATATATATATATATATATATATATATATATATATATATATATATATATATATATATATATATATATATATATATATATAAGTTAAGGTATATTAGATATTAGATATTAGATATATTAGATAGATAGGTAGCTAGATATCTTAGATATTATATATCTAAGATATCCAGATCTTAGTATCTTAGGATACTAGAGTAGATATCTTAGGATATCTAAGCATCCTAGGATATGTTAGATTTCTAGGTATTAGATATGTTAGTTAGTTAGATATCTAGGTATCTAAGATATTAGATATCTTAGGATCTAAGATATTGGTATTGAGATACCAAGTTGTATATTGAGGTTATCAAGATACTAGGTTAGAGGGCAAGGTAATGCGGATTACCTTGTCTTGGGATAAGGTATTGGGATACCATAGTAGGGTAAGGTATTAGTTTACCTTGTCATAGGATAGATAACTAGTATGAGTTAGCTATTAGTCTAGAATGGTTGTTGGATACCTTGGTAAGGGGTTTACCTAGCTAAGGTAAGGGTTTACCTTAGGCTAAGGTAATTGTTCTAAAATAAGATATTGGTATCGGGATACCAATAGGGCCAAGATATGTGGTATCTTGGTAGGTAAATGCTAGGAATAGTATATCTAGGCTAGAGTTGATATCGTTTGACCATAGTTGGCTGTTTTGACTCAAAGTCAACTGAAAGTCAACATTGGATCTAGAATTGACTAAAACTTGATCAGAGTTGACCAGTTGACCAAAAGTTAATTGTGAGTCAACCATTAGCCTAGTTTGACCTAGATTGGACTAGGAGTTGACCAGTTGACCAAAAGTCAACTGTAAGTCATCCTTTGACCTAGTTTGGCCTAGTTTGACTTAGTGTGACCTAGTTTGACTTAGTGTGACTTAGTGTGACCTAATTTGAATTAGTTTGACGGAACTTGGCCTAGATTTGTATATCATACACTAGAAATTATGTCAAACACTATTAAACCCTAATTAACTCTTGTATATCTCATATTTAGGTCTGTGACTATCCTCTGAGCCTCGATTTTTATTGACTGCTCAGGACCGCAGACGAGTACATTCTCTGATAGTTTTTATTGTCTTGATATCTTCTATATCCGATTCAGTTGTAGTGTCTTACTTGATTCCCGAGACGATGGTACACGAACTAGTATACGTTAGATCTCATCATGAGAGGTTATTCCTGGTTTACCTGGTATATGAGTACATTATTCGATCTTGTTTCTTGTACTTGTATAGACACTGATTTAGGAGTGGGCTGGCCCCCTGCACTTTAAATCCCGTGTCATGACGTGTCATGGTTGGATCCATTATACTACTCGAAGATGGAGATTTATTAGAGGTTATGTAATCAATACTCCTCATGTATTTCTGTTACTACTTGCGTCATAGCTTTATCCTCGCCTCACGCAGGTTAAAGCCTGATCTGCGTTATTACTTGCCTCATAGCTTTCCATTGTGGTCGGCCTGATTCTTGTTTTCTTGTATTTTTTGACTCATAGTCGATCAAATGGAAGAGCCTAATCATGTGTCCCAAGTCGATCACATAACGATCTAATATCTCAAGGCACCGTTTATGTTTATATTATACATCAGTTATTACTGTACTGCTCTACATTTCAGTATTTCATACCCTGATATGATATCCAGATTTATATATTCTGTTTATATTTCAGTCTTGATATTTTATCTTATATTTTATTATAACTGTCTATTATAGAATTTGTCAATTCACATGGAACTGCTGTTAGCATTTGTACTTGTTCATATCCTGACAGTATAACTTCGTTGTGTTTTTCAGAGGATTCAGATACAGACTGCCTGACCTTCTACGGGTTTGGCGTAGACGCAATTTACCACTTGGATTCAGTGGAGCCGGTGTCTTTAGAGGACGCACCACCGGTAGGGATCTTAGACTAGTAGGTTTGACTGGACTACGTTCCAGCTTATTATTTTGGGTTGTAATATATCTATTTTTGGGATTGATTAATGATTTAAACTCTAAACTTCTGGTTGTAACTCTGTGACTGCATTTATTTCCAGCTTTCCTATTTCCATCAAATCTTTATTACATCGTGCTTCTCTGCCCTAGATGTCATGTGATTAAGTTATATATATTCCTCCGTGCGAAGATGACAGGTTTATAAATATTATTGATGTTAGATTTTATAGACGACCTATACAGCGTTCTACCGCCGACGCTGCGGCGTAGGCTGGACATATCCATGTGCTCGTGCCCCTAAACAGGGTATGGGTCGTGACATATTATATAGACGCGATTCTTGTGATGGCTCGCGACCTTCTAAGAGAATCTGTGTCAAAACATGTCATGGTTGGATCCACTGTAGCAGTCGGGAACGGAGAGTATTAGTGTAGATATGTGGTCATTACCCCTATTGTGCAAGTATTGATTATGAGTGTTAAACATACACCCCACGTATGATTAACCAGGCCATAAATATTGTACAAGTTTTCAAGCCGGACACATGTCAAAACTAATATTCACTCACACAGATAGTGTGATTCTTGACTCTTCTACATGATATGATCAGTTTTCTTGCCATTAATCTCGCTATAGTATACAGTTTTAACCTTGCCATGTTATTTTCATGTACTTTCCATTTCACATGTATATTCTCTCTATTTGCTGCTACACTTTCTTTATCGTCTAACTAGATTGTGCTCGTTTCCGTCGTGACAGGATAACGTTGAAAATTTTACAGATAACTTTGAGGATCTCAGCTAGCCTAGAGGAGACCAATAGTGCTTAGAGTAGACTGCTATGATTGTTGGGTTGTGTCTTTTAGTTTCTTGTTTTGTATTTGAGTTGTACTATGTTTGGTATTGATAAAACTTAAACTCTTTAATTTTGGTTCTGTATTAAACTTGTGATCCTTTCTATCTATATCATTTCGTGCTTATATTAATCTTAGTTCTTGTGGTTGAGTTGTATCCTTCTGAGATTGCCCTCCGCTTGGAGAGTATATCTTATTAGATAGATTTATTATATTGTGTTAGATGTTGCTAAGACCTAGGACAGCGTTCTACCGCCGATTCTGCGACGTAGGCTGTACGTATCCATGGTCTCGTGCCCTAACACTGGATGCAGATCGTGACACATTTTTTGTGGTGGCCTATACAGGTCGAGATTTGCATTAGTACGATATTGTAGTAGTGCAACGACTTAGTTGTACTAATTCGAGCCTGCGATAGAATATAGGAAGTACGGTATTAGAATGAGAGGATACTCAATCACATTTAGAATTCCTTGACAGATTTTTGGGACGACCCTTGACAATCTCATTTTGAACTTCATTTGAAATCCTTTTCTCTTGTTTTGTTCACCCTCACTCCTTGTTATTGAATTTAATTTTGATGGATCGTTCTTGATTTTGATTATCGAGATGAATTTTATGGCCTGAGTTATGGTATCTTCTGATAACATATGTTGACGGGAATAACAGGGATGGTAAAACGTCTACTTGGTTATGGAACCTAGAGTTTATCACAGCTATATTATTTGGCGTGGCAAAAACGTAGAGACCTGACTTCGGATGTATATATCTTGATTATGAGATTTAGGATTTCTCGCAGCTATACTAGTCGGCATAGCAAGGATTCCAGACGACATAATTATAGAGGTGCATACCCCAGTTATGGACTCTACCGTTTATCGCAGCCTTCCATATTGGCATGGCGAGAATTCTGAGTATCATGATCTTTGACAGATGCATATGATTATCAGATTGTATCTTGGAAAGGTTCTTAAAGTATCACCTCTACCATTCACTTCTATATTATAAATTGTATTCCATCATCAATTAACTTAGGAGTAGGAATAACTTCAGTTATTTAGTCTAATTCTTTATAGAACTTTATTTAGGTATAATTCTTTCATAGTATAATGATTTGATGGCTTGTATTAGGTCCTTATCTTAGAAATGATAGCTTAGCCTTGATAGTAGAATAGTAACATATTGTAGTTAATTCTCTGTTGTTTACGATAATTACCAGTTTTCATATAGGATAATTAATTTGCCTTATAGCCTTGATGATTTATTGTTTTTCTTATTATTCCCAGTATAGCACCCATGACCCGAGCCCGTCGTCTGAGAGCAGTTGCAGCTCCGGATATAACTAAGAGCGTGCTTCCACCTTTTATTGCTCAGGAAGTAGTGACCCCTCCGACAGACCAGAGGGTAGTGGCACCTCCTGCCATTAAGGAGGTGGTATAAGCCTCACCAGAGAGTTTCTCTCCACCTCCTGTCATTCAGGAGAGAGCTATAGTTTCGTCTGAGACCGAGAGTCTTCCTCCTCCTCCTCCTCCTCCTCCTGGAGTGCTACCACATACCATATTTTCGGAAGATTTGTTTCCTAATGGAGCTCAAATATTCGAACTTCTTCGGGATGTGTTAGAGACACAGAGAGTTCAGGCTGAGATCCTGAGGGAGCAGAGTCACATGATCCAACTGCTGTGGGACTTCGTGCATTCAGGAGGAGAGCCTAGTTCTAAGAGAACGAGGATCAATGTATACCCAGAGCCTCAGGAGTACCCAGACTTTCAGCCTAGACCATCCTATCCAGTCCAGATTCCTGCCCAGCAGAGGCTAACTGAGCGAGTGCCTACATGCGCTTACTGTAGGAAGCATGGGCATATATGGGACCAATATAGGAAGACGAGAGGGGTGTGCTTATTTTGTGGGTCAACTGCACATATGCTGCGAGATTGCCCTGCTGTACTTGCCAAAGCCCCGTCTCCAGGAGGGAGTTCTAGTCACCAGACCTAGTTGGAGGTGAGTTCTTGACCTAGAACTTAGCATGTCTTTTGGGATGTCTTGATGCACCCTACCATTGCTTGTGTGTTTGATACCTTATAACTGCTTTTGATATAACATAACTAGTGTAGCTAGATGAGACTCTCAAGTTATACTGCTTGCCATGACCATGTATGTTATTCTTCCAAATTGTATGATTTAGATAAAGTTTTCTTAGACCATGATTGTTGGAGGGGGTGTGACCCTAAGAGGAATAAGACCAACCTAAATTTCGAGAACGAAATTTTTCCAGGGGGAAGGATTGTAACTACCACTTTTGTAAAATAAAGATAATTTTGAAATTTTGTTAAATTGATCATGTTAGTTATTAAATAATGGATTTAAATCATATTGACAATAAATTGGTGAATTTTTTAATTATTTTAATATTATTTAATTTGGTGTATTGTGACTTTGGTCTTTTACTAGTAAAACCTTAAAAACAACTAAGCCTAGAGACTAACCATGACCATGAAGACGTAGCTAACATAATTTTATTAGTAATTAGACTCTAATCTAGCTAGGAATGACTTAGAAACTATTTGGAGATTTAAATCAAGGTGCTAGTTTGGACCTTTAGCTTAAGGGCTTGATTTTACAACATGGAAATGACCTTTGGGCTATAGTAACTCAACCAAACCCTAGCCAACCACCCTTGGACAGCCACACCTTGATTCTCACCCCTATATAATTCATCATTAGCCCTCATTCATCTCTCCTACAAAGAAACCCTAACCCTAATTGTGTTCTTTACCAAATTTGCCCCCCTTTCACCAAATTACCTCCAAATTCAACCAAACCAATTGCAAACTACTCCTCTTGAGTAGAGGATGTCTCTATTGGCTATCTAGAAAGGATTTGGAGTAATTTGACCATTGGATTTGGTAGAAAATCATTTCAAGAGGATTTTCATTGGGACTCCAACTCCCAATTGGTAAGAGCCTCTAAACCTTTCAAATTCTTGTTTTCTTTCCCTCGATGCATTAATTTAGGGTCCCTTTAGCGTTAGGCTAAGTTTGGTTCGAATTTGAATCCATTTGGGGTGCGTATCACAAGAGTATCGATGTCACGACCCGCTCCCGAATAATCGGGTACGTGTCGGACATGCCCAGCCTTCGTCGTTCGACACGACGAAGTAAGCTGTACAATACTAAGGAACACTCCAAGTCACAAGGTTGATAAAATCAACACAACATCTATAATGTCCCATACAAGATCTCCACAATCATCCAAGTCTTTTTACAATGTTATCCGGAGACAGATCCGGTCAAATAAAATACAATGATGAAATCGAAATACAATGTACAATATCCAGGAAAAAAATGAAGTAAATCTTGCAATCTTCATGATGTCCCCATCAATCGCCTCAAGCTCGTCTGCAACGTATCCTGTCAGAAAAAGAGCAAAGCACAACCCCAACAAGAAATAATATAATCTGAAATACAGAATACAAAATGAAACCAGAGTACAAAAACTGAAAATGAAACTATGGTATCAGAAGTGGATGAAGTGCAAAAATGAAAACAATGGACACGATAATCAATATGCATAAAGAACACGACAATCAATAAACACGACAATCAATGCAAGTGTGATCTTTGAAATATTAACCTAATGTATGACCGGCTGAGGACCACAATTCACAATCCACAATTCACAATTCACAATTCTACAAGGTTAGGCTTAATCGTATGTGAGGTATACGATTAGGCTATTCACAATACCTAGGTTGGGTGTGGTCACACACTAGCCCCAATCCCGTAATAATAATGACTCACAATACAATGACGAACAAGGGATGATACAATCGTGTGTATCATGTGTCCAGTATGAGAACATGGCACATGAATGTAAGACTGAATAACAAAGTAAAAGCTCGAGTTGGTGTACTTGCCTTGGTATGGTAGCCTGGGAATAGTACTGCATGGATGAATGTCACCTGTTATTTTTTTGTACCATTATTGTTAGGTTTTACTCAATGACATTTAGTTCAATAGTATTATTTAGCCATATACTAGTTATACTGGTTAACATTTTATACATTATAGTTTTTGAAAAATATCTTTACTATATTTAGTAGGAAGGATCATTTGTTTTTACAAAATATATATGTTAGTTTTGATAATACTTTAATTAGGTTTTAACCAAATCATTTAGAAAATTCTTGAAAATTAATCTATTTACAAAATATTGATAGTACAAAATTATCCAAATATTAGAAGGTAATATTCTATGGCTAAAATATAGATATGGAAAAGCATTCATTAATTCATTTGTCCTTAACATTTTACAAGAAATATTAGTGACAATAATAATAATTGTAACTAAACTATTTAAAAATAACAAGATTAATAGCAATTAACCAATCTCAGATTTGCCCACACCCTATTTCTTATATCCAGCCCAGCCCAAGCACCTGCTATCAGACAGTCATTAAACTGGCCTGCCACAAACTAGCACATAGGCCCAGCCCAAATATATTCCTAAGCCTGCAAACAGGCTTGAATGACCCAGCCCATCAAACCGACCCAATAAACTAAATCTCTCCATACTATTACTCACTCAGCTGAACATTCAAGAAACTAGCCCAAAGTTTACAACAAAATCAAAATCTCAACCCACACTTCACTAAGCCCAACCCAGCCTACTCTAAATGAACAAAACTAGCTTAAACCTAATCTCTCTCCTCACCTTTCCTTTCCTCCAGCTGACAATCAACTTCCCATCTCTTATTCGTCCTCTACAATTGTTAAAAAAACTAACCCTATTGATTTCTTCCCATGAACTCCAGCCCCAAACAAGCCCTAACCCTTGAATATCTTCATCTTCCAGCTACAGAGTAAACCTTAGATTCCAGCTTCGTCTTCTTCCAGACCAAGTGGTTCTCGAAACCCTAGCTCCCATCTTATCTTCATAGCCACAGCCTTTTTCATCTTCTTTCCATCTCTTCTTTTCTACTAGAAGAGATCTAAACCCTAGGTTCAACATCTCCCCCAATCCCCAAACCCTAGAAAACAAGAGAGAAAGGAGTTCGAGAAGCTCGATGAGGAGGCTTACCAGCCCGGCGGGGACGTCGATCTACGATGACGAGGCGTTGTCGATAAACGGCTTCAGGCGGCTAGATCCGGCGACATCGAGTAGATCTGGTGAGATCCGGCTCCGATCGTCAGAAGCTCGGGGATGTCATCGTCATGTGGTGGAGATGGCCTCTCGAATCTCGAAGGGTCAGCATATCGTTCGAAGGGTCGGACGCGGTCCACGAGTTGGCACAGAGCTCGAAGGGGTGGCTCGCTGCTCGAGGGGTCGACGCTCGAGTCGAGAGCGTGTTCAGTCTTCGAGGATGGCACAGTAGTCGGGGAGCTTGGCAGTCGAGGACGACTGCTCGTCGTTGTCTCTGGTGGTGACTTGGTCTGAGCTCCGGTTGTCTCCGGCGAGGAGCTTTTGGATCTGGTGGTGGGACTGTTAGTCGAGAACTCCGGCGGTACTCGACCGGGCACAGTGGAAGAGAGAGAACAGTGTGTGTTGGGATTCGTGCTGTGATGTGGACTTGTGTATTGGAGACTGTGCACTGACACACACTGTCAGTATTTATAATAATAAAATATCGTGTGTTTCCTAATTAGAACAGTGGCAATATGGTAAATAGATACAGATCTGGGGGCTTTACATGAGACTAGTAACAGAATCTGTTATTCTCCACTGCCTAACCACTTTAGTTTATAATTACTAGCTAGTTAATAACTAACAAATCAGTTAGTTAGGCTAACTAGATTAATAGGAAAACAAAACAGTTAATCTTTTAACAAAATAGTTAAATAAAATTTATTTAAACAGTCTCTATCTAATTAATCAACAGTTATTGATAACTAATAAAATCAATGACTAACGTAAAAAAGCTAATCACTAGAAACAATAATTATTAGATTTCTTCTTCAGGAAAAATGACCAACTACTAAAAAGATTAATTAATTCCTAAAACATGTATTAATCATCCATTAGTCCTCTTACCAAATATTCTAATTAAAGAGAAAATCTTAATAACAGTAAGGAAAACTAGTTATCTAAATAATAATTACCACTACTAATCAATTCCTGTAGATACAAGTTGAAAAAAAAAAAAGAAAGTATGAACAGTACTTTGCTACAGAAATAATTATATAAATTAATGAGAGTATCCATTTAATAAGAACTTTTTAAATGGTTATAACAGGATATAATTTTTAATCCAAATTTTATTTATGAAAACAATTATTCCTCAAAAATAGAAATTAGGAAAATTCTATAAAATTTCCCGGAATTCAGTTTAGGAAGTTACAAATCTACCCCCCTTACGAAAATTTTGTCCTCAAAATTTCAAGGATTGTAGATATGCACAAAAACTAGTAACAAGTTTTTGAGAATAATAAGGCTAAATAATTTTTATTTAGGTAAAAAAGATAATAAGGGTCAACAAGTGGTCACTAGACAATATGAAAATAGTAATGCAAAGAGACTTAGAGACAAGTCTCAAAATAGGCGCTACAAAAAAATCTAGATACTACAAGCAAGGTAAAGGAAGATAACGGTCCGTCAAAAGGTAGAGTCGTCCGTCCGACTGTGCTTCATGCAGCTACTGATCCTCCAAGGATGGGTCCTCCTGTTGTGCTCCTGGTGCGGGTCCCTGGCGATTGAAGGCTTTAGGGCAATCTCTCACTTGGTGGGTGACAGATCCACAAACCAAGCATTGCCCTAACCTTTTGCGACATTCCTCGACACGGTGTCCTGGCCTCTTGTAGTACACACAAGAAAAGTATGTTTGAGTTTGCCTCTGCTGCCTCGACGATATCGGAGCTCGAACATGATGATGATGCTGATGCTGGAGTGCTGACCACTGAGGTGGCCTTGGCTGAGTGTCGGTCCGTTTCGGTAGACCTTGGAAGCTGCTGGCACCAACGCCTCTGTCCCGCTTGAGCTTCGGGTCCATCTCCTTCTCTACTGCCTGAGCAACTTTGAGGATGCTCACATAGGTCGTAGCCTGGCTGATCACTACTGTATGTCGTATCTCCCTGGTGAGGCCCTTCTTGAACCTCCTGGTCCTCTCCTCCGGCGTGCTGACGTGGTTCTCCGCGAACTTGCTGAGGCGGCTGAACTCTGATGTGTACTGAGCCACAGTCATGCTCCCCTGCTGCAGCACTTCGAACTGGTTTCAAAGCTCGTCTCTCTCCACATTTGGAAAGAACTTCTCCTGGAACAACAGTTTGAACTCTGCCTAGAGAACTTGGGGTTCAGCCAACTGAGGCTCCTCCCTATACCAAGCTCTGGCAATGTCAAAAAGTCGCATGCTCGCAACCTCCACCTTCAGATCATCTAGAATTATCGCTATCTTCAGCGTCCGCTTGGCGTTATCTACCCACTCGTCTGCATACACGATCCCTTCGTTGCCCCAGAAGTCCAGCGGGCAGAGGTTCTGATATTCTCTGGCGGTCCCTCTTGACACCATTTCACCCTCACTCATTGACCCTCATTCACTCATTGTGTATCTGAACACTATGACACACACTTCTGATACCAAATGACACACTCTAATATATTGACACTTTACACTGAACATTTATGATACACTGCACTCTTGCTCGACACACACACTTGAATTCACATTCCATATTGGCACTCGATGTCACGCCCCGCTCCCGTAGGAGCGATCGTCCTCGCTAAGGCGTGATGCCGCACGAGCCTAGATTGCGCTCGTGCAAGGCGGGTTCTATAACGGCCGATTTCAGCAGCTGCGACGGGGTCGTCGCACAGAAGTCCCGTGCAGAGACATTGATTTATAGCAGCAGAATAAGAACCAAACACAAGTTATTCAACAGAAGCTCTTTATTGATATTGAAACAACGATTACATTGGGGCGCAAGGCCAAGATTACAATTCTCTCAAGCTCACTCAAGCTCACATTACAAGTCACTCAGCTCTCTCTCATCTCTCAATTACAAGTCTTGATCCAGCGGAAGCTTCGGAAGGCGATGTCCATACATTATGTCCTGTATAAGTCTTCAATCCACGCGGCCGCACGCTTCGAATCGCCAAGGAACTCCGTGCCTCGACGCATCCAAGCGAGCTCCGCGCCACGAGCTTCTACCTGTGCCTGCACATGAAATACTGTGTGGGTGTCAGTACCACTGTACTGGTGGAGTGAGCTCCTCGCCCACCCATACAAAACCTACACGTTCATTTACTTTGTGCAGCTTAAAACCCCTTTTTGATTGTCTTTCTAGTCTTGCCTTAGGATCAGTTTTAGGACCGGCGCCTTGGCGCAACTTGTGTATCAGAACCATCCTGTGTTTGTAATGTCAACGTGAACTCAATCTTTGTCTTGAGACCCTTCTTGTGCCAACAACGATAACCTATCGAGTCGTGTTTGCCTTACGGCCAAAATCAGAGATGCACTACGTGATAGTACCAAATTCCTTGTGACCGTGCTACAAATCCTCGATGAGGCCGTGCCTCGCAATTTAGTGATACTTAACCATATCCCTGCCTCGCGGCCCTACCGCCTTGCGGCCCTTGCTACTTTGATCACTAGCTGACCCAAACTTAGACATGTGAATGTTAGTGTCACTCAGCCAACTTTGCCTTGCGGCGGTTTCCCGACTTAAACAACTCAACCAACTTAAGCAACTCATATGCTGACAACTCAAGACTTGACGCCACATCCCGTGCCGAAGCACGACGCCTATGTTGAAACCCAATCTTAGGCCCAAACTTTGTGTTCTAATTGTACACTCCTTCAGCTCAACTCAATCCAAAGGCATACACGCGGTTAGCCGCTATTTGCCGACATCTATATGAACTTGGCCACCAGCATCACAAGCTGTACCTTGACGTATAGTTTTGTTAATCGGGATCCTTTCGACGCAAGGTAGCTAGCCCCGTCGCAAGTCCCCGCTTAACCTGTGCCAAAACCTTACGCACGACTATACCCTGTTCCCTCCTAGGCCGAGTCGGCCCCCATGGCCCAGGGGTTACCGCTCGAGGGTTCATCGCCCTTGTCGACAAGTTGTCAAATGACCATGCAAGACTCGATACAAACTGACGTCTCACACAGTCATTCCTTTACCAAAACCAAGACTTCTATCCTTGAGACCCCTCGACGACCCACGGTCGCGAGCATTCCTTTCCTTGAGACCCCTCGACGACCCAAGGTCGCGAGTATTTTCTTTCTTGTTACCCTATCATTTGGTTCAACACATGAATGCCTATTTGATATCCCTTTCTTAAAACTCACCTTGGATCATAGTCCTTGCCTTAGACACTAAGCCCGTGCATCGTGCCTTAAGCTAATCGTGCTCTACGTGATACTCCTGTCCAAGTCGACGGGCCTTGAGATCGCGGGACTACTTAACTTGACAACCGCAGAATGGGCGGGACAGCACTTGGAACGACTTAGGTCGACCGGCATAACTTTGCCTAACTTACTCAAGCCTACGACTTAACCCGAGGGACGAGCAAAGGCTATGCCAAGCCTTGCTCAATGGGACCGTGCACGCTTTATCAAGCGTTTATGTGGGCGACGCCTATGACTTAGGCTAACTCTTAGCTTTGCACCGAAGACCAACATTCCTTCTCCCAAGCCACGGGACGAAGGGCCGAGTGTCAATTTTCAAAGCACGCCGTGCACCAACTCTAAGCCGACCGTTGGACCTTTTTCCATGTTCTAACTCATTTCAACCCGTCGGGATTATTCCCTTTAGCTATGTGGATTCATCTCTTTTATTATTAAGCCTACTTGTGCAAGTTGAAAACATGCGTATTATTATATGAAGGCAAAGATGAGGCAAGTTCACCGAAACTACCCCACCTGAGCGATGTCTTCAAACGGCCATCGCAAGGCCAAGTCCGAACGCCGTCGGCGTTTCGATTCCTCCGATTGACTGAGCGGGACGGGGCACTACACTCGACACACACACACATTGATACACTATGTCACTCGAACACTTCACTTGCAGCTGCGCACTCTAGACACAATTGCTTGGACACTTATGTGGACACATTTGACACTTGTTGCTATGCTAGACACAATAAACTTTGATAACAAGATGACATTCACATAGCTGCACACATTGGCATTTCATTGATACTTGCATTTACATGTACACATTCACTCGAACACATTTGCTCATCTTTGACACTCCATTGCCTGTACACTCACATTAACACTTCACATGATCATTCACACGTTTGACATATTAAACAATTGAAACACAGGAACACCTTGTTGTCATACACACTCACTCATGCTCACACTTGACACTCATCTACATTACTTCATGTCTGCAAACACTCATACATCCAGTTTTGATGTTGATGTTTTGTCCCTTAGTGTTTCAGTCCAGTATATTGGTTATCCCCGTTTTGATGTATATATATATATATATATATATATATATATATATATATATATATATATATATATATATATATATATATATATATATATATATGAAATATGAGAATTCTGGGATATTATGTATGGTTATGTGGTTATATGGTTATGAGAACATATATTGGGGATTAGTGAGCTAAGTTAGTACAGCTAGTCCATATAACTTGATTTGTGCCTATATATATATATATATATATATATATATATATATATATATATATATATATATATATATATATATTTATATATATATATATATATATATTGTAGAAGCATGGAAAATATTGCTTTTAGTCCCACATCGGAAAGGAGAAGAAGAAAGGGCTTACTCCATTCTATAAATAGAGCCCCCTTACCTCCTTTGAAAAGGGCACCAACTTTTTTTCCCTCCTTCCAAACTTGGACTCTTCCTATTGTGCACCTTCGGGAGCTAAGTAGAAGAAGTCTAGGGCAGCGCGGGCTCTTCGGACTCAGTCAGCTGTCCCAACCTCTGACCATCACGAGCGTCCCGCTAAGTGGGCCTCTGATGGAAAGTTGTACAAAGCTACTCGTGTCCAGCCCCCGGCGGCAAACAGACAGAGTGGTTCTCAAGAGTCTCCCAACAAAGATCGAGGGCAAGTGTTTCTATTAGCCCCACATCAGGGAGCAAACATGATACCTATGCACTCGTGTGTTCGGGATACCCGGGCCCACAAAGCGAGTGCACGGGCTGATCAAGACATTCCTCATGCGAGTCATGAGACGTCCTTCATGCGGCTCGGTCATGAGACATTCCTCATGCAGCTCGGTCATGAGACGTCCTTCATGCGGCTCGGTCATGAGACGTCCTTCATGCAGCTCGGTCATGAGACGTCCTTCATGCGGCTCGGTCATGAAACGTTCTTCATGCGGCACAGAACTCAGGAAGCTTCATGCGGCTCAAAATCAGACGAGCTTCATGCGGCTCAGGAGTCCCATGCGGCTCAAACACATAGGCAGCTCGAGTAAACTCCATGCGGCTCAGAGAGAGAGGCCACGTGGCATTCAAAACAGCTGTGCTCAACGTCAGGACGCATTTAATGTTCTGACGGCTGACAGCTGACAGATGACAGACCTGACATAAAGTTGTCATAATGACTGACACGAAAAGCAGAATTTTTCTAGGAAATAAGGAAAATCTTCACCAATACGGCGCTGTCTACCAAGCTTCGAGGCAGGTCCATGCGGCCAGACTAGACGAGTTCATGCGGCCAGTGCAAAGAAATCTATGCGGTTCAAACCATGAAAGCCCCCATGCGGCTCAGCCATGAAGAAACCCATGCGGCTCGGCCATGAAGACTCTCGTACGGCTCGGCCATGAACATATTCATGCGGCTCGGTCATGAGCATATTCATGCGGCTCGGTCATGACAACCTTCATGCGGTTCGAGTGTAGAGACTATTCATGCGGCTCGGTCATGAAATCTTCCATGCGGCTCGGTCATGACGACCTTCATGTGGCCCAAATATGAACACTCCTCATGCGGCTCAATAATGATGACAGGACATGTGTCCTAAACATAATCAAATTTCGGGTCAGATTCTAATAATTTGGGACACGTGGCAAGAGAATGAATTAAATTGATTCATTTAGATTTGCAGACATCAGCAAATTATCATGATGGAGATTTATTGCAATCAACATTTATTATTGATGGGATTTGGCATAATCCACATTAATGGTCCAGATCCTTCACACTCAAGACTAATGGTCCAGATTGATCAATCACCAGGCCGCCGCCACTTTGAGAACGGGTAATCAGCCAAACCCTAATGATGCTTCCCCACTATTATAAATAGCAGGGTGCCATTCCTTTGCAAAATACACAGAGTCAGAGAAAAAAAAGGAGAGAGAAAAAAGGTCGGCAACAAAAAGAATAAAAAAAAAAGAAGAGAGAGATATACACAGAGAGAGCTCCCCCTTTTCTTGATAATCACAGAGAGAGAGAAGCCAAGAGAGCAACCCGAGGAGAGTAAGAAGAGCATTTCTTCGTCAACGTCGAGCAGATCTTCCCCGAGCCAAGGTTGCATACCGATCGTCCAAGGAGTAAGGCAGAGCGGCCGTCGCTTTCCCGAGCCTCTATCGTCACCCCCCAGAATCAAAAATAAACAATCGTACTTAGTCTGCTGTACCTAGGTTTTCGTCCCTAGGCTTTCTTTGTACGAGCGAGTTTGTATTGTGAGTCTAAGTTCAGTCCTCCGATAATTGTTCTGTTCTTTTACAATCAATGGCAAACACGATGGCGACTCTGCCTTACTCCTTGGACTTGCAGGGGCAGAAGAAAACACTATGATGCTGGACTTGCAGGGGCAAAGAGGGTCTCTGCTCAACCTGAACCGCAGAGGGGTAGTAGCCGCAGAAAGAAAATCCATGCGGCCACAACCGTCAACCACATGAAGAAAACTCATGCGGCCACTTCTGTCAGCCGCATAACTTATGCAGCTACAGTTCCCAACCGCATGGATGAGATTCATGCGGCTAGTAAAGTCAACCGCTTGCAGAAAACCCATACGGCCACAGATGCCAACCGCATGCGGACAGCCTGCACGGCCGTGACTCCTAACCGCATAAGAACTCGTCCCACAACAGAAGACAGTCGCATGCAGATAGCCTGCACGGCACCCAACGCTAGCCGCATAGCGTCTCTATCACACTTCTCTCGATCAGTTTTCGACCGACTCTCATGCGGTCCTAACTCTGATCACTTTCTGGATGAAAATCCAGACTCTGTGATACCTAATGTCGACTCTTCCTATTACGCACCCACAAGTGCTAAAAAGAAAAAGTCTAGGGCAGCGCGGGCTCATCAAGTCCAGACAGCTGCCCCAACCTCTAACTATCGGGGCGTCCCGCTGAGTATCACGCGGGCCTCTGACGGAAAGTTGTATAAAACCACTCGAGTCCAGCCCCCGGCGGCAAACGGACAAAGTGGTTCCTCTGACCTGCGTGAAGCTATCCTCCACAAACGCAAGGAAAGAGAAGGAGCCTCAGCGTGCAGAGAGTCCTCACAGGGACGTCACTGCACCCAGAGTATCGTCAACTGCTGTTGCAACAACACGGCAGTAACGGAAGACCGGCCATCCGTCTTCCAAAGATTACAACATCCGAGCTCGGAAGACGAGACACCTCCCGTTGCCTCCTGTAATTCCGTGCAGAAAGTCCCCGTTGAAGGGAGAGAGAAGAAGACAAGCATCTCCAGCCCAAAGGTGTCAACTATTGCAGCTAAGAAGCCGTCGTCTAAAGGATTATCCTCTACTGGAGTATTCCAACACACCCGTTCAAAGACGAAAACGGCTGCAGTAGGAAGTTCGTCGTCTACGTCATTGGGGGTCATCGGAACTGGGGGTAGCACTCCTCCAAACCTCCACGACAACCCGACATTCCAAGAAGACGGACTGGAGGAAGCAAATCCTTCGACGGATACAACAGATACCGACGTCCCCGAGGACGTCCTAAACGAAGTAAGCTCTGAAACTGGGGGTACTGTTCCTTCCGAGTCCGAACCTGAAGAGAACATCCCCACATATCCTGATGATTTCTCGATGCATGAGTATGACTCGGAGGGCATGTCCGCCACCTCTCCTTCTGTCACTCCTCACGTGAGGACGGTATTCATGACGGACAACAGCCAAGGTGGTTCCGACGATCGCCAACGTATCGACACTTTGGAGGCCATACTGCACGCCTTGGTCAAGTCTGTAGACGAGATCAAAGCCGCGCTTCCTACTCTGCAGGGAGTGACACCTGGTCAGACAAGCACGGGTCCCGCGAACAACATAGATTCAAATTCAGCGGCACCAAACCCGGGCAATAATGCTCCCGAGATAACGGCCCCTACCGCAACAGATGAGGCCCGAGAAGTAAGGAGAGAGGTTCAGGAGCTTCGAGCGATGTTCCACGCCCGAGAAAATTCTCAAGACCTCAGAATACGGCAACCATACCCTGCTGAATGGAGGGATGTGCCCTTTCCCCCAAGATATAAGCCGTTCAATATCAACCCATATGATGGTAAGACTTCAGCAAGCCGGTACATCACTTACTTTGAGGTCACTACCGACCATCTGCCCCATGATGATGCCATCCTCACACGGTTATTCATTGGGGCACTGGAAGGAGTCGCCTTCGATTGGTACCGCAACCTGCCACATAATTGCATCCACTCCTTCGCTGGCTTCAAGCGCTTGTTCTTGGAGAGGTTCTATGAGGTAGGGCAGGACGTCACGATGTCTACCCTCATGGACGTCGTCCAAGGAGAGAAAGAGCTGACAAGGAATTACATTGAGCGGTTTTGTCAAACCGCAATGAAGTTACCATCTGGCAACCCGGACTCTTCCTTGATTGAAATTTGCCAAAAGAGACTACTCCCAACAATTAGTCTCTGGATGGGCGAAAGTCAATTCAAGGACTGGAAGGCCTTTATCATCAGCGCTACAAGTGCCGAGGAACGATTGAAGAAAGCTCGCCAACTGGGGTTGCATATCTCAGAGGGAGAGAACAAGGGGAAGCGTCCCAACGCCAGCAACGACAGTGGGGGTAGCCCCTCCAACAACCGAGACAACAAAGACAAGCAGGCCATGGTGACCGATACAGTCCAGAAGCCCGAGCCACAGCCAGCAGACAAACAATGGCCTCAAATCACTTATTCTTTCGAAGACGGCCACGTCAAGCCTATCTTGGACATGCTTATACAAGGAGATAGAATTCAGCTTCCTCCACCAAGGCGGGAACCTCGGCCGGCTGATTTGGAAAATCCGAAGTTCTGCCATTACCACCGCTACGTCCACCATGCTACACACGACTGCTACCAACTGAAACGGTATATCCAGAACCTCATCGATTCGAACGCTCTGGCTATCGACTTCGAGGAGGTAACCGTAGCAGCCAACATAGTGTCCGTACAATTCGGCAATTTCCCTCCAACAGAGACTCAAGACGGTGTCATACCCATCCCTCTGGCAACGATGGAAATCACTAATCTTCCGCCTGCCCGTGATCAAACTCCCGGCCTAGTACCCCTCACCACATCACGAGAGGAAATTATGTGGGTCCATCCGGACCTAGTCCACGAGGTGACTCAGCCCACTTTACCTTCTAAAAAGAAAAGTGGAAAGGTCAGATCATGCCGCACCGCCTCGACAGAGGAGGAGGAAGTCTCGGCCGTCACCACTCGATCTGGAACACAAGCCCAACCGGTAACCGAAAGCGCGACTGATGATCATCCGCCCACTACCAATGATGCTCCGGGACCGGCTCAGCCTTCGACGACCGACAAGCCTAGGCCGAAGGAGACTCGCTTCGACAAGTCCCTCCGGAAGGAGACACCTCAGGGGCTGGAGAGGCCCTACAACTTCGACATCTTAGCGCAATTGGCCAATACACCGGCTAAATTATCTTTATATGAACTCCTGAGGCTCTCGAAGGATGTCCGCACGGCTCTAAGTGAGGCGCTCCAAAATGCCGACGCATACTTGGCTCAGGTCAACCTCACGGGAGATAATCAGCCTACAGATCTCCAAGATAGTGCGTGTACAGGTGCAATGCCCAATATCGTCTTCTCTCCGCAGGATATGCTCATCAAAACTAACCTGCACGATCGCCCATTGTACTACACTGGATACATCGGCGACGTAAAGGTGGACCGAATGCACATTGATCCTGGGTCCTCTATAAGCATCATTCCGAAGGGTCTGCTACATCATCTTCGTATTCCGATACATCGCCTGACACCTACAAGCACCGCCATTAGCGGTTTCAATTCGGGCAGGAGCTACCCAATCGGGAAGATCCGTCTGAAATGCCAGATTGGCGATCTCCAATCAGAAGTAACCTGCTACGTCATAGACGCCGATACTTCTTATAACATCCTGTTGGGGCGCCCTTGGATACACGATTATATGATCGTGCCTTCCACACTGCACCAATGCTTCAAGTATGTCGACAAGAATGGCTTCGTGAGGACAGAATTTGCTGACATCGATCCCTTCAAAGGGTCGAATCCTACTACTCGGACTCCTGCCTATACGAAAAGTCGAAAAGGCACCTTGATGGAAGAAATAAGCAAGCTGGTGCCGAAGCGGCCACAGGATCGAAAAAACCTCTGACGATCCACCTCCAAGCTCGCAAACCGGGCTAATCCGCACCCCTTACGGCCACGCTGCGTAAGGACGCAATCAGTCTCTCGGCACAGGAAGAGCAGATGATAATCCGGCTGCCAAGGTCCGGCCAAATGCCGAGACCCACAATGGGGCCACTAACAATCAGACTGCCGAGAGTCGGTCAATCCCAAACGGAGAAGCCCAATCCCTCCGACAAGCCGATGACGATACGCCTTCCCAAGAAGGGTCGTCACCCCGATGCAAAGTTTGGGACTTCTAGCGAGCCAACAACTCCCCGCCCAGCATCAACTACCAAACTGGGGGTCGCTAGTTTGCCAACAACTCCCCGCTCGACTCCACCAACAGAACCTCCGATGATCAAGTTGCCCAAATCATCCTCTCAGTCTGCATTTACACAGGGGGTGGCTGAAGAAGAGTTGGAGCTGGCCAAGTATGTGGCGGCTCACACTGAGACTTGCTCATGTTGCCCATCAACGACAACTTCCTGAAAAAGTATTACGTCCGGAACGACATCAAAAAAAAAAATCCCTGATGATTGAGTTATGTACCCCCCGGTCCCGCTGAACTCACATTCCGCCTCCAAATTTCCTAGATTAGTGAGTTATGTACCCCCCGGTACTGCTGAACTCACATCCACTCCAGATTATCTAGTCATGTACATGCTGGTACCACTGAACTCACATCCACTCCAGATTATCTAGTCATGTACCCGCTGGTACCACTGAACTCACATCCACATTCTCTCCAAATCACCGAGTCATGTACCTGCTGGTACCGCTGAACTCATATCCACAACATTCCAGATTTTCGAGTCATGTACCCTCTCGTATCGCTGAACTCACCTCCTCCTTCCACAAAAATCCTAAACTACCAAGTCATGTACCCGCTGGTACCCCTGAACTTACATCCCGGTCACTCTTTTAGGGAGAACGTTATGTATAAACATACCCCTGAACTTTTTTCCTAAAGGAGATCCTCCCTCATGATCCACTATCCGTACTCCTAGTGCACAAAAAGGGTAGTCGATCCACCAATTTCCGAAACGACCATGTCCTCATTACCTCTGAGTCGTCTTCACTTCCACCAAAAACAAACCGCCCCCTCGCATAGAACTTCCACGTTCCCCTACCTCTGAGTCGTTCTATGTACCCACTCTGCATTGAGCCCACTCCTGCCATGTCCTCATTACCTCTGAATGGGAAGGCTCCGTCGAAGAAATCGTCATATTTGCCATGTCTACATTACCTCTGAGCAAGTATGCCGGTCCTCTTTCAACCAATTATCTGTACCCACAACCGGAGTACGACAAGGATAATAGGTCCACAAATGTCCTTTGTTGACCACAAATGTCCTCTGTTGACCACAAATATCCTCCATGGAGTCTACTCCTGCCATGTCCTCATTACCTCTGAGCAGGAAGATTCTACGGTAAAACCCTCATACTTGCCATGTCCTCATTACCTCTGAGTAAATATGTTGGTTCCCTTTCATCCTATTATCCGTATCCTAAGCCAGGGTATGCCAAGGATAATAGGCCCCAAATGTCCTCTGTTGACCACAAATGTCCTCTGATGACCACAAATGTCCTCAGTCGACCACAGATGTTGTACTGGGTCTCCAGTACACGCCCATCCCTTTCCTATCATGCCTAGGAGCCCAGTTGCTCCTTGGCATTCTCTCGAATACCAAAAACTTCTATAGCTGTCTTATCGCGAAGTTGTTCTAGGTATTCCTCTCCGAAACTTGTTCCTCGTACCTAAAACTAAGGTACGCCCAGGGTAACAGGTCCACAAATAATCCTCCAGCAGGTCCAATTCCACAAACACCACAAGTATAAGAAAGAGAAGATGAGTTGAAACATGCTCATTTATTCAAAATTCAAAGTACACCCTTTGACAAAAAAAAAACAGTGAAAGAAAACAGAAAACTGTTCACTGCTCCATGGCATTCTTTCGTCCGGTACCAAGAACCTCCATATTCGCCTTACCGCGGAGTTGTCCTAGGTATCCCTATCAAACTTATTATCCGTACCTAAAACTAAGGTATGCCAAGGATAATAGGCCCTCAAATGTCCTCTGCTGACCACAAATGTACATCCACATCTTTCCTCATCATCATATGCTTTCGGAGCCCAGCTGTTCCATAGCATTCTTTCACCCAATGCATAGAACTTCCACGTTGATAGCACCTCTGAGTTGTTCTATGTATCCTCATTCGAGTTCACTCCTACCATGTCCATATCACCTCTGAGTAGGAAGGCTCTACCATCAACTTTATATTTACCACGTCCATACCACCTCTGAGTAAATACGATGGTTCCCCTCTCAACTTATTATCCGTACCTAAAACCAAGGTACGCCAAGGATGATAAGTCCACATAAAATCCCCAGCGGAAGTACCCAAATCTATCACGTCCATGCTACCACTGATTGGATTGCCACACCTAAACAAATCTACTTTCCATGCTTCTTATTCAAAGTGTTCCAAATTTATAATTTGGAAACTTTGAAGGGGGTCCTGTAGAAGCATGGAAAATATTGCTTTTAGTCCCACATCGGAAAGGAGAAAAAGAAAGGGCTTACTCCATTCTATAAATAGAGCCCCCTTACCTCCTTTGAAAAGGGCACCAACTTTTCTTCCCTCCTTCCAAACTTGGACTCTTCCTATTGCGCACCTTCGGGTGCTAAGTAGAAGAAGTCTAAGGCAGCGCGGGCTCTTCGGACTCAGTCAGTTGTCCCAACCTCTGACCATCACGAGCGTCCCGCTAAGTGGGCCTCTGATGGAAAGTTGTACAAAGCCGCTCGTGTCCAGCCCCCGGCGGCAAACGGACAGAGTGGTTCTCAAGAGTCTCCCAACAAAGATCGAGGGTAAGTGTTTCTATTAGCCCCACATCAGGGAGCAAACATGATACCTACGCACTCGTGTGTTCGGGATACCCGGGCCCACAAAGCGAGTGCACGGGCTGATCAAGACATTCCTCATGCGAGTCATGAGACGTCCTTCATGCGGCTCGGTCATGAGATATTCCTCATGCAGCTCGGTCATGAGACGTCCTTCATGCGGCTCGGTCATGAGACGTCCTTCATGCGGCTCGGTCATGAGACGTCCTTCATGCGGCTCGGTCATGAAACGTTCTTCATGCGGCACAGAACTCAGGAAGCTTCATGCGGCTCAAAATCAGACGAGCTTCATGCGGCTCAGGAGTCCCATGCGGCTCAAACACATAGGCAGCTCGAGTAAACTCCATGCGGCTCAGAGAGAGAGGCCACGTGGCATTCAAAACAGCTGTGCTCAACGTCTGGACGCATTTAATATTCTGACGGCTGACAGCTGACAGATGACAGACCTGACATAAAGTTGTCATAATGACTGACACGAAAAGCAGAATTTTTCTAAGAAATAAGGAAAATCTTCACCAATACGGCGCTGTCTACCAAGCTTCGAGGCAGGTCCATGCGGCCAGACTAGACGAGTTCATGCGGCCAGTGCAAAGAAATCTATGCGGTTCAAACCATGAAGGCCCCTATGCGGCTCAGCCATGAAGAAACCCATGCGGCTCGGTCATGAAGACTCTCGTGCGGCTCGGCCATGAACATATTCATGCGGCTCGGTCATGAGCATATTCATGCGGCTCGGTCATGACAACCTTCATGCGGTTCGAGTGTAGAGACTATTCATGCGGCTCGGTCATAAAATCTTCCATGCGGCTCGGTCATGACGACCTTCATGTGGCCCAAATATGAACACTCCTCATGCGGCTCAATAATGATGACAGGACACGTGTCCTAAACATAATCAAATTTCGGGTCAGATTCTAATAATTTGGGACACATGGCAAGAGAATAAATTAAATTGATTCATTTAGATTTGCAGACATCAGCAAATCATCATGATGGAGATTTATTGCAATCAACATTTATTATTGATGGGATTTGGCATAATCCACATTAATGGTCCAGATCCTTTACACTCAAGACTAATGGTCCAGATTGATCAATCACCAGGCCGCCGCCACTTTGAGAACGGGTAATCAGCCAAACCCTAATGATGCTTCCCCACTATTATAAATAGCAGGGTGCCATTTCCTTGCAAAATACACAGAGTCAGAGAAAAAAAAAGGAGAGAGAAAAAAGGTCGGCAACAAAAAGAATAAAAAAAAGAAGAAGAGAGAGATATACACAGACAGAGCTCCCCCTTTTCTTGATAATCACAGAGAGAGAGAAGCCATGAGAGCAACCCGAGGAGAGTAAGAAGAGCCTTTCTTCGTCAACGTCGAGCAGATCTTTCCCGAGCCAAGGCTGCATACCGATCGTCCAAGGAGTAAGGCAGAGCGGCCGTCGCTTTCCCGAGCCACTATCGTCACCCCCCAGAATCAAAAATAAACAATCGTACTTAGTCTGCTGTACCTAGGTTTTCGTCCCTAGGCTTTCTTTGTACGAGCGAGTTTGTATTGTGAGTCTAGGTTCAGTCCTCCGATAATTGTTCTGTTCTTTTACAATCAATGGCA
This sequence comes from Iris pallida, assembly GCA_029216955.1. NCBI lineage: Eukaryota > Viridiplantae > Streptophyta > Magnoliopsida > Asparagales > Iridaceae > Iris > Iris pallida. Next base: position 5,117,915 of record JANAVB010021197.1, read on the forward strand.
AACATATATATATATTTATTTATTTATTTTTTTATTTTTTTTATGTATGTATGTATGTATAGTTGAGTAGGTATCTGAGTCAAATAAGAGGGTGTCTGTTCTTAGAGTTGAGTGTTAGTGCCCAGGTATGTATCATAGCAGTTCAGCCCTAGGAGCATTCATGTTTAGTATCAACTCACCTTAGCACAAGTCCCATTTTTCCTTTTTGTAATTATCCTGCATGTCTTAGTGTTCAACCCCCCCTTTTGTAATAGGAGTTTGGGCCTGCTGCATTGGTTTTGTGTGTGTCTGTGTTTGAAGGGTTGTGAGAGTGTGTGTGAGTTTGTGTTTGTATATGGTTAGATGTTAGTTCATTAAGGTATTGGTAGAATTTGGGAGCATGGGGCATGGGGCGTAGCAATATGCATGCAGAGCTGCAATGCATGCAATGGTATGCAATGCAGCAATAATGTAATGCTGTAGCATAGGATAGTAGGGGATCTCTTCCTGTAGACTTTTGGGTTTTAGGCCATATGGCCCTTAGTGAGATATGTGGCTTGAGGATTACCTATTGTTAGAGTGGTTATCTAGATCATATATATATATATATATATATATATATATATTATATATATATATATATATTATATATATATAAAATATATATATATATATATATATATATATATATATATATATATATATATATATATATATATATATATATATATATATATATATATATATATATATATATATATATTGGATGTTACCTATTAGTCAGATATAGGTGATTATCTAAAAGACTAAGTTTAGGATTACCTATCAATCTAGGTAGCATAGGTAATGGGTTAAATTTTAGAGTTTTGCCTCATAGGCCTATAGGTAGTACCTATATGTGAGATACCCTAGTAATTGTGTTATATATGCATGCTATAAGTATTGTGGTATATATATATATATATATATATATATATATATATATATATATATATATATATATATATATATATATATATATTGCTATAAGTATTGTGGTATATATATATCATGACTAAATATCATGACTAGGTTGGATTGATTAGAGACTCAAACTAGTCTATTTTAGCCCCAAACCAAAACCTAACTTAAGTTGAACCAAATGGAGACTAGAGAGGGCATTTTGGACTTTACCAAAATAGGGACACCTAGCTATTGTGGCCGGCCATGAAGGGATAGGGGATGAGTCATCTCATTTTGTTCTTAGCCTCATTTCTCTCTCTTGAGTTCTTCCCCAAATTTGAGAAGAGCCTCCATTGATTTCATTCCCAAATCAATCCATTCTTCCACCCAAGCTTCTTCATTTCTTCTCTACTCAAGCAAGAGGAGGTGCTAGCCAAGTTTGGGAGGAGTTTTCATTGGTTCGTGTCCTTTTGGAGATCCTTTCGTGTCAGTGCCGTATCGGAAGGAGTTCCTTGAGATTTCGTCTCCCGGAAGGTAAAATCTACCCTCTAAATCAAACTCTCATGCATTTAGGAATGTTTTGAATCCATAGGAATCACCCCCATGGTTGTGTCTCCATTTGTGTCCATTTTGTGTCCATTTGGAGATATTAGGAGTGTCATTGATGTGTTGTTGTGTCCATGTGGGAAACCCCCAATATTGGACACACTTATGTTTGACTTTATGTTTAAATGATTTAATACATGTTTTAATCTCAGATTTTTGATTTTATAAATGTTGTTCTTGAGTGTCCTTACTTATTCATTCATGTATATTATATATAGCTATTAATTGTGTGTGTGTGTCTCTTTATATTTGAGAGTATATATATATATTGGTAGATGTGTGTGTCTATTTTAAATGTGTTTCTTAATATATATGTATTGATTGTGTGTCTATATATATATATATATATATATATATATATATATATATATATATATATATATATAGGTGTGCGTGAGTGGAGTTGAGAGTGAGAGAGTGATATGGAGAGTGGTATGAGGGTGTTTGTTTGTTGTGGATTAGAGGGATATAGAGAGTGAGAAGAGAGAATGTTAGAGAGGAGTTAGAGAGTGATATGGAGAGTGGAGTGAGGGGGGAAGTAGGCTGCTGCCCCTTTGGCAGCAGCAGGCAGCAATAGGCTGCTGTCCTCAGGACAGCAGCAGCATTTTTGGAATACAGCAGCAGTCCCCACGGGGGACTGCATATCAGCTGCAGCAGCAAGCAATTCAGCCATCCCAAATCCATTCATCCATCCATTCATCCAACTCATTCAATCCATTCACCCAATCCATTCATTCAATCCATTCAAATCCATTTCATCTAATTCAATCCATTCCATCTCTTTTTATACATTCAGTTCATACACTTCATAACAGCCCCCATTCATTTCATATCCATTTCAGTCCATAATTTTCCATACAATTCAGTCCCTTTAATATACATATCAGTCCATATAAGTCCACGTTTCATGCTCAGCATTCATCCCATTTCCCCCATGTCTACAAATCCATTCATCCATCACAAAATCAATCCACAAAACCATCTCATTTCAGTCCTATATTTCAGTCCCTTAAACCCCCCTTTGTGATTTTTGTGTGTGTGTGTGTGTCTATGAGAGATTTAATAGGAGGATAATATGTTAGAGGATATTGCTAGATAGGATAATTGGTTAGTAGGGCATGTTAGATGTTAGTTCCTATGATAGTGTTAGTCTATATATTAGAGTTAAATTTAGAGTTAGTTTTTGGTTAGAATTCACATTGTTGAGAGTTAGGGTGTTAGTAAGCAATGTTGAGATATGGTATGTTAGTAGGGTAGAGGTTAAGGTATTTGATATATGAGATAAGGTATTAGATACTTCAAGATATGAAGTTAGAGTATCAAGATACCATGGCATGGTATCGAGATACGAGGGCATGGTATTAGGATACCATGTTGAGGTAGAAAAGTGCCTAGAAACTAAGGTAGAGGCTTGGTAGTGAGTTTACCTTGTAAGGTAATAGGGTAAGTTAAGGTAATTACCTAAAAGCTAAGGTATGAGTTTAACAGTTTAAGTTATAGTTAGAAATTGTTTCCCTTGGTTGGTAATGGTCAGGATTAGTGCTTTTAGACTAGTTTTGACCTCGGTTGACCGTTTTGACCAAAAGTCAACAAAAGTCAACCGAAAGTCAAACTTAGCCTAAAAGTGACTAGAACTTGACCGGACTCAACCAGAGTTGACAAAAGTTTGACTTACAGTTGACTTTTGGTCAACTCTAGGTCAACTCTAGGTCAAACTAGTCTAAACCAGAGTTGACCAGTTGACTGAAAGTCAACTGTTAGTCAACCATTTAGACTTGTTTGACCTAGAGTTGACCAGTTGACCAAAAGTCAACTATAAATCAACTTTTGACCCAGATTGACCTAGTTTGACTTGGTTTGACTTCCTGTGACCTTGTTTGTCCTAGTATGACCTAGTTTAGCCTGATGTGACCTAGTTTGACCTAGTTTTGACTTAGACTTGCATATCATAACTTGATTAGCATTACTTTCATTACTAAACCCTGTTTTGACTCATAGTATCTCATCTTTAGGTATGTGATTACTCTGAGCATATGTTCACCGTATCAGCTCAGGACCACAGGCGAGTACATTCACTGATAGCTTTTATTGTCTTGATATCTACTATATCTGATTCAGTTGTGGTGTCTTACTTGATTCTTGACACGATGATATCACGGACTAGTATACGTCGGATCCTGTCATGAGATGTTGTTCCTGGATTACTTGGTATACTGGTACATTGCTCGACTTATTACATGTACTTGTATAGACATTGACTTGGGAGTGGGCTGGCCCCCTGCTTTTGAGTCCCGTGTCATGACGTATCATGTCCGAATCTATTATACTATTCGGGGATGGGAAGTTATTAGTGATTGTGTGATCAAATCCCTACTTATTTTTCATACTTGTACCTGTTAATTGTTCATAGCTATACCCTCGCCTCACGGCGGGTAAAGCCTGATCCTACTTGTTCATAGCTTTCCATGGTGGTCGACCTGATCTTGCTCTTTTGTACACATGTTCATAGCCGGTCAGATGGAACAGCCTGATCTGGACCTAAGCTGATCACATAACGCACTAATAATTCATAGCATATTTTATATGTTTACTTTATTACATCATATATCCTACTCAGTTCTACATTCAGTACTCTTCTCACCATGTTATGATATTCAGTACTCATATCCTGTTATATATTTCCTGTTGATTTTGTCTTATATTTCATTATGATTGTCTCTTATAGAATTTGTCAATTCATATGGAACTGCTGTTAGTGTTTTGTACTTGCTCATTTTTCTGACAGGATACCGTTGATATATTACAGATGACTCTGAGGCAGACTGCTAGACCTACTATGGGGTCGGGGCAGATGGAGACTTAGGCCAGGACTGTGACCTGGCAGTTGAGCCACTAGACATTGCACACCTGGACTAGTATAGCTTAGTTAGGTTTGCCTGGACTGCGATCCAGCTAGTGCTTTCAGACTGTAGTTTTTATATTATATTTTGAGTTTCTGTGATATGTTTATATCTCTGAGCTTGTGTTGGATCTTGAACTCTTTTCCAGTTTTTCCTTCTATCATATTTCCATTTCGTCCTATCTATCCTAGTTTGTCTTGTGACTGAGTTATGTCAAATTATACCTCCGTGCGAAGATGACAGGTACCCTAATATTTGTCTAGTTGTAGTACTTATAGACGACCTATACAGCGTTCTACCACCGATTCTGCGGCGTAGGCTGGACGTAACCACGTTTTCGTACCCTTCCTCAGGGTGCGGGTCATGACAGACTGCTAGTCATAGATTGCCTATAGCTAGTATAGCTTGCCCAGACACCCCTAGCCTCTGGATTAAATTTTGAGGACGAAATTCTTTTAAGGTTGGTAGAGTTTTCACTCTCGTTTTTTGTTATACATATTTTTAGTATACGTGTACGAATTTCTGACATTGTCAGGTGACCCATATTTTGACTTATCTTACTTTGTCTTGGTTTAATCTTGACTTGGTTTAGTTTTGGTTTGGTTCAACTTGGCATAGCTTGGTTTGGGTTGCTTTTAGATGAGAAAGATTTTGTATAAAAACCAACTTCTCATCTCTCTCCTCTATTATTACCATTTACTTCTTCATCTTCTTCGTTTACTCCTCCGAAAAAACCCTAGGTAAGTACAACTTTCTCCATGGAGAACCTGATAGATCTCCATTTTTATTTGTTCTATCTTCTTCTCTACATGATTCTAAGAATCTTTAGAAGTTAAAGTTTTCGGTTTTGATGGATAAATTTATGTAGATATAAACTTTTAACTTTTTTATCTCTAAAAACTTGGTATTTCCGAAAACTAGTGGTTCCATGTTGTAGAAATTTTGATTTCATGTAGTTTTGGCTTTATTTCGCTTGATTTCGAGTTCGAACGAGGAAGTTATGGTCATGACAAGTTTTTGGAACTTCCATGGCTGAACTTACAGTTAGGGACGACGATCCCCATTCGCCCAGGAGGCCATGCGCCGAGAGGCCATGCGCCGTGAAGTCCTGGCAATGCATCCATTGACTGCCAGCGTGTCATGCACGTAGGTTCTCTACGTGCATGTACTATAGATGCAACGAGAGTTTCCCATATGCGGATGTGCAGGAATTCCTATGCGCAGTTGTGCATGAATTTCCCATACACGGATGTGCATGAATTTTTATGTGCAGATGTACAGGAATTCCCATGCGCCGGATGTACAAAATTGCCCATGTACCAGATGTGCATAATTGCGCATGCGCATATTTGTACTATTTTTGTCCGTTTAAGTTGTTTTGTGGCTAGAATCTTGTAAAACACAGAAATATAAAAGTTGTAGATCTTCGTCTTGGCTTCGAGAATCTTCTTGTCTCACTTCAACTGGAGTTTATATGTGATTGATAGTTTCAATCACTCGTAGATGTACTTGATCTTCTTTGCATGTTTTATGTACTTGGCTTAAATTATGACGACCAGACTTGACGACTTAATAATCTTGATAAGCTTGAACTTAAACTTGAACATGATAATATGATCCCGTCTTGATAAGCTTGATAGTGGCCCGTCGTGGCGCACTCCTGACAAGAACTCTTGACATGACAAGTAAACCTGACATGACATATGAAATCTTGATTGTTGTTGCGACAGCTATTCCTGTCTTGCTAAGTATAACTCTTGTCTTGACACCGTGGTTGATTTTTTCTGATTGTGATTGTACAAGCTACCTGTCTCGTCTTGTATCATGTCTAGGACATGGATTCCTGGTTACCACGGTCAGGGATTCAAAATAAATCTGACTAGGTTAAACGACTAGACTGATCAAGTAGTTCATATATATATATTTCCCTAGTCACAGGCGATCTCGTTATCTCGACCACACCTGTGGACTTGTAGCCTGTCGTTGAGTAGGGCACATTTCCAGTACACTGTCATGTGTTGCACTTCTTGAATCATAAGTACCAAAGTACAACAGTAATCTTGATAAATCTTGTAACTCTTGTAACCCCCGCCTGGATAACCTGGATAGTCTATAGGGCTAGTGACTGCGGGAACATCTCAACTATATCTTGTTAGTAACTAGGCCTGTGATAACCCTAGTTAGCTAATGATAGCAAGCCGTAGGACTTGATCGACCGTGCCTGAATGATTGTCTCATGATTAACATGGGAATTATATTCCAACTCTTGTTCTTCTTGATGCAAGCAGGTATGTTCACTTTAACTCTTGTCATTTATGTTATTGTCAATATGTTGCTTGTATCAGTTCTTCTTTTTATTATATGCTGGTTTTTAGTTCATAAGTGTAGCTTCCCTTGTGGTACTTGCTCTTTCTGGGGTCTGACCCAGCTGGTTTTGTATGGCCAGATTTCGGAGTGATACCCGAGGATCTAACCGCCTTCCAGCCAGATGGCGTACACCAGAAGTAACCGTGGCAACGAGTGAATTTTTTTATTTTGCTCTCCCACTCTATTGTAAATTATTCTTTTGAGGCATTTAGCCACTGAGCAAGTGTTAGCTCGTACTGTAACTTTATTTCTGTGTGCCTAAGGATTGTAACATGATTGATAAATCCTAGGGTTGATCATGTATGACTTAACTCTCGCTAGTCTTCATATTTTGTATGACTAGCTTCATGTTCATCTAAATATGTAATGTTTGGAACGCATTACTTTGTATATCTGATGATCTAACATCTTGTAATATCTATTTGCTTGTGTGAGATTGAGACACTAGGATTGTTCTTGACCATAAGAGACTATTAGATTGTAGATAAACCCTCATACATCTAGACAGCCATGACCGTATTGCAAGGTGGGTTACACCTCAATGTACGTAGCTGACTGTGTCTGTCCCCCGCTCTCCAGTATTCTGGTTCTAAGGCATGACAAAGATCACCCACGATGACGTCCACCACATTTTGGTACTTAGAGTTGATGGTCGTCCAACGATGATGGATTATTCTGAGGACGACTTTGAGATGTATGATGAGATGGTGGAATTGGTCGCCAATTCTCTCAGGGTTGAGGCAGAGACTTTTGTCACCCTTCCCGATTTTAAGAAGTTGTACGGAGTTCCTTTGAGCTTTTTGAGTAATACACTCATTGATGATGACGACGATGACGGCGACGACGATGATGATGACGACGATGATGGCGACGACGATGATGATGACGATGTAGTGGCCTGGTGATACATGCATTTCATCTTGGGGGCCGTTGGAATTCCGAACAAGTCCGGAACCTCGATACACGCCAAATATCTAAACAATTTTGTGAACTTAGACACTGTGGATCAAATATCCTTTGGAAGTGGTATACTAGCATATCTCTTACCGTGAACTTGGGGCTGCATCTCGAGTCGGATCGAAGACCATAGATGGTTGTCAAACTCTGCTCCATGTAAGCAAATAAAATTGTACTTTGTTTATAGGTAATATAAAATTAGGTCAATTAATATGTCTGTATTCTACATTGCATGTACAGGCATGGATATACGAGCATTTTTCGATGCGAAAGAGGGCTACTCTTAATAAATATTACGATGAGCAGCTGCCTAGAATGTGTAAGTGGAATTCGGCTAAGATAGATCACAAACATCCACATACTTTGGCTTTCCTACGTGTCGCACTTGAAGATATGCAGACATAGGAGGTGAAACAATACTAACTTAAACTAGCATTTACTTATGATTTCACTATAGTGAAACAATACTAACTTCTTAAGTAATGATTACTTACACTATGATGTAGATTATTTGGTATCTATATCGGGATCTGTGAAATAGTACTCGTCCATTGCAATGAGTTTTACTATTTCAAGGTCTGATAGCTTGTCATGAAATTGAGGAGCCTCATATGCCAGTCAGTTTAGCTACGTGCAAACTATACCGAGCATACTGAATTTGAGAACTTCTTCAAAAGGGACCAAAGAATTAAACTATGTCCCGTCGGACTACAATTGGGGTTCATATTTCTTTACTGAGTGGCAACAGCATGTTATCGATAAAACCAAACGACATCCGGTGATGGAGATGTGGGATTGTAGTGATGACTATATAGAGTATTATGCAGAGGCCAGACATGGTATGATGTTGAACCCTAATACACGAGGTGATGAAGTGCCGGTAGCAGCCCCTCTACCAACCAAGTCAGGCCTGTATGATCCACTGCAGAAGATGGTAAGTAGTATTTTGTTGAATTAATGTGTCGAAGTTTATTAACATGGGTAAATTCATTCTTTTTTTCTTCTGCAGGCTTCTAAAGTAAAAAATTTGGAAAAAAAAAGTCACATCTTGTGCAAGGTAGAGAACTATGTTGACGTTGCTACCCAGATGAAGAATATCACAACTGAGTATCCATTTCTCGAAGACGAGAAACGCACTAAGATGCGTCATAAAAAATGACTTTGTTGTATTTGTTTGAACACTTCGTGTGTCGCTTTTGTTGAACTTTTGTAGTTTGTTGTACTATGTTTTGAACACATGTCAATTTGAATACTTCGTGTGTCGCTTTCGTTTGTTGCGTTTCTTAGTGCGTATTTGTTTGAGTATCATATTCGTATCACTTAGTGTGTATCATAATGTGTATCATATTCGTATCACTTAGTGCGTATCATATTTGATTGAGTATCATATTTGATTGAGTATCATATTGTGTAACATATCACTACAAACTTTCTGCCAAGTAGGACTGCAAGAAAACTTGACAGCCCTACTTCACAGCAAGTGTGAAGCAGGAATGTCCAATTTTATGGCCGTCTAACGTATATAAAGGACTGCCAAAAAATTAGGCAGTCCTAGTTCATACTTGTTTTGAAGTAGGACTGCCCAGCTTCCTGGTACTCCAACGTATATGAAGGACTGCCAGGAAACTGGGCAGCCCTGCTTCATACTTACTGTGAAGTCCTACTGCCCAGCTTACTGGACAGTCCTACTTCACAGCAAGTATGAAGCAGGACTGTCCAGTTTCCTGGCAGTCCTTCATGTACGTTGGACTGCCAGAAAACTAGGCACTCATGCTTCATACTTGCTGTGAAGTAGGACTGTCCAGTTAATTGGCAGTCCTATATGACAGAAAGTACTTTTCCATTAAGTTGCCAAAATCATTGACAAAATATGATACGAGTATGATACGAAGCAAAGCAATGTGCCAAGAATATGATACGAATATGATACAGAAAGTACAACTTGACAAATACGAAGAAAAGCAATGTGCCAAAATTATTGACAAAATATGATACGAAGCAAATACGCATGAAAATACGAAGCAAAGCAATGTGCCAAAACCATTATATTTCTTCCATTCTTCTGTTTACAAAATGTGCCAAAAGATATAATGTTTCTTCCATTCTTTTGTTTACAAAATGGGCCAAAAGATATATAATTTCTTCCAATCTTCAGTTTACAAAATATGACAAAAGTAGTCTGACTCATTAGTCAATCAATACGTCGTAGTGGTCTTTCGGCCTCGGTATAGGATCCACCATCTTCATTATCTTCTTGTGACATTGATTGCATCGGTGTAGCGTGTCGTCCAAACGATCGATTCTTCCGAAGCATGTTTATACCAGACTAGAGCATGGGTGAATAGAAGAGTGCCCGATCAACCGCGGGATGATAAAGTGATTTTCGTCAAGTCCAATTGCATATAGAGTGGATATACTGTAGTCGTCCGGAGGAGTGCGCATTGGAAAGAATGTAATGTTAATTGTAACTCCCTAAACCAATTTTTGGTAAGTTATATATTTCTAGTGGGAATATAATACTTTTCATATGAATAAAACTAGTTCTTTACATAAATTAATTTTAACAACTCATGATTGTTGATATTTCATAATTAGTTTAGTTAAGATTATGATTTAGTAGCCTGCCTATTAATCTCAACTTCCTTCTACTAGTGCTTTATTCATAATAGTGTGTTATTATTCGATTAATTATTTATTAATTAGTAATAGGTTTATGTTTTCCTATTAACTTTAGTCGGCAGAGAGTAGTTAACTAATTTAATGATTAGTTATTTAGTTAGCCTTTAACTAATTGATTAGTTAGTTAATTAATTGGTTAGCTATTAACTAAGTATGTAATTAGTTGGAGTAACTAATTTTGTTATAATTCTGTTATGGATTTATATTCCTAACCCCAGATCTATAGTTATTTATCAACACTGCCATTGTTCTGACTTGTAAAGAACACATACAATAATTTATTATAAATATCTATCACTCATTACTGACACAGTTCCCAATATTTTTGTCCATATCACTATCACTCTCTCTACACTCTCTCTCTCTACACAGTCTCTCTCTCCTGCTATTCTTGGTCGCACCATCGAGAGCGCCACCGCGCACGCCGTGAGCTGACCGGAGCATCGTCAGAGTTCTTCACCATCCACCACGACCACTACAGTGTCCAGATCATCACCGCCATTGGAGTCATCGCCTCCCAGCCGACTGGGAAGACGAAACAACTACGCCGAAGTCGACGACGTGCTACCATGTCCAGATCGGACACAGATCTCTCCAGATCGAGCCTCACAGAGTCCCGAGGAGCCAGACCTCGTCGTCGTGAGCCTCGCCTAGCACAAAGTCGAGCACGAGTCACGCCGAAGTAGATCGAGACCGCGACCTCGACTACAACGCTTTTTCACGAGACGTGCCGACCCCGCGCAGAACGAACCGCTCCTCAAAACCTGTGTTGCCCTTTCGAATCTTGAGGAGTTTCCTCGCAGCTCGAGCCCCCTTGCTGTCAAGACCAGCATCGCCTCGTCGTCGTGGATCGACGTCCCCGCCGGGCCGGTAATCCTCCTCATCGATCTTCTTGAACTCCGTTCTCTCTTATTTTCTAGGGTTTGGTAATTAGGGGAAATATTTAGGGTTAGGGTTTGTGGTGATGGAGGAAGAAGATGGATGCGGCCATGGGAAGAGAGTTCTAGGATTAGGATTTTCTAGGGAGAGAAGCAAGCTGGGCTTGCTTGTTCGGCTAGGTTGAGAATGAGCGTGAGGAAGAAGGGAAGTGGTGAGCGGCCATGGGAGATAGGGTTTCTCGGCTGGGATTTTTGAGAGGAGTATTGGGTTTGTTTTGGAAACTGAAGGAAATAGAGAGTGAGAGAGAGTCTCATCTGTTGGTTGACTCCTTTCTCTTTGTTCAAGTCTTGGTGACCCTTCGAATGCAGAGCCGAGAGGTTGACTGGTGTGAGACCATGTGACTCTTTGAATTCCGAAGAGCCACATGACGTGGCTTGAACTAGTAAATTTTGAAGAGTAGGATAAGTATATGTTAAAGTTTGTGAGTTGATTTATCGACCTGGGTTGCTTGTCATTTAAATTTAAAGAGTGAATTGGGACAACTGTGGACCTGGGTCGTTATGATCCACTTTGGGCCCGATTATTCTTTGGGCCATGGGCTATTATTAGACTGGAGAAATAGATCTAGATTATAGAATTAAGTCTTATTGATCTGGGCCAGTAGGAAAAGCAAAAAATTAGATAAGGCAGCATAGGGGATGGGCCAGGAAATAGTGAAGGGCAGTAGCAGATTTTTGTGAGTTTGGGCTTCTTATTAGTTAGCTTGATTATTATTATTTCTTATCATGTTTTGATAGCAATAATTTTAGTAAAATAGTACCATATTGTAATAGTGCAATAATTATTTTAGAATGCTATTTGGAAAATTTTAGTTTTCAAGAAGTTCTAATATTAATGAATGATTTGGTTAAAACTTAATTAAAGTATTATTTATCAAGCTAATATATTTTTAGAAAATGTTGTTATATAGTGTAATCATTAGCTAGTTTATGGTTAGTTACAAATAGTAAATTATGGTTAGTAAATGGTTTTGTTAATATATTTTAATAAATGCATCTAAAGGAAATATATGTATAACTAGTAAATGGTTATAGTTAACAATAATTAGTTAACAATGTTCAAACCCTAACAAACTTGTACCCAAAATATAACAGATGAAATTACAACCATACAGTACTACTCCCGTGCTTCCAAAGCGAGGTAAGTACACCGACTCGACCTTTTACTTTGTCTTTCTGTCTTACATTCATGTGTCATGTTCACATATCGGACACATAATACACACGATTGCATCGTCCTTATTCGTCATTGTATTGTGAGTTATTATTTATTGTAGGGATTGAGGAAAATATTAATTTTTGTGTGACCACACCCAACACAGGTATTGTGGATAGCCTAATCGTACATTTCACGTACGATTAAGCCGCACCTTGTAGAATTAGGAATTGTGAATTGATTGATTGTGGATTGTGGTCCTTAAGCCGGTCACACATTAGTTTAATATTTCAAAAAGGTCACACTTTTATTGATTGTCGTGTTCATTATCTTGTTCATTGATTGTCGTGTTCATTGCATTTGCATATTGATTGTCGTGTCCATTATCTTCAGTTTTGTATTTTACTTCTGGTACCATAGTTTCATTTTTAGCTATCGTATTCTGCGTTCACCTTGTATACTATACTACAGATTACATTGTATATTGTTCTTGTCGGGGTTGTACTTTGTTCTTTTCCTGACAGGATACGTTGCAGGTGCTTGAGGCCATATGGAGCATGATGGTAACATGGAGATTGCAGGATATAGTTCATTGTTTTTATTTTGGGATATTGTATTTGTATTTTATTATTGTATATTTTTATTTTACCGGATTTGTCTCCGAATAACATTGTATAATTCGATTGATGGATATTGGTGATCTTTCTGGGACATTTATAGATTTTGTGATTGTTTACATTACATTGTGACTTGGAGTTTTCCTTAGTATTGTACAGCTTACTTCGTCGTATCTATCGACGAAGGCTGGGCGTGTCCGACTCGTGTCCGATTATTCGGGAGTGTGTCGTGACATGTTTTTAGTGGTGTCCCATACAGGTCTCTGTCCTAATGGCAATTAGGCTATAAGGTGCTATTGGAGGACCAGCAAAACTAAGGAAAACTCATCACAGCATAGGATCCGTGGGAAATAGTTATGGTTATTGTTATTTAAATTTGATTTTACTTATGATTTTCTAGGTTAGTTTATGATTTTCTAGGACATAGCAATCAACGGTTTATTTTCTATTACAGGATGGTCGCCAGATGATGACCGTGTTTCAGCAGTTCATGGAGGCACAGAACCACCAAGCCATGCAGTTTCGGGCGACGATCATGGACGTGCTCCGAGTTAGGAAGCCAGTTCCGCCAGCACTGTCGGCACCACCAGCACCACCAGCGCCGAGGTCAGGGACCGCCAGAGATTATCGGAACCTCTGTCTGATTGATTTTTGGGGCCATAAGGGGATAGTCTACGCAGATGAGTTGCTAGAAAATGTCGAACGGACGTTGAAGATGGCGAGGATTCCAGATGATCTGAAGGTCAAGGTTGCGAGCATACGACTTTTCGACATTGCTATTGCTTGGTATAGAGAGGAGCCTCAGTTGGCCGAACCCCAAGTTCTATGGAAAGAATTCAAACTGCTGTTCCAGGAGAAGTTCTTTCCATATGTGGAGCAAGACGAGCTTCGGATGCAGTTCAAGACATTACAGCAGGGGAGTATGAATGTGGCTCAGTACACATCGGAGTTCACCCGACTCAGCAGGTTCGCGGAGAACTAGTTAGCACACTAGAGGAGAGGGCTTGGAAGTTCAAGAAGGGCCTCACCAGAGAGTTGCGGCATGCAGTGGCTATCAGCCTGGCCACTACCTATGCGAGTTTCCTTAAAGTTGCTCAGGGAGTAGAGAAGGAGATGGACCAAAAGCTCAAGCGGGACCGAGACATTGGCGCCAGCAGTTCCCAGGGTCCACCGAAGTGGACCGACCTTGCTTGTAGTAGCTAGATTTCTTTGTAGTGCCTATTTCGAGACTTGTCTCTAAGTTTCTTTGTCTTTACTGTCTTTTATACTGCCTAGTGACCACTTGTTGATCCTTGTTATTTTTACTACCTAAATAAAAATCTTTTAGCCTTATTTCTTCTTAAAAACTTTTTACTAATTTGTGTGCATATCTACAACCTTTGAAATTTCGAGGACGAAATTTCTTTAAGGGGGGTAGATTTGTAACTCCCTAAACCGATTTTTTGCAAGTTCTATATTTCTAGTGGGAATATAATACTTTTCATTTGAATAAAACTAGTTCTTTACATAAATTAATTTTAACTACTCAAGATTGTTGATATTTCATAATTAGTTTTGTTAAGATTATGATTTAGTTGCCTGCCTATTAATCTCAACTTCCTTCTGCTAATGCTTTATTCATAATAGTGTGTTATTATTCGATTAATTATTTATTAATTAGTAATGGGTTTATGTTTTCCTATTAACTTTAGTCGGCAGTGAGTAGTTAACTAATTTAATGATTAGTTATTTAGTTAGCCTTTAACTAATTGATTAGTTAGTTAATTAATTGGTTAGCTATTAACTAAGCATGTAATTAGTTGGAGTAACTAATTATGTTATAATTCTGTTATGGATTTATATTCCTACCCCTAGATCTATAGTTATTTACTGTCACGACCCGCACCCGCTTTTCGGACGCGAGTCCGTGAGCAAGCCCAGCTACGTATCGAACGGACTCCAGCCCGACTCGAATACGTAAATGCTGTCAAGGCTATGATATACTGCCAAATCATGGCAAACAAATCTATATCTCAATCCACAATAAGAATATGAAACATGAATGAACACTATGGGTCGTGGTCTGCAGCCCACTAGCATATATGTCCGATAAGACTCTAAAGAAAATGACAAGAGTCTAAAACGGAATCAAGAAACAGGATAACTCATGATAAGGTATGAAAGCACAAGCGGATAATAAGCACAATACGGTACCTGAATCCCGCAAGAACCGTAAATCCTCCGCCATCCAGAACTACTAGCTAACTCCATGCAATCACTAAACCTGAGGAGATCATCAGGTCCTCAGAGGACATAGCAAGATACATAATATACATGCCTATCTAACAGATTTATCATGCACAAGAAAATAAGCAAGAAAGAATAAGAACAAGACAAATGACTACGAACACGAACACGAATACGAACACACGAACACTAGAACAACTACGTATAAATGAACTGCCGGATGAACGATAATCACGAGATCAATGGAAGAAACCAAACCCTCGTCCCGAGTGTAGACTCACTGGTTTGAACTAAACACTAACCCTCATCCAGAGTGTGGACTCTCTGGTTAGTACTAACCCTCGTCCCGAGTGTGGACTCTCTGGTTAGTTCAGGGCAAGGCACCCTCGTCCCGAGTGTGGACTCTCTGGTGCAAATACTACATCCTCGTCCCGTGTGTGGACTCTCTGATATAAACACCCTCGTCCCGAGCGTGGACTCTCTGGTGTAAGTCAAGTCAAGTCAAGTCTACACCCTCGTCCCGAGTGTGGACTCTCTGGTGCAATAATCGATATCCTAGTCCCGAGTGTGGACTCACGAATGTAAACAGATCAAGAAAACACCCTCGTTCCGAGTGTGGACTCTCTGGTGCCAAAAAAACAATATCAAGGATTTAGCAGTTCACTTACATGTACTCGTTCTATGACACGACTCAAGCAAGGTACTGGCGAGAACTCCAAATGTGAAACACAAGGCCAAAACATGAACATGGCTATAAACAATAAAAATAACTCCACAGAAAATAACACGAAAAGCACATGTCCATAAACAATCAAATGACTGAAAAACGAAAGAAAATGCATGTAAATAAAACTGTAGAGGAAGGCAAGGTATACTTGCCTGGAGGTTGCACGCAGATCCAATAACAATCTAGTCCACTGCTAAGCCATAAGGTCCAAATCATCACAACTGTCTCCGAAAGCTGAAACAGACAATGCCAATAGTCTCAAAATAGTCAAATTAGCTAGGCTTGCATGTCTTTAAGTCTAATTCTGGACACAGGAGCAAAACGGTAATTTCGGATAAAAATAATGTCCGCCGTTGGACCCACTTTGCACCGAAAATTGTGCCAAAGTCAAAGGTCTCTAAAGTCGTCAAACTACATGTCTACGGATCCAGTTTTTCGATACGAACCCAACGGTATGTCCAATTTTGGATTCCGGCGGGCCGTGCACAAAATCACCCGTTGAGTCGGACCGGGGGGCCTGCGATACGGCGATTTTATCAACTGTCTCAGAATCGGACCAAACTTGGCATACAGGACCAGAAAAATGATACGGTCCTGATGGCGCAAGTTTTGTCTCGATCTGATGAGCGTGCACAAAGTAATTAAGAAATCTGCAAAGTACACGATACGGTGAATTTCGACGGATACGCATCAAATTCGTCGCGCACACGCGACCAATTTGAATTTCGTCAAAGCCCACACGACCACGAAGCCGTTACGCAGCTTTCGATGCCTTCGGTTCGCGACCACGTCGCCCGGAATGACGGGACGCACGTCGTATCGAAGGATTTTATTGAATTTTCAGTTTTCGAAAACAGGTTTTTCTAGGATTTCAAACAGAATTTACTTTTCGTACAGTATTCTAGAAATAGTTCTAATTATAGGGTTTTAATCCTCTACATGTTGTCTAAAAGTCCCTTTAAATAGGTTCCAAGGTTTCGTACTGGATCGACCAGAAACGACCTTCCAAACAGGGCATTGGGACTGGATTCATGTTCTATTTTTGAGAAGTTTTTCGGGAATTTTACTTCAGTTTTCTGGACAACCTCGGTCATCTAGGTTCGAACTAATTGAAGGGGTCTAAAGATGGTTGTGTTGTAATCATACCTGAGCAGACTAAACGTGAAACGGTGGAGCGTGCGGCGCGGAAGGCGGGCGCGAAGTCGGGATCGGGCAGCGTGGCTGCTGTCGGTTTCCAGCGATATCGTGTTGTTGCCGTCGCCGTTTTCGGCCGGCGGGCGGCCCTGCGCGGCGGTGCGATCATCAGTGGAGGTCGTCGGGACGTCGGGGTGAGGTCGAGGTGGTTGGGGGGTGTTAGGGTTTCGTGATTGATCGAAGACTTCCTCTCTCTTCACGCGGCTGTGTGGGAAATCACAGGGCTCGGGATTTTATTGGGTTCAGCTGGGCTCGGGTTCCTGTGGGGTGAGGTTTGTGGGCAGGCTGGGCTGGACTTGGCGTGGTCGGGCTGGGCTGGGATTTAATTGGGTTTTCATTTGTTTTCTTTTTCTTTTTCTATTCCTTTTTATTATTCAAATATATATATATATACATACACACATAAATACCTATGTATATATTTTTTTTTACCTATGTATATATATACATAAATATATATATATATATATATATATATATATATATATATATATATATATATATATATATATATATATATAAATATACATAAATATATATATATATATATATATATATATATATATATATATATATATATATATATATATATATATATATATATATATATATATATATATATATATATAATATACATATACACATATACAATATATATATTTATATATACATACACACATATATTTAATAATATATATTTATATACAAATACACATATACAATATATGTAATATATATTTATATACATATACACATGTATATTATATATATTTATATACATATACATACACATACTCACGTGTATCTATATACACATTTATACGTATATAATTATATAACTCTATATATATATAATTATCTTTTATCATACCTACCACTACAACAACAAGTATTCCAAGCAATCAACTAATACATTAATATATCTAGAAACGTATATACATACATATATTAATCTTATATATATATATATATATATCCAAGATCATTTAAATAGCAAAATAATATATTATATTTAATATTCAATTTACAAGGGTTACTTACTAGACCATAAAATGAACCAATACCTATATATACTCATCTATACATTCTACATGGACGTCTTTCGTTTCACTACTCGCCTACATGGGCTTGGACTTGGTTTGGGTCCAGTTTGACTAGTTTGGTAGGACCGGGTCACCTAGATGTTAAATAATATTAGTAATGAATAATTAAACTATTTATAATGGTCATGTCACAACTTGACCTGGTTTTCCTAGTTAGGACATCACTATGGTTCGGCCTTCCCTATCAGGGCTAATACACTAGTCAAGGCACGCCACTGAACTATCCGTGTCATGATTCCTAGTCGTCTGGTACTTCAAAACTCAACTATGGCTAAAGTCACCTACCGTATTAATTAAATAAATAATTATTTATAAAAACAAATTTTAAAATCACCATTTAAATCAAAATAAATAATAATAAAATATTTCAAAAATTTCGGGAAGGGAGGCTACAAATCTATCCACCTTAAAAATAATTTCGTCCTCGAAATTCTAATTCATAACTATTCTTTAAAATTTAAAGCCTACTATTACTTTAATCTCCTCAAATTTAATTTCTCAAAATACTTTATAACCTCGAATACTTGAGGACTTCTACCCACCTTTGGTCACCCTACTCCCTTGAAACACAGGTCACTAAAATCATATAATCTTCTAACTAGTGACTAATAATTATACCAAAACTATCTAGGACATATGGTATCTATAATCTCTCATATCTATAAACAACCAAAACCCAATAATCATGCAATATTATATTATAATTTAAGAAATTCTGATGAATCCTAGATAGTACGATCGTTCGTCACTTTGAAATAAAAGGGACGTGAATCAATGGTACGGAAAGCAAGGAGGTATAATCGAGAGCAATTATGGAATTTTCAAGGACGTAGAGAATTTCTAGGAGAATTTTCAAGACAGAGTGGATTGAGATTCCTAAGGTTTATTCATTGTCGCAGGCTCGCACCAGTACAGTTACGTAACAGGTACGATATGCTCTGACCTGCATGGGCCACCAAAAAAAACTTGTCACGACCCGCACCCGCTTTTCGGACGCGAGTCCGTGAGCAAGCCCAGCTACGTATCGAACGGACTCCAGCCCGACTCGAATACGTAAACGCTGTCAAGGCTATGGTATACTGCCAAATCATGGCAAACAAATCTATATCTCAATCTACAATAAGAATATGAAACATGAATGAACACTCTGGGTCGTGGTCTGCAGCCCACTAGCATATATGTCCGATAAGACTCTAAAGGAAATAACAAGAGTCTAAAACGGAATCAAGAAACAGGATAACTCATGATAAGGTATGAAAGCACAAGTGGATAATAAGCACAATAACGGTACCTAAATCCCGCAAGAATCGCAAATCCTCCGCCATCCAGAACTACTAGCTAACTCCATGCAATCACTAAACCTGAGGAGATCATCAGGTTCTCAGAGGACATAGCAAGATACATAATATACATGCCTATCTAACAGTTTTATCATGCGCAAGAAAATAAGCAAGAAAGAACAAGAACAAGATAAATGACTACAAACACGAACACGAACACGAATACGAACACACGAATACT
This sequence comes from Iris pallida, assembly GCA_029216955.1. Lineage (NCBI taxonomy): Eukaryota > Viridiplantae > Streptophyta > Magnoliopsida > Asparagales > Iridaceae > Iris > Iris pallida. The sequence continues at coordinate 5,137,827 of JANAVB010021197.1, forward strand.
AGAACAACTACGTATAAATGAACTGCCGGATGAACGATAATCACGAGATCAATGGAAGAAACCAAACCCTCGTCCCGAGTGTGGACTCACTGGTTTGAACTAAACACTAACCCTCGTCCCGAGTGTGAACTCTCTGGTTAGTACTAACCCTCGTCCCGAGTGTGGACTCTCTGGTTAGTTAACGGCAAGGCACCCTCGTCCCGAGTGTGGACTCTCTGGTGCAAATACTACATCCTCGTCCCATGTGTGGACTCTCTGATGTAAACACCCTCGTCCCGAACATGGACTCTCTGGTGCAAGTCAAGTCAAGTCTACACCCTCGTCCCGAGTGTGGACTCTCTGGTGCAATAATCGATATCCTATCCCGAGTGTGGACTCACGGATGTAAACAGATCAAGAAAACACCCTCGTCCCGAGTGTGGACTCTCTGGTGCCAAGGAAATAATGTCAAGGATTTAGCAGTTCACTTACACGTACTCGTTCTATGACACGACTCAAGCAAGGTACTGACGAGAACTCCAAATGTGAAACACAAGGCCAAAACATGAACATGGCTATAAACAATAAAAACAACTCCACAGAAAATAATACGAAAAGTACATGTCCATAAACAATCAAATGACTGAAAAACGAAAGAAAATGCATGTAAGTAAAACTGTAGAGGAAGGCAAGATATACTTGCCTGGAGGTTGCACGCAGATCCAATAACAATCTAGTCCACTGCTAAGCCATAAGGTCCAAATCATCACAACTATCTCCGAAAGCTGAAACAGACAATGCCAACGGTCTCAGAATAGTCAAATTAGCAAGGATTGCCTGTCCTTAAGTCTAATTCTGGATACAGGGGTAAAACGGTAATTTCGGGCAAAAATAATATCCGCCGTTGGACCCGCTTTGTACCGAAAAGCGTGTCAAAGTTAATGGTCTCTAAAGTCGTCAAACTACATGTCTACGGATCCAGTTTTTCGATACGAACCCAACGGTATGTCCAATTTTGGATTCCGGCGGACCGTACACAAAATCACCCGTTGAGTCGGCCATGGGGGCCCGCGATACGGCGATTTTATCAACTGTCTCAGAATCGGACCAAACTTGGCATACAGGACCAAAAAAATGATACGGTCCTGATGGTGCAAGTTTCGTCTCGATCTGACGAACGTGCACAAAGTAATTGAGAAATCTGTAAAGTGCACGATACGGTAAATTTCGACAGATACGTATCAAATTCGTCGCGCACACGCGACCAATTTGAATTCCGTCAAAGCCCACACGACCACGAAGCCGTTACACAGCTTTCGATGCCTTCGGTTCATGACCACGTCGCCCGGAATGACGGGACGCACGTCGTATCGAAGGATTTTATTAAATTTTCAGTTTTCGAAAATATATTTTTCTAGGATTTCAAACAGAATTTACTTGTCGTACAATATTCTAGAAATAGTTCTAATTATAGGGTTTTAATCCTCTACATGTTGTCTAAAAGTCCCTTTAAATAGGTTCCAAGGTTTCGCACTGGATCGACCAGAAACGGCCTTCCAAACAGGGCATTGGGACTGGATTCATGTTCTGTTTTGAGAAGTTTTTCGGGAATTTCACTTCGGTTTTCTGGACAACCTCGGCCATCTAGGTTCGAACTAATTGAAGGGGTCTAAAGATGGTTGTGTTGTAATCGTACCTGAGCAGACGAAACATAAAACGGTGGAGCGTGCGGCGCGGAAGGCGGGCGCGAAGTCGGGATCGGGCAGCGTGGCTGCTGTCGGTTTCCAGCGATATTGTGCTGTTGTCGTCGTCGTTTTCGGCCGGCGGGCGGCCCTGCGCGGCAGCACGATCATCAGGGGAGGTCGTCGGGACGTCGGGGTGAGGTCGAGGTGGTTGGAGGGTGTTAGGGTTTCGTGATTGATCGAAGACTTCCTCTCTCTTCACGCGGCTGTGTAGGAAATCACAGGGCTCGGGATTTTATTGGGTTCAGCTGGGCTCGGGTTCCTGTGGGGTGAGGTTTGTGGGCAGGCCGGGCTGGGCTTGGCCTGGTCGGGCTGGGCTGGGATTTAATTGGGTTTTTATTTGTTTTTCTTTTTCTTTTTCTATTCCTTTTTATTATACAAATATATATATACATACACACATAAATACCTATGTATATATATATATACATAAATATATATATACACATATACATATATATGTAATATATATTTATATATAAATACACATATACACATATACAATATATATATTTATATATACATACACACATATATTTATAATATATATTTATATACAAATACACATATACAATATATGTAATATATATTTATATACAAATACACATATACACATGTATATTATATATATTTATATACATATACATACACATACTCACGTGTATCTATATACACATTTATACGTATATAATTATATAACTCTATATATATATAATTATCTTTTATCATACCTACCACTACAAAAACAAGTATTCCAAGCAATCAACTAATACATTAATATATCTAGAAACGTATATACATATATATATTAATCTTATATATATCCAAGATCATTTAAATAGCAAAATAATATATTATATTTAATATTCAATTTACAAGGGTTACTTACTAGACCATAAAATGAACCAATACCTATATATACTCATCTATACATTCTACATGGACGTCTTTCGTCTCACTACTCGCCTACATAGGCTTGGACTTGGTTTGGGTCCAGTTTGACTAGTTTGGTACGACCGGGTCACCTAGACGTTAAATAATATTAGTAATGAATAATTAAACTATTTATAATGGTCATGTCATAACTTGGCCTGGTTTTCCTAGTTAGGACATCACTATGGTTCGGCCTTCCCTACCAGGGCTAATACACTAGTCAATGCACGCCACTGAACTATCCGTGTCATGATTCCTAGTCGTCTGGTACTTCAAAACTCAACTATGGCTAAAGTCATCTACCGTATTAATTAACTAAATAATTATTTATAAAAACAAATTTTAAAATCACCATTTAAATCAAAATAAATAATAAAAAAATATTTCAAAAATTTTGGGAAGGGAGGCTACATTTACCAACCTTCCATTGTTCTGACTTGTAAAGAACACATAATATTTTATTATAAATATCTATCACTCATTACTGACACAGTTCCTAATATTTGTGTCCACATCACTATCACTCTCTCTACACATTCTCTCTACACAGTCTCTCTCTCCTGCTATTCTTGGTCGCACCATCGAGAGCGCCACCGCGCACGCTGTGAGCCGACCGGAGCATCGTCGGAGTTCTACACCATCCACCATGACCACTACAGTGTCTAGATCATCACCGCCATTGGAGTTATCACCTCCCAGTCGACTGGAAAGACGGAACCACCACGCCGAAGTCGACGACGTGCTACCGTGTCCAGATCGGACACGAATCTCTCCAGATCGAGCCTCACAGAGTCCCGAAGAGCCAGACCTCGCCGCCGTAAGCCTCGCCTAGCGCTGTTTCACTTAACAAAATGCCCTAAGGCTTTTGAAAGAAAACGAGAGAAAATGTACAAAAGTACAAGTAAATTCTGGAGAGTATTGCTATGGAAGTCTGATCTGAGAGCGGTCACTTTGTTCCTTGGACCACACGATGATGATAAAAAAAACTGCTTGAAGATGAACAACTGGAAGAACTAAGTCACCAGAAAGGTATCGACACAATTGGCACTGATGGCACGGTCGAATGCTTTCCTATTTTGCTTCACTCTGTTCTTGAAAAAAAGTTAAAGAAAAATGATCTGGAAAATCACTTTGCTCTGAAAGTATGAATTCTCTCAAGATATATGGTCTCAAAAAATCCAGTCCTTCTTCTTTAAAAAAGAAGTCTTTATATAGGCCTGGCTTCTGTGCATAAAAAGCACCAATATTAGGTCTTTACGCATGCTGGTAGAATAACTGTTACCCTCGTACAGAAATTGACCTTTTACGCATGTTGACACGTGTCCCATAATCCAAAAAATAAGGAGAATACGTAAACATGTTCTTCGAGAAGTGTGGCATGAAAGCCACGTCAGAAAACCATGTTCCCACACAATCAGACAGACTGTGCATAAAAGATGCTGTTTAGATATGTCTGAGCGTAAAATAGCTCAAAGTAAGCTTTCTGCGTAAAGCGGCTAAAAATAGCCTTGAGCGTAGAGGCTCAAATAAACTCTACGCACAAAAAAAGTGGCTGACATAGCCTTCAGCGTAAAAACTCAAATAACTCTTATGCGTAAAGAGGAGGCTGTCCCTCAAGCGTAAAGCAGCTCATTGGCACACTAAACAACAATCTTCTTGGCTTCTGTGCAATTATTTGTCAGAGAATCAATCTGTAAGAACAGTATCTCCGTGTATTTAATACAACAGGGACTGCTCAATCATCGCGTAGAGAGTGAAACTGTCTTCGCGTAAAGTCTGAATTTAACCCTTGCGTAGAGTTTGAGTTTGTCTCAGTTTGACCTTTGCATAAAGTCTAATCTGGAACTGTCTTTGCGTAAAGATCTCAACTTCCTTGACTTGGTCTATGAAATTTATTTACGCTTCTACAAGCACGAACTCGAGCACGAGTCACGCCGGAGTCGATCGAGACCGCGACTGCGGCTACAATGCTTTCTCGCGAGACGTGCCGACCCCGCACAGAATGAACCGCTCCTCAAAAGCTGTGTTGCCCTTTGGAATCTCGAGGAGTTAACTCGCAGCTCGAGCCTCCTTGCTGTCAAGACCAGCATCGCCTCGTCGTCGTTGATCGACGTCCCCGCCGGGCCGGTAAGCCTCCTCATCAATCTTCTTGAACTCTGTTCTCTCTTATTTTTTAGGGTTTGGTAATTGGGGGAAATATTTAGGGTTAGGGTTTATGGTGATTGAAGGAAGAAGAAGGATGTGGCCATGGGAAGATAGTTCTAGGATTAGGATTTTCTAGGAAGAGAAGCAAGCTGGGCTTGCTTGTTCGGCTAGGTTGAGAATGAGCGTGAGGAAGAAGAGAAGTGGTGAGCGGCCATGGGAGAATAGGTTTCTCGGCTAGGATTTTTTAGAGGAGTGTGGGGTTTGTTTTAGAAACTAAAGAAAATGGAGAGTGAGAGAGAGTCCCATCTGTTGGTTGACTCCTTTCTCTTTGTTCAAGTCTTGGTGACCCTTCGAATGCAGAGCCGAGAGGTTGACTGGTGTGTGACCATGTGACTCTTCGAATTTTGAAGAGCCACATGACGTGGCTTGAACTGGTAAATTTTGAAGAGTGGGATGAGTATATGTTAAATTTTGTGAGTTGATTTATCGACCTGGGTTGCATGTTATTCAAATTTAAAGAGTGAATTAGAACAACTGTGGACTAGGTCTGTGGACCTGGGTCGTTCTGATCCACTTTGGGCCCGGTTTATCTTTGGGCCATGGGCTATTATTATACTGGAGAAATAGATAGATTATAGAATTAAGTCTTATTGAGCTGTGCCGGTAGGAAAAGCAAGAAATTAGAGAAGACAGCATGGGGGATAGGCCAGGAAATAGTGAAGGACAGTAGCAGATTTTTGTGAGTTTGGGCTTCTTATTAGTTAGCTTGATTATTATTATTTCTTATCATATTTTGATAGCAATAATTTTAGTAATATAGTACCATATTGTAATAGTGCAAGAATTATTTTAGAATGCTATTTGGAACATTTTAGTTTTCAAGAAGTTCTAATATTAATGAATGATTTGGTTAAAACTTAATTATAGTATTATTTATCAAGCTAATATATTTTTAGAAAATGTTGTTATATAGTGTAATCATTAGCTAGTTTATGGTTAGTTACAAATAGTAAATTATGGTTAGTAAATGGTTTTGTTAATATATTTTAATAAATGCATCTAAAGGAAATATATGTATAACTAGTAAATGGTTATAGTTAACAATAATTAGTTAACATTGTTCAAACCCTAACAAACTTGTACCCAAATTATAACAGGTGACATTACATCCATGCAGTACTACTCCCGTACTTCCAAAGCGAGGCAAGTACACCGACTCGACCTTTTACTTTATCTTTCTATCTTACATTCATGTGCCATGTTCTCATATCGGACACGTAATACACACGATTGCATCGTCATTGCATTGTGAGTCATTGTTTATTGCGGGGATTGGGGAAAAATATTAACTTTTGTGTGACCACACCCAACCCAGGTATTGTCGATAGCCTAATCGTACACTTCACGTACGATTAAGCTGCACCTTATAGAATTATGAATTGTGAATTAATTGATTGTGGATTGTGGTCCTTACCGGTCACACATTAGTTTAATATTTCAAAAAGGTCACACTTGCATTGATTATCGTGTTCATTGTCTTGTTCATTGATCGTCGTGTTCATTGCCTTTGCATATTGATTGTCGTATCCATTGTCTTCAGTTTTGTATTTTACTTCTGGTACCATAGTTTTATTTTCAGCTATCGTATTCTGGTTTCACCTTGTATTCTGTACTACAGATTACATTGTATATTGTTCTTGTCGGGGTTGTACTTTGCTCTTTTCCTGACAGGGTACGTTGCAGGTACTTGAGGCCATATGGAGAATGATGGTATCATGGAGATTGCAGGATATAGTTCATTGTTTTCATTTTAGGATTTTGTATTTTATCATTGTATATTTTTATTTTACCGGATTTGTCTCCGAATAACATTTTATAATTTGATTGATGGATATTGGTGATCTTTCTGGGACGTTTATAGATTCTGTGATTGTTTACATTACATTGTGACTTGAAGTTTTTCTTAGTATGGAAAATTAGTTGATTGAGCGAGGGCATGGAGATATTTCAGCGCTGGATGCACCGGTGCCAAATTTCATGTGTCAACCGCCTCAAGCATAACTGAGCTACGAATGCTTCATTCGTGTGTGCAATTTTATGTCTCCATTCGTTCTTTTGCAAAAGACTACAATATAAAAGGAAGTCTTCGGTAGGAAAAAGAAGGAGACGCTGAAGAACCAGTTATGATGCCTTCGGATATACCTGATGATGATGTTGATCCAGACGAATATCTGGAAACGATCCCTATGGGAGTTTGGGAGACAGCTGCAGGAGGAATTACCATTTCTGCCACCCGGAAGCGGAAATCGGACACAACTGTTACTCACCGGGAGAAGAAGAAGAAGAAGGTTGTTATTAAAGGGCCTTTCAAGCAGAGAGTCTCTACCCCAGAAAGTGAAAATTCTGCCAAAGAGACTCAAAACATTATATCTTCAACAGCTCAACCTGGAGAAGGATCTTCAGCACTCCAGCCGGTAGCAACGACAGAAATTACAGGAGTCCTATCTCCAGGACGACTCAGCTCCTCATTGCACCTAACTTCGCCACAAAAGGCGAAAGCTGTCGAAGACACAGCCACAACTCCTGCTAGTAATCCGTAACCCATCCCCTCGGATGAACCGGGTCTCGAATTAGATGATGATGACTGGAACTTAGATTATGACGCACTCTTATCGCGTCCTGCACCTACTCCAGGTAAAGACAAATTACACAAAACTTATACAAAAATTATAATTTTGTATATTGACTATCTTGTTTAATCTTTGTAGGGATCGTCGCTGTGGCAAAGCCTGTTGCTCCTCCTCCTCAAAAGTCTATTCCTGAAGAGATAATAGAATCTGAAGAAGGAAGTTCTTCGTCAAAAGAGGATTCTTTTTCTGAGGAAGGTTCTCCATCTATGGAGATACAAAAAGAGTTTGCAGAAGATACACGCCAAGAATTGTCTACTCTTGCCGAGGAAAGAGATGAAGAGCCAACTACAGAAGAAGAGCCTGCAGTGCTCAAAGAATCGGTTGCTACCAAAGAACCGATCTCTGAGGTCATAAATGTAGCAACAACATCAATTACTACTGCAAATCCAGATCAGGTTCCTGAGACAGTAGTGTTCGAGTCCGAACCGAACATAGAAGGCAGCACCTCCGTAATACTATCCCTGCCACCGAAACTCAAGCTCCGGAGGCGGCAGAAAAGGTTGCTGAAGATATAGTCCCAGAACTCCCTGGGAATCAATTAGCCATGGTAACGATGACAGATATATCGTTAACTCAACTTGCTACCACCGCGACGACAGCATCTGTCTCTGGTTTTCAGGAGAAGAGGTTGGCAGATATTACTGATACACCAAGCTCTAATGCTGATATGAATCTTTTGGTAGAGATTCATACTGAAACATTTTATAAAACCTTAGCAGCATTGATCAAGATGGTTTTGAAGAAAGGTCTCAGTTATGAGAGTTTGAGAAGTGCAATTGCTACCACCATTGACAACATCGTAATGTTTAATGATACTGAGAGGGCAACAGCCTTGCAAAAGATAGTCCAAGGACTTGAGCAGCCAATCAAAGAATATCTAAGGTTATCAAGTGGGACTATTGAAAGCCTCGTCCAATCTGAGTATGATGCTCTCACACATGAATATACAACTCAGAAAACAATTTTCAAAGAATCTTTTCAAGAATATAGCAATAAGGTTGTCGTAGAAAGGACCTTCTTGAAAGAGAATAAACCCCTGTTGGAGCAGCATCAAAAAGCTTATGACTCAATAAATATCAAAATCCATAAACAAAATGATAAAATCCGTGAAGTCGAGGCTGAGCTAGCTCGATTAAAGGAGGAGCAAAACCAGATGACGGCAGATCGAGATCAATATTTGAGGTAAAATTCCATTTTGTAAGAACGGATCTTTGGTGCTGAATCCAATTTCAAGACTCCCGAAGAGGCCAAAAATAAAATGACAGCTGCTTTTGCCGAACTTTTCCATCTTTGTACTACGGAAGCTCGATAATCCATAGCATATACAACTGTATTGGGCTCTCGCGAAAAGCGTCTGGCAGAACTGCAGAAAATGATTGAAGATCTATCTGCTCCACCTTAGAAATTTTTGTACCCAATAAAGAATTTTATATTCTATCATTTTCTTCTTTTTGTTGATGTAATATTTCAAACCATGAAATGAATGAAATGTTTATAAAATAGGTATAAGATAGAAAACAATTATCAGAGGTAATATGGACATGATAAGTCTTCAAAACTCAACAAAGTAGATTATATCTATCCAGAGGTAATGTGGACATGATAGATAATAAATCTTTTTCTTTTTAGAGTGTATAATACTATAAGAGGTAATATAAACATGATAGATTGCAACGGCTCAAAGAAGTAGATTAATATCTATTCAGAGGTAATATGGACATGATAGATAATAATGACTCAAAGAAGTAGATTAATATCTATTCAGAGGTAATATGGACATGATAGATAACAATGACTCAAAGAAGTAGATTAATATCTATTCAGAGGTAACATGTACATGATAGATAATAAATCTTTTTTTAATTGAAATCAGCTGGGAAGAAAGAAAATCAAAATTCTCTTTTGGGAGGATAAATAATCAGCTTAACCAAACCTTGGTAGCTGGGGATTGAAGAAGAAATTCAAACATAATATTTCTTCAAGAATTTACCATTGATCGGCATCATGAGCAAATCTCCATTAGGTTTAGATAACCCATACGCACCATTAGAGAATACGGTTTCGACTACATAAGGACCTTCCCATTTAGCTTGGAACTTGCCTTTACTCTTATGAGTCATAACCATAGGTCTTCGGACAGCTAGAACTAGCTTTCCTACTTTAAATACTCTTTCTTTAACTTTGCGATTGAAAGCTCGAGATATGCGGGCTTGATACAGCTCAATGTGCTGTTGTGCTTGAAGACGCTTCTCATCCAAACCTTCAAGTTCCTGGAGTCTTAAGCGATCATTATTCTCCGTAGTTAGCTCATTAGCAATGGCTATTCTAAGAGATGGTATCTGGATCTCTAGTGGAAGAACAGCTTCACATCCGTAAATCAATAAAAATGGTATAAAACCAGTTGGAGTTCTGACTGTTGTTCGATAGGCCCATAAACATTCTCCAAGTTTCTCGTTCCAATCACGTTTATTAGAAGAAATGAACTATTTGATAAGTTTAATAATTATTTTGTTGAAAGCTTCTGCTAAACCATTAGCAGCTGGATTGTAAGCTGTAGAAGATAAGTTCTGGATCCGATTCTTATCACAAAATCGATAAAATGCCTGACTGGCAAATTGTGGCCCATTATCATGGATTATCCTTTGGGGAATCCCGAAACGATAAATAACATGATATTTGATAAAGTTAACCACATTAGACGTTTTTACTTCAACAAGAGGAACGGCTTCTGCCCATTTAGAAAAATAATCAGTTATAGCAAGGATAAACCGATGCCCTTTGACAGAAGGAGGATTAATCGAACCAATAATATCCATACACCAAGCTTCGAAAGGCCAAGAAGCTGCCGTAGGATGTAGAAATTCAGAAGGTTGATAAATAAAATAAGCATGAATCTGGCATGCTTTACACCGTCTGGCGTAATCCACAGCGTCTGCTATCATAGAAGGCCAATAATAACCCATTCTTCGAATACGGTCCTGTAACTTTGGACCTGGTTGATGTGCACCACAAACTCCATCATGAGCTTCACGAAGTATTTGTTTAGCTTCACTTTCTGATAGGCAACGCAGTAAAAGCCCGTCATAATAACAACGATACAACATGTGCATAGAAGCATCATAGTAAAATCGGAACGATCGTCTTTTGATTGATGCAGCTTCTTTTGGATCTTCAGGTAAAATACTATAGATCGCATAATCAATAAATGGACTTCTCCAATCCTTTTGCTAAAAATTTGATTCGGTAGCATAACTCTGTTCGATGTGTAAATTATTCTTGACACAGAATAGGTCTCGATCCAACAAAGTGATAGTATTTTGTCTTCTGATTAGAACTGCTAAGTCTGCAGCTAAACTAGCAAGAGCGTCAGCTTCTAAATTTTGAGAACGTGGTACAAATTCAATGAAGAACCCTTTGAATGAAAGAGCCAATTTGATTACCACTTGATGATAGGGAATGAGGTCAGGATTTCTGACTTCATATGTCCCTCTGACTTAATTGACGATCAGCTGAGAGTCTCCATAGGCTTCCAAGAACTCAATGTCCAATTGTTTTGCTACTTGAAGACCAATTAGCAGAGCATTATACTCTGCCACATTATTGGAACATGGTTCGTTGAGGGAATAAGCACGGTATATAACCATTTTATCAGGAGAGACTAAGACAATGCCTACTCCGGAGATAATATTGCCTTTGGGTCCAACTCGTGATGCTCCATCAAAATATAGTTGCCAAATATCACTCCTCAAAGTCATGTTGCAGTCTACGACTTCATCTGGAATGTCGTCATATAGCTTAGAAGTTTCAAGTATAGGATGAGCTGCTAAGAAGTCAGCTAATGCTTGACCCTTCACTGATTTTTGAGGTATGTAGACCATATCAAAGGGAGTAAGCAACATTGCCCAAGTAGCTAACCGGGAGTTAAGAATACTCGGCTTCTTCATTAATATCCGAATAGGATTTATTTTCACATCCATCCCTCCTTCATAGAAACGAGAGATAAACATTTCTTTGAACTCGTCAAAGGACGATATGCAATTATCGGGTAAATTGCGATACCAATCATATACTGTACCCGTCAAACAACCAATGAAAACTCAGATGAGGAGAGCATCATTCCTCTGCAGATGAATAGTCATAATATCAAAATAATTGATATATTGACTTGGAGAAGCCTTTCCATCAAATAATACCATAGATTGTGGCTTGAATTTGGAAGGAAAGGGTACGTCATTCCAGTGGGGAGGATAAGGTTGCTTGATCCCCAATTTCTGGAGCTGATCTTTGTGCTTAAGAACTTCAAATTGCGCTTTTAACTCCCAAACTGCTTGAATAGCTTCACTAGTTTGAGGAGGTATATTTGATTGAATAGTGGTTGGATGCACCGTAACCCCCACTGGAGGTGACACATCCTCTGGAATGAGAGAGTCAGGAGATACAGAGTTTTGATTGATAACAGGCTCTTGACTCAGATTATTCAAAGGTATATCAACCCTTTGACTATCTTGAGTTGGCGCAGATACCTGTACTGGTGTTATCACTGTCGGTTGGGCTGTTTGCTGAGTCGTTATCATCTGATGCATATTTTGTAGCATGGCAAGCATATCCTTTAGCAATTGTGCCACCACAGAAAGATGTTGTTCTGTATGAGAAGTAGACGTCTCCTGCTCTTCTCCGATAACATAGGATTCGACTTCTCTTGAACATATAGAGGGATTGGTGTAGAGATAAGAATCAATGCTATCAGTTTTTGACTCCAAATACTGGGTACCCCTAGCCTCTGAATCTGAAGAATACATACTTAAAGATCGTTGACTTCTTGACCGAGTATGTTGATATACTCCTTCAAAAGTGTCAAGGATTCGGTTGAACCATTGTTGACTTGGAGTCCGGGACGAATTGCATCTTGGACGTCATCTTCTATTGATATGAGATGCCATATTGATCGATGCATAGGACAACTCATGTTCTTGGTCATCAATTTGTTGATGAGGTACGTTATAACTTAATCGGTCGAAAACTGACCATTTAGTAGCAGAACAGCAACATTTGATCACAATTTGGTGACATTCATAATGATAATTTTCTTGAGGGAGTGTCACGGGAGATTTTCTGTTTTTACGCTTTTACACAAGTAACTCGCATAAATCAGAAGAATTGGAAGATAACATTTTCTTTTTTGCATTTGGGACAGAGAAATATTTAGTCCCTTGTGTAAAAAGAAAGTTACTAGCTTCATTGGCAGAACAAAGCTGTGCATTTTTACGCGCCTGAAGTTGTGTGCGTAAATCCTGAGTTGATTTTTGTGCACAAATAACACCATCAACCATGCGCGTAATCCTAAGATTTTGCACTTTGTGTAAAGCAGCATTAGAGGATTGTTGGCGTAAAACAGAAGTTTTACCAAAATTTTTTGTCTCCTTGGATAAATCAAAGGAAGTGTCTGACATAGTAGCAACAAGAGACTTGTTTTTACGCTGTACGCGTGTAGGCAAATTCACTTTAGATGCAAAGGCACTATTATGAATTTTATCTACCATGTCACCGACAGGAGATTTGCCTTTACGCGTAGAACGCAAAGCAAAAATATCTGCCACATCACAGACGGGAGATTTGCCCTTATGCATAGAGCGCAAGACATGAGTATCTACCACGTCACAGACGGATGACTGAACTTTACGCACAGAGCGCAACACTGAAGTAGGAACTGCCTCGTCACAGACGGAAGCCCCAACGACAGGAGTGGGAAGAATTCCCTTGCCTTCAGAGATAATAGAGGGATCAGAGGGTGCTTTGGACTTAGGAATCCAAACTTTACGCACCTTTCGTAATTTTTGCACATTGGAGCAGTGAGTACTACCCCCAGTATGGAGCATTTCTTTGTAAGCAGTCTGGTCGAACTGAACGACCAAAGTCTTCTTCGTCGATCCAATCGACACATCATCGTATTGAGCAATTGCTTTCTCATCGGAGGAGAAAGTCGTCCCCAGCAGAGTCTCCATTTTGTTTCACTTAACAAAATGCCCTAAGGCTTTTGAAAGAAAACGAGAGAAAATATACAAAAGTACAAGCAAATTCTGGGGAGTATTGCTATAGAAGTCTGATCTGAGAGCGATCACTTTGTTCCTTGGACCATACGATGATGATGAAGAAAACTGCTTGGAGATGAACAACTGGAAGAACTAAGTCACCAGAAAGGTATCGACACAATTGGCACTGATGGCACGGTCGAATTCTTTTCTGCTTTGCTTCACTCTGTTCTTGAAGAAAAGTTGAAGATAAATGATCTGGAAAATTACTTTGCTCTGAAAGTATGAATTCTCTCAAGATATCTGGTCTCAAAAAATCCAGTCCTTCTTCTTTAAAAAAGAAGTCTTTATATAGGCTTGTCTTCTGTGCGTAAAAAGCACCAATATTGGGTCTCCACGCAGGCTGGTAGAATAACTGTTACCTTCGTACAGAAATTGACCTCTACGCATGTTGACATGTGTTCCATAATCCAAAAAATAAGGAAAACACGTACACACGTTCTTCGAGAAGTATGGCATGAAAGCCACGTCAGAAAACCACGTTCCCACACAATCAGGATAGACTGTGCATAAAAGATGCTGTTTAGACATGTCTGAGCATAAAATAGCTCAAAGTAAGCTTCCTGCGTAAAGCGGCTAAAAATAGCCTTGAGCGTAAAGGCTCAAATAAACTCTACGCACAAAAATAGTGGCTGAGATAGCCTTCAGCGTGAAAACTCAAATAACTCTTATGCGTAAAGAGGAGGCTGTCCCTCAAGCGTAAAGCAGCTCATTGGCACACTAAACAACAATCTTCTTGGCTTTTGTGCAATTATTTGTCAGAGAATCAATCTGTCAGAACAGTATCTTCGTGCATTTAATACAATAGGGACAACTCATTCTTCGCGTAGAGAATGAAACTGTCTTCGCGTAAAGTCTGAATTTAACCCTTGCGTAGAGTTTGAGTTTGACTCAGTTTGACCTTTGCGTAAAGTCTAATATGGAACTTTCTTTGCGTAAAGATCTCAACTTCCTTGACTTGGTCTACAAAATTTATTTACGTTTCTACAAGCACGAAGTCGAGCACGAGTCATGCCGGAGCTGATCGAGACCGCAACTGCGACTACAACGCTTCCTCGTGAGACGTGCCGACCCCGCACAGAATGAACCGCTCCTCAAAAGCTGTGTTGCCCTTTGGAATCTCGAGGAGTTTCCTCGCAGCTCGAGCCTCCTTGCTGTCAAGACCATCATTGCCTCGTCGTCGTGGATCGACGTCCCCGTCGGGCCGGTAAGCCTCCTCATCAATCTTCTTGAACTCTGTTCTCTCTTATTTTTTAAGGTTTGGTAATTGGAGAAAATATTTAGGGTTAGGGTTTGTGGTGATTGGAGGAAGAAGAAGGATGCAGCCATGGAAAAAGAGTTCTAGGATTAGGATTTTCTAGGAAGAGAAGCAAGCATGGCTTGCTTGTTCGGCTAGGTTGAGAATGAGCGTGAGGAAGAAGAGAAGTGGTGAGCGGCCATGGTAGAATAGGGTTTCTCGGCTGGGATTTTTTAGGGGAGTGTGGGGTTTGTTTTGGAAACTGAAGAAAATAGAGAGTGAGAGAGAGTCTCATATGTTGGTTGACTCATTTCTCTTTGTTCAAGTCTTGGTGACCCTTCGAATGCAGAGCCGAGAGGTTGACTGGTGTGAGACCATATGACTCTTCGAATTTCGAAGAGCCACATGATGTGGCTTGAACTGGTAAATTTCGAAGAGTGGGATAAGTATATGTTAAAGTTTGTGAGTTGATTTATCGACCTGGGTTGCATGTTATTCAAATTTAAAGAGTGAATTGGGACAACTGTGGACAAGGTCTGTGGACCTGGGTCGTTCTGATCCACTTTGGGCCCGGTTTATCTTTGGGCCATGGGCTATTATTAGACTGGAGAAATAGATAGATTATAGAATTAAGTCTTATTGAGCTGGGCCAGTAGGAAAAGCAAGAAATTAGAGAAGGCAACATGGGGGATGGGCCAGGAAATAGTGAAGGGCGGTAGCAGATTTTTGTGAGTTTGGACTTCTTATTAGTTAGCTTGATTTTTATTATTTCTTATCATGTTTTGATAGCAATAATTTTAGTAATATAGTACCATATTGTAATAGTGCAAGAATTATTTTAGAATGCCATTTGGAAAATTTTAGTTTTCAAGAAGTTCTAATATTAATGAATGATTTGGTTAAAATTTAATTAAAGTATTACTTATTATTTATCAAGCTAATATATTTTTAGAAAATGTTGTTATATAGTGTAATCATTAGCTAGTTTATGGTTAGTTACAAATAGTAAATTATGGTTAGTAAATGGTTTTGTTAATATATTTCAATAAATGCATCTAAAGGAAATATATGTATAACTAGTAAATGGTTATAGTTAACAATAATTAGTTAACATTGTTCAAACCCTAACAAACTTGTACCCAAAATATAACAGGTGACATTACATCCATGCAATACTACTCCCGTGCTTCCAAAGCGAGGCAAGTACACCGACTCGACCTTTTATTTTGTCTTTCTGTCTTACATTCATGTGTCATATTCTCATATTGGACACATAATACACACGATTGCATCGTCCTTGTTCGTCATTGCATTGTGAGTCATTGTTTATTGCGGGGATTGGAAAAAATATTAACTTTTGTGTGACCACACCCAACACAGGTATTGTGGATAGCCTAATCGTACACTTCACGTACGATTAAGCCGCACCTTGTAGAATTGTGAATTATGAATTGATTGATTATGGATTGTGGTCCTTAAGCCGGTCACACATTAGTTTAATATTTTAAAAAGGTCACACTTGCATTGATTGTCGTGTTCATTGTCTTGTTTATTGATTGTCGTGTTCATTGCCTTTGCATATTGATTGTCATGTCCATTGTCTTCAGTTTTGTATTTCACTTCTGGTACCATAGTTTCATTTTCAGTTATCGTATTCTGGTTTCACCTTGTATTCTATACTACAGATTACATTGTATATTGTTCTTGTCGGGGTTGTACTTTGCTCTTTTCCTGACAGGATACGTTACAGGTACTTGAGGCCATATGGAGCATGATGGTATCATGGAGATTGCAGGATATAGTTCATTATTTTCATTTTGGGATATTGTATTTGTATTTTATCATTGTATATTTTTATTTTACCGGATTTGTCTCCGGATAACATTGTATAATTTGATTGATGGATATTGGTGATCTTTCTGGAAAGTTTATAGATTCTGTGATTGTTTACATTACATTGTGACTTAGAGTTTTCCTTAGTATTGTACAGCTTACTTCGTCGTGTCCATCGACGAAGGCTGGGCGTGTCCGACTCGTATCCGATTATTCAGGAGCGGGTCGTGACATTAATATTCTTTGAAAGAATGATAATTGGTATTTTGTACCTGTAAGCAAATAGATATGCAGTAGAATTGTTTAACAAACTTTGCACATTAGGAAGAATGTATTTTTAATGTTTTTTGAAAGAATGATAATTGATATCTTGTACCTGTCAGCAAATAGATATGCAGCAGAAGGTACATCCATGTAATGTTCCTCTCCAGTAGTATAATCAGCATATGGAATGCTTGTCAGCAATTTTCTTACTGTATCTTGGCTTAGTAATTTGCAGTAGAAGAGAAGACGACACTCCAACTTCTTGTATAGCTCTGCTCTAACCTATCTCCATCCGCCTTTAGCGGAATAGCCTAGATGTCTTGCAAGAACATAGAACCCACAATGTCCATCTTTAGGAACATCTTCAATAGACCAAATGTATTCCCGTATCGCAGGCAGAAATGCATCAATGTACACGTCGAACGTGTTTGCAACGCTTGTTTTATGTTTCTTTCTTTGAACAGGGAGCTTGTTCTTCCTCTTAGAACAGACGACCATTTCCACGCTTCTTTCAATATGCTCAAATAATAATATTTCTCTATTAGTAGACTCGAGGTTCTTCTTATGTGTTCTGATAAGTCTTGTTGGTGGTCTACCCTTCGGAGCAACGACAACGGATGGCTCATGTAAATGACTACTTACCGGGTGGGCAATTTCTTGAATTTTAAGCTCAATCGACTTCTTCTTAGGTTCTAGTGCGACACACCATCTTGCATGGAGGAGTTTAACTTGTGGCAAGGAAATGAAATCATCGTGACTGTCCACCATAGGCATGATTGACAATTGTCTCCAATATTGATCAACGACCACTATTGGAATAGGTCTACATTAACGTCGATATTCGTTGATCTCATGTGCACAAGGGAGGCCGGAAGAATATCGATGTGTACAACCACATACTTCGGGATCAAAACCGACTGAATTCGACCGACCAATCTTATCAAATAGTAATGCCAATGCATGGTGGGACAATACATGGTTTAAATTAGACAAGAGTTCTTCTTTCTTATGTTCTTACTTTACGATATTGAGGCTCATCTCAAATGAAGCATTTATCTCGTTCACCGTCAAATTGGTCATTAGATTTATTGCCTGTCAAACTGACACAAAACCACCGACTGATGAACGTAGATACTTTTTCAGTCTTGAGTGTGATCCTTCGGCACGGTTGGTAGTGGTCGTGCCGTAATGCTTCACCATATTCGTCCATGCTAAGACGAAATCTTTTTTATGTGGATCAAGCCATGTGTCTTTGATATAAGATATACATGTTGGGTTGCTATTTTCCCACTTCTCTTTGAACACGAACCATGCTTTGTCAAAAGCGTCTTTAGTACTTGCTCGCCATACAAGGGTCCAATCGTTGTAGAATTTTGTGAAGCGGTCCATATAACGTTTGTCGTCTACTTTTTCGAACATGCTCTTGCATTATGTTTGAATATTTTGATTTACATGCCAAGTGCATAATAGTCTACGAGCATGAGAAAATACGATATCTATAGCATTTATCAATGCATATTCTCGGTCGGTGACAAAAATAGAAGGCTCTTTGTGTCCAGTGTAAGGTATCTTCAATTTGTTCAAAGACCATGAATAGTCCTCTACTGTTTCATTCTTCAAGAAAGAAAATACAACTGAAAATGATTTACCCGTAGACGTAAAACCAACAATGTGGAAAAGTGACATCTTGAATTTATTAGTCTTATACGTGCAATCAACAACCAACACATTGATGATGGACCGTGCCAAATGTGTACAATCAGGATGCGTCCAAAACATAGAAGTGACTTCATTAGAATACGGATGTCTTATATGGTACTTCACATAGTGATTATCGGCAAGTAATTCCAATACTTGTTGCAATGCCATTCTTTCTCTTAGAGTATTTGTTCTCGATCTTGATAGTACATTGTAGATTGTCCTCATAGTAGACTTGTTCTTATCATTCTTCCGATGCACCGCAGAATAAATTTGTTTAGGGCCAACTCTGGAACTGGATAATTCTTCAACTAACTTCTTCTCATCTTCGTTCAATCTTTTGGCATATGGATGACCAGTAAGTGTCTCTGCTAGAATATGATTGTGCATCACATTTTTGACTTTAACTGTCCACTTTTCATCATTTTTTGATACAAGCAATATCTTGAAAGGACAACCATATTTTCTAGTCCCTACCGCCTTCTCCGAGACTTTTCTTCGGGCACGTTCTTCTTTTTTGCGATGAACCCTAAACACCTCACCTCTTTCGCATCCAAGATCCATAGTTTTATGACTCGGTCGGGATCGTAATGACCTTGAAATGACAAGGACTGTATTTGATTGTCTTCCAACTTGTATGCACCATTCTAATGCTTCTTCGTAAGATTCAAAGGCGATATTCGTTGAGAATAAATTACTCAAGTCAATGGAAATAGGAGATGGTATGCCCTACAGTAAATATTTAAAGAAAATATCAAACTCAATTACAAAAACAAATACAATATAAATTTGTTTAGGATTGTCAAAAAACTGGTAGTCCGATTAATACTTGCGACTGCCAGAAAATACGATAGTACTGAGGTTGAACTGATGTACAATAGGACTGCCACATTTTCTGGCAGTCCTAAGTACTTGAAGGACTGCCAGAAAATATGGCAGTCGGGTTGTTCAGCATTTCTGCACTAGGACTGCCATATTTTGTGGTAGTCCTAATTACTTGAAGGACTGCCAAATTTTGTGGTAGTCCTGTTGTATAGAATATTAAATTTGGGACTACCACAAAATGTGGCAGTCCTTGTGTCGACTACGTATTTGGTCGGTCGGGGACTTACCGAGCGTTCTTCGAAGGGAGTGTTGCGTTCTTGGGCTGTTCGATTAATAGATGTGATGTCCTACTTTCTTTTATACTTCCTACATTGTGACAAAATAAAAGAATATTTGGGAAGAACCAATTATTTAACAAAATTTGTCATTTAGTTGTCGAAAACGTACCAAATATACTAAGAATGTTCCTTGGGAAATATTCTAGGGTTTGGAGAAAGGTGGCGTTGAGAAGAAGTTGGAGACCACAAGTGGGGACAACTAGGGTTTGGAGAAAGGGGGAGAGAGTTGGGGTTGAGGAAGAAGACAAAAGAAAAAAAATAAAAAGAATTGTCTTTTATACCTAAAAATGGGATAACCCTGAGTAATTTTTTCAGTGGCAAACTTGTAAATAAATAAAAGTTATGAATAGGATGGCCCTGATCAACTTTTGATGTGCCCTTATAAATATTCTAAATTAATTAACGAATAGTCAGATAAAATTAATAGTTGCTAAACACTTTCGAAGCGTGTATTTTTTCAATTTCTGGCGTAAAATTTTAAACCGAATTTGGTCGCTGGAAATAAGGGTGGGTGGGCGGGTGAATTAGTTGTTGTGGTTATATATAATGGGGGGGTTGAATTTTTGTTACAGTAACTAATAGAGAAGCAGAAGAAGTTTTGTCGTTGTCGCTAGACTTGCGACAGACTTTTACGTTCTTCACTAATCCTAATGACAGATGACGACAAACTTTAGATCACCTTTTACTTCATTGTCCAATTTCAGGTTTTACTTGGCAAAATTTGCAAGCTTTCGAAAGACATCTGGAGCATGATACAACCACGAAAAAATTTATCCAGAGTATCTTACATACTGGTGATCAAGAGCTAATTTCTTCATGCTTATATCTCTTATGGTCCATATGGAAAGCGAGGAATGCATTTGTCTTTCAACAGAAGCCAATCAACATCTTCAACATTAGGGAAATATGAGAAGATTACAAGAGAATTACGATAAACACCAATTGATTATCAATCATTCTCTAACTTCTCAAGCTTCTTAAGCATCTCTGCATCAATTGCACTCATGGATTCTACCTCCTACCAATTCTTTGAAGATTAATTTTGATGGTGCTTATCGTGACGACCTTATGACTGGTTCTGCATTACTCAGAGATAGTAACGACCATTTCCGGGTAGCATGTACCAAGTTCCAGAGAGGCAGGTCTCCAATAGAAGCAGAAGATATGGGACTTCAACTTGCCTTAGAACTTTGCAAAGTGGAAAGAAACGAGAACATATTTATTGAAGGAGATTGCAAGGTATTAATTAATACAATCAATCATAAGGATTTGGATATTATGTGGTGTGTTCGTCATACTATTGAGGAAGCTCGAGCAGTCGCCAATCAACAGATAGAATTTCATTTGCTCATATTCCTCGACAAGCAAATATAGTTGCACATGTTCTTGCATCAGAAACTTTGCCATCTGATCTTCCTTTTCCATTTCAGTACTTTGTTGAAACACCTCTATGTATTAAGGATCATATCCTTAATGATATGACCAACAACTGTGTACTAGATTTATGAATGCAATGTCTCTTTAATCTATTAAAAAAATCGGATAATTGATGTAGTAACCGACATTTTCCGTCGCTATTCCACCGTTACATACATTTAAACCGAATAAACTAATAAAGCAATCGAAAAGTCTATTTTGATGGCCCGCAGGGCTGGCTGTGCTGGCCCGCACCCGCGTGGCGGCCAACCATTGGCTCCCGTTCTAACGTCGGCCCCCTGAGCCGGGAGGCCAACGCCGACATGCCACGTGGTCACGGGTCAGCTCTGCATTGGTCCAAATAGCAGCTCCGTAAAATAATGGATATGTCGTTGCTATGTTTTAATATTTTTTTACTGACAACAATGTTTAAGCACACAACGAAAATAGCATGTTGGCCTAGGAAAAACAAAGAAAAGAAGAACATACAGGTATATAGTGTAGGAATTAATGCATGTTGATTCATGAGATGAAGAACAAAACTAAATGTGGAAGCGTACCTGAATCCATTGTCTTTGCTTGACGGATCTTGAAACAGACATCTCTTTTTATAGGATTTGATCTTCCAACCCACTACGGCCCTTAATAACAAAGATAAAATCTTTGTTCCTCTCTTTGTTGATGGGGATACAGAAGAGAATAGAGAAAATCCTCTCTTGGTGGTCGTATGAGTTGGAGACCATAACCCTAATGAATACATATATTTATATGTTTTGATATTTCTAATTTGGCCCCTCATCAAATTAGATTTATCTCCGGTATCTACACATTAATTCTATGACAATTATATCCTTAAGCCAATTTTCTAAATAGACCACTTTAATTTGGCTTAATTATTTAGATAGCCCAACACAATTAATTTTACATGTGGGCCCATATTATTGAATAATTCCAACAATCTTCCACTAGGTCATATATGTAACATTATAATTGTGTTAACCTTAGTGAGCCCATAAATTGCTATCTTAATCCATTGGGTATATCCGGACAATCTCGTCCATTAACCATATCAACATAGGATCAAAGCGGCCTTCGTCACATATAGCGTAACTAAACCATCAATGGTCACATATGCCAATATAGCTAAACGACATAGATCAATCATAGATACGTAGCATGGAAATTACATGCAATGTGATCAATACATGTCTATTTCCAACCGGTCCTCCTTAATTTTAGTGAGATCAATACTTTAACATAATAAAAACATAATGAACTGAATTTCTATATATCTGATCAGATAAATATCTAAAATACTTTAATACATAAATGTGTCCAAAACCAAATAGCACCCAAATACATAAAATACAAACTCCCACTGTATTGTCATATTCTTAATTAAGATAACACCCATATGAGCAGTATGCTCATGAAAGACCCTGGGCAATCATACTTTTGTGAGCGGATCCGCTAACATGGAGTTTGTCATAATGTGCTATATGGACACTTTAACCATTCTGAATCCTTTCCTTCACAACTTGAATTTTTTATGTCAATATTCTTCGACTTATACAAGTTCTTGTTATTATTGGAATAGAGTATTGCTGATTCATTGTCACACCATAATTTGAGTGGTCTTTCAATACCTTCATGTAGGCGCAGCCTTGTGACAAAATTTCGCAACTATATTTCCTGAATAGATTTTCCACAGCATGTTATAAACCTTGCTGCCATGGTGGAAGAAATTATGAGTGCATGTTTGACACTCATCCAAAATATATCTCCATTCGTCAGCATAACCTGATGTGGATCTCCTGCTGTGTTGGCATCCAACAAAATCGGAGTCGGAATACCTTATGATTTCCAGAATTATTCGATCTCCTACAAAGAGCATATAATTTCTTGTTCTCTATTAATTACTTAAGTAGTTTGGCTGCTACCCAATTATCTATCTCATATTTGCTTAAATATCTACCTAACATCCCAACTATGTACGCAATATCCGGACGCGTACATACTTGAGCATACATTAGACTCCCTACAACTGGTCATGAACGGGAAATCTATTGCATTTTCTTAATTTTAAGGCTAATCTAAGGGCACTTGACTGAGACTGAACTTGTCTCCTTTAACGAAAGGGTTGTCACCTTGTTTGCATTCCTGCATGCCAAATCTTTTAAGCACTTTATTGATATAGATCTTTTGTGATAATCCAAGAATACCCCGAAAATGATCTCGGTGTATCTGGATTCCTAATACAAAACAGACGACACCAAGATATTTCTTCTGAAAGTTATTTGGTAGAAATTTTAGTGTCGTGCAATATACCTATATCATTATTGGCAAGCAGTATGTCATCAACATATATAACCAAAGAAAATTGTTTACTCCCAGTGAACCTGTGATATACACAATCTTTAATAGTATTTATCTCAAAAACCAAACGAAATAATCACTGTTACAACTTTAAATACCTTTGACGAGAAGCCTGCTTGCATCCATAAATAGATTTTGTCAGTTTGCAAACCATATTCTTTGGATCTTCTGACACAAAATTTTTTGGTTGCACAATATAACTTATTTTGTCAATGTTACCATTTAAAAATGCCGTTTTGACATCCATTTGATGTAACTCAATATCAAAATGTGACCCACAAGTGCTATGATTGTTTTAAAAAAAATCGAAGAGAGGGTCTCTTTAAAATCAATTCTTAACTTTTTGAGTAAAGTCACTAGCTATAAGACGTACTTTATACCTCTCCACATTACCCTTTGAATCCTTCTTGGTTTTAAATATCCATTTGCAACCAATGTGAACTTTGCACCTTTTGGTAATGGGACAAGTTTCCAAACTTTATTGTCTTGCATAGACTTATACTCCTTATTTATTGTATCAATCTACTTCGAGAACTGAAACTTTCCATTGCCTGACGGAAGTTGATTAGATCATCTTCCAGTATCCACAGTCTTCCTCACGTTCCTAGAGAAATATGACAATATTATCCAAAATTATATTTCTCCTTTCTCTTGTGGACCATCTTAACATTACCGGTTCTTGAGGTTATTGAGTTTGTTCCTCAGAAATAATTACCTTATCTTGAATGGGGGTGCCGCTACATTGTCTTGTCAAGGTATCTCAACAACGACTTATAGAGGTAATTCGACATTGTCTTGTTGAGGCTCCAAATTCACTTCTTGATCAATGACATGTACAGAATCCTGCACATCATTAAAAGTGATAGTAGGAATCACAATTAATTCCTCCTCAAAGACAATGTCCCAAATTTTATTTCTCCCCCAAACTCAACATCCTCAAAAATTATATTTCTCGTCTTAAAATTTTCTTTTGTGTGGGATCGTATAATTATTAACCCCATGATTTGTCAGCATAGCCAATAAAGTAGTTGCTTACAATTGAACTTTGGTCTGTATTTCCTTTACACATTAATATAGACATTAAAGTCTATAAAGTCAATAAAATCCAAATCTCATCAGACACAAGTCGTTCAACTCTATTTCTAGATATGTGACCTAATCGCTTATGTCATAATATGGCTAAATTTTTATTATTGTTAATTTTGTGTTTAGTACCACATGACTCCACTTGCAAGGTTTCATTTAAGCTGCAATAGTTTCAACTGAATATAGGCGATCATAAATCTTAAAGGAACTGTTACCAATAATATTTGGATTTAAAGATAGACTAAACTTATTATTTCTAAATGAACAGTGATAATCGAATTTGTCCATTAAGGAAACTGAAACTGAATTTCGTCTAAAAGACGGTACAATAAAAGTGTCTATCAAATCCAAATAATAATCGGTTCCTAAAAATAACCTAAAATGTCTTATTGTTTTCACTTCTACCGATTTGCCGTCACCCACATAGATGTATCTTTCACCATCAATTGGCTTCGGTAGCTCAGACAACCTTGTCTATAAATACTAATGTGGGTAGTAGCACCAGAATCTAACCACCACGTGTTTTTAGTTACTAAATTTAAATTAACCTCAGAACAGACCAAATTTAGAAATGTACTTTTCTTTATACGTCATGCGTGGTACTTTGTACATTTCTTCTTTATGTGTCATGGCTTGTCACAAAAGAAACAACCCTTAGTTTTATATTGTTGTTTCTTTTAAGCTGGACCCTTAGCAGCTTCTGTATTTATTTTCTTTTTCGCCCGTAAAGTTTATCTCATTAAACATGAAAATTGAATTCTTATTGGCAGATATTGTAGCAATCTTAACTGTAAAGAGAACCAAACAACAAAACAGACATGCTCTAACTAATAACCAAAGAATAAAATATAGTCAAACAAATTCAAATAATGGTGAACCCCATCTCAAGATACCTAGTACATCATTAATATCAAGTCTTTGGACAGTGATATTAACTGCAAGTGGTACTCTTGGTGTAATGATCAAACGTTGACAATAAATTATGTCAAATAATAAGCCTATCTTTGGATTGAGTTATTATTCACATGTAAACCTTATAATTGTCACACATTTATCATCACAAGTATGTGTGCAATTCGGCCAAGTATTAACCTTCCTTTGGGCCGACTAATACTCGCATGAATTTACACACACAAACATCCAACATTCCTTATAGACTATCTACGCAAGAGATGTCACTTTGGCGACATCTTGTTTCAATGGGTCTATTTAGAATATTAGACAACTATTGCTAGTCACAAAAGGCACCAAAAAGTTTGAATGTTGACTAAATTTTTATGTGATTGGATCATCACAAATCCTTATGTACATGCATATTCAAATAAAATAATCATTAACATAAGCGTGAATTTTAATTTGACAAAAAATGAGCATTATTGTCATAATAAAATTCAACTGTATTCATGTGAACTAAATCATCATATGCATATATGGACTGAGCAAACACTTGTTAAAAAAAGTAGAATTACGGTCATCCAATATCGTAAACAATTGCTAAATTCAAACAAACTATTAAATTTTATAGCAGAACTAAGATCCCTCCAACCGACAGGATCATTATGCTGCCAAGTTCGCAGAAAAATCCAAAACCTTCAAGTTTGTTGAATTAAACTTTTTTTTTAAGTCTGCAATCTCAATTTAGAGAGCAAGAAAGTTCGTAATCGTCCAAATTCTTTAGGAATAGGCATAGTAACAACAAATATAGTCCTCCAATTGCATATACTGATAAAGCCCACACACTACAAAAAAAACCTAAAATTCCCTAAATATTTGAGCTCAATAGTTCCAATTTTACAACAAGTATCAAATTGGATTTCAGAGACCGAGAGAGTACTTCAATTGCAAATATGGACGATACCAACTATTCAAAAAAAAAAAAATTTGAAACTGAATATAAATTGTTCCTTCGCAGCAACAAAAATCAAAGTAATGCTTAGCTAATTGAATTACATTATTCCATAATGCACAAACCTGAATCTATGTGCAGCATAAGAATTCTTATAAGACACTAGTCAAAGTTTAATTCATATGAGCACAAACCTGAATCTTTGTGCAACATAAGAATGCGCAAACCTGTATAGAAGTTTTCGGCCATAAAAGTTTTTGGCCATAATGTTGTTTGCGGATCAGAACAAGACGAAGAAACTTATTCCATGATATTTCTTCTTTTTGTTTAAATTTAAATAATTAATATAAAAATCTAAACTGAATATCTAAACTTCTGGATCATGAAAGAAAAAAAATTATCTAACAATCTGAACCCTAAATTAAATTAAATGGATCTAGGGTTTCTGAAAATCAACAAAAAATGATTCTGAAACTTCGATCTCATAAATCAAACAGGGAGGCTCTGATACCACTTGTAGAAATTAATGCCTATTGATTCATGAGATGAAGAACAAAACTAAATGCGGAAGCGTACCTGAATCCATTGTTTTTGCTTGACGGATCTTGAAGCAGACGTCTCTCTTTATGGGATTTGATCTTCCAACCCGCTACGGCCCTTAATAACAAAGATGAAATCTTTGTTCCTCTCTTTGTTGATGGGGATACAGAAGAGAATAGAGAAAATCCTCTCTTAGTGGCCGTATAAGTTGGGGACCATAATCCTAATGAATACATATATTTACATGTTTTGATATTTCTAATTTGGCCCGTCATCAAATTAGAATTATCTTCGGTATCTATACATTAATTTTATGAAAATTATACCCTTAAGCCAATTTTCAAATAGACCACTTTAATTTGGCTTAATTTTTTAGATAGCCCAAACACAATTAATTTTACATGTGTGGCCCTTAATTATTGAATAATTCCAACACTAATTTTAAACCGAATTTGGTCGATGGAACTACGGGTGGGTGGATGGGCGGGTGAATTAGTTGTTGTGGTTATATATATTGGGAGGAGGGTGAATTTTTGGTACACTGAGTAATAGAGAAGAAGAAGAAGTTCCACCGCTGTCGACGCTAGACTTGCGACAGAGTTTTACGTTCTTCATTAATCCGTCGCTACAACAACAGACTAGCGACGAAATTTAGACGACGACAGTTGATGTAGTAACGGACATTTTCCGTCACTATTCCGTCGTAATAGACATTTAGGGACGGAATTGTAAACTAATAAATCAATGAATATGTTGATTGCTATTTTCCAGTATGTTTTTAGTGACAACACACAACGAAAACAGCACGTTGGCCTAGCAAAAACAAAGAAAAGAAGAACATACAGGTATATAGCTGAAAATGTATGATCACAGCGTGATCAATATATAGTACTATATATAGAACTTAAGCTCAGGTTACGAACTTGTCACGACCACCATGACTTAATTCTCTAGATGGATACATGAGTACCAGAAGCAGAAGCAGAAGCAGAAGCAGAAGCCCACTTAGAGGGACAGAAGGTGATCACGTAGTCCTTGGAGGAACAGTTCACCAGCGGTGGGGGAGTGTCGTAAGCGTAGCTGAAGTAGGAGGGGCACCCCTCCTTGAACATCTTGGAGTACATGCTGGGCCTGCACTTGTCCGGCGAACCGTACGAGTTCCTGCAGCAGAACACGTCCAGGTCGAACGCCAAGCACGCGCTCCTGCACGCGACGACGCTGTTGCCCTCCCGGTCCAGCACCTGGAGCTCCGGCGGGCACAGCGCGTTGACGCTCCTCGCGCACCCCCTGATCAAGCACTTGGGATCCGCCGGCCTCGTCCAGACGGAGACGGGCAGATTGTACCCGTCGACCAAGCTGGCGTCGTAGAAGCTAGGCTTGCCTTCTTCCAGGGAAACCTGCAGAAAGAAGAACCCAATATACATTACAACTCCGTCGATGCTGGCACTTTCCGAAGATCTCATTGTTTTTTGGATTCTTTACTATATTTTGGAGTGTTCACGTAATGTCCTATATGTGTTGGGCACAGTACAGTCATATTTTTGGAGTACCTATTGGACAAGGTACACAACATCGGTTTCGGAATCGGTATCGGTATCGGACCCTACCTATGAGTATGGGATCGTCCGTATCAACGATATTGGCACTCAAAACCGGCCCACGGGGTTGGATTATCCTATCTAGAGCTAGTTTTGGTTGTCTCTTGATCCTTATTGTGGGCTGACCTAGAGGGTCACTTGCGATCGCGACCTCTTGCGAGGTCATGTGAGCCTGGGGTTGCCCCAAGTAGAGGAGGGTTGTCCAAGCTCGAAGTCTTATCTGACTTAGTCCTAGGTCGGCTCTGTTGGCAGTTTCGTATCGAATTCGGATCGAAGTATCATTTTTTTTTTTTTTGATATCAAATAGCAAATAAATATTCATTAATTTAACAAAAAATAGAAAAAATATTTCATAGATTCAATCATAACTTTAATTATTTTATGTGTTCTTTCTAAATAGTTTTAAAACTGAATGAAATAATTCTTACTGATTGGTTTACGTGCCATAAATATTTTTTTTCATTTAGATGCTTCTACAACCTTACTATGATGTTCTAGCTGATTGGTCTTTTTTTATTCAATTTTTTTTTCCTTTCCAAATTGATCGGAAAGAGATCCAATGTTGGTATCAGTCACTATCGGTAGCGGTGGGTCTCGAATTAGAATATGTCAAACCAAGGACGGATCTAAGTGTTGCATCCAGCCCACCCCAAAAAAAAAAAAATTACTTTTTTTTACCATATAATTTTTTTTTTGATTTTTTTTATATGGATTAGTCCACTTTTAGTCCCTCCAAATTTTTGGTAGCCCAATCCAGTTATAATTTCTGGATCCGCCCCTGTGTCAAACAGTATCAATATCGATTGATACTGTAAACTATAATTTTGGAATAGTACCAACAAGCAAAGGAAGGATGTTACGGGCAATGTAGGTACCTCCACAAGTGTGACAGGGGGCAAGCCTATAGTCCCGTTGCAAGAAAGCAAGCTCTGGCAGTCACCGGTGTCGCAGGCGGGCTTTGAGCTCGTGCCGGACGTGAAGTTGCAGCCGGTTCTGGCCCAGAAGCGGCCGTTCCACGTCGCGGGGCCCTGGACTCGCTTGGTCTGGCCGCTGGGAAGGAAGAAGCCGCCGTCCGCAATCACCGGGTGGCCGGCGTTGGGCGCCACCGCCGGCCATATCGGGAAGGGGCACTTGTTGCTAATGTGGAAGCTAACCAGGTGTTCTCCCTCCAAAACTCCGCCTGCTGCTATATCACATAAAATAAATTTATAACAACAAAATTGCGTTCAACCATCCTCATTTAGGTGTACGGTATGTTGTGGATCGGATCCAAAGTTGAAATCGTTGTCAAATTATATTAAAACTTATAATTTTTATACACATATTTATTGAATTTTAAAGTTGCGTACAAAGTTGGACTAGTTGTTGAATTATCAAAGTTGTAATTCAAAAGATATACATAAAATTATTATTTTCAAAATATACACATTTTTAATCACAAAATATGTAAAGAATTGAGAGTATTTATATAATCATATAATTCTTATTCGATTTTGGACTGAAATCAAAATCCAAAACTGAAACTGAAAATTGAATAATTTTTTGTAGTATTTTGAAAACTGAAACCGAAATGATTTTTTTTTAAACCGACACGAATCTTTTATCGGATTCGGTTCGATTTTTTGTATTGGAGTAAAGTGTGTGGATGAGAGAGAGAGAGAGAGAGACTTGTTACTTACTATTACCAAATAGAACTACAAGATTCCATACGGTGAATAGGAATAAAGAAGTAGCGCGCTTCTTCATTATTTGGGTTTTTAGTACGAGGAACTTGTCCGGTCGTGGAAGTGAGATTTATATGCATATATGCTTCAACATCGACACATTTGGTTGCTTCTGTCTTGCTTGCATTTCACTTCAAGTATTCAATTAGGTAGATGTGTCTTTGTAACCAAGTGTAAGTATCTGGAATTGGTAGGTAGGCATATATAATAAGGTAGGCGTATATAAAAGGGTCCCCTGGTGATACAGTGCACACTACAAAAATTTATTAAAATAGCTACTGCTACAGTGAGGGAATATTAACGATGGATCTGTTGGTCATAATCACAACAGCCTTCCGTCGCTAAGTGTCACTGAGTGTCAGAATTTAACTCGTGATGCTTTACCAACTGACCATTTATGTCCCTAAAACATGTAAAATTGCCAAATAAATTCCTTTTTCTGTTGGATTATATCTCGTTTCGGTTGAGCGCTCAAAAACGGGGTGACAATAGATTTGGTAATTTAGTCTCACATCGGATAGGAGGTAGGATCATGATGTATAGATAATTGGTATTGGTTCAGGTCTTACAGGAGAATTCTCTTTTAAGGCATATGGGCTCAATTCAATATCGCACCTCATGGACTAACTTCGGTTTGGATCACACCGCGTTTCCAACCTCCTCGGGTGGAGCCTTGAATCACGCATTTTTCTCCCGACCCCCTCTTCGTGCTTCTTCTCCTGTGGAGGATATGAACCACCGGTGCGCCCTAGCTGAAGCTTGTGGCACCGTGCTTCCTCTTGTCGACCCCCTCCTCCTTGCACCACTGGTGCGCCCTAGCTTTTCTATTGCTATGACAAGTCCCCTCGTACACCATCGATAATCCTTTTTTATTTTTATTTTATCTTTTGATGCATTTGTTTGGAGGACAATTTGGGTGTGTTTGGACTTATAGTCATAGATCTATCATTTATTTATTTATTTTGATGCATTTATTTTTTTAAAATCACCAAGTATATGGTGATATGCCTTCACAAAGGGGTCTAGAAACCTATGAACTAGAGGGGACTTGTCATAGCAACAGAAAAGCTAGTTGATAACTTTGTGGCTTGTCGAGGTACCAAACAATTGTTAGGAACTAGGAAGTGAGATGAAGAAACGAAAACAAAACGCCATCATTTATAAACGGCCACCTCAACAGGCTCCATACAATTCTACTAGATAAAGTCAGGCATCCTTCCTGAACATTGTGAGTAATCTACACCAATCAAACCATCGTGACGGACCATTTGTTCATATCAAAGAAGAGACCATGAGATTTAGGCTTAATTGCACCTTGATACCCTCAACTATTTTGTTCTTCAACTTGATACCCTAAACCTTTTTTTTTCCCAACTTGATACCCTGAAAAAAAAAGGACAATAATACCCCTACTCAACTAAAAACTACCCACAACCCCCTCCCACCGCCAAACCCCCCCCCCCCCCCCCCCCCCCCCCCCCGTGCTGCTTCCCTCTCACCTCCCCATCCTGGGGCGTGGCAGCACGAGAAGAGGGGGAGGGGCTGGGGCACCGGGACGGACAGGAGAGGGGAGGGAGAGAGGGAAGGACAAGAGTATTTTCGAATTTTTTAAATTTTAGGATATGAAGTTGAAAATGTAAAATAGTTGATGGTATTAAGTTGTTGAGTAAAAAAATTTAGAATATGAACTTAAAAAATCGAAATAATTGAGAATATCAAGTTGCAATTAAGCCTGAGATTTACAAGCAGGAGGCGAGACAATCTCAAGACTCAATCTTGGGAGGGCAATCCTAATAGAAAGCACAACCAAACCAAGGTTCAACAATCCATTTTCCTTTTGAGACGGTTGACCTTTCCTTGAAGATCTCCGAAAACAATAAGGTTTACCATAAATTTCTCCTTGGTAATAATGGCACTCTAGTTTAGTCTTCTAGTGCAAGCCATCTTCATATATAGCGGAAACAAAATTACTTATGCCATTAGCCAGTTTAACAACAAAAAAAATGGAATAAGATTAACACAATAGATGAATGGTTACATCATTCAGCGTTACATAATACATAAGGGATCTGCTTCTATCCTAATCTTTTGTTTTCCTTTTCTTCTGCAGACCCTTCTCTGCCATAGTTTTTAGCTTTTGTGCTTTACGAATTTCTGCCTTTTCATCAAAACCGTCGTCTATCATCTTCATTCTTGCAACTCTTCTAGCTTTATAAACCTACAAATTTAATCAAGAAGTTAGTGATGCATATCAGAATCTTAAGCCTGAGGAGTTGCACAAGACGTCATGCATAACTATAACCATTGAAATGAGCAGTGTTTTCAAAAAAGAGGAGTTGCACAAAACATCATGCATAACTATAACCACTGAAATGAGCAGTGTTTTTCAAAAAGGTCACAACCTTACAATAACAACCATGTCGGCAGTTTTAGTTTCACAAAGTTTACAATTCACTAAATTATTTAACATACTACGTCATAGTATCAAATATCTCTGTTAGCATGATATCAAGAGCACTTGAAGTTTCTGTTTATCAATAGTCCGAAAAAGAGGGAGGGGGACTGCAGCGGCCTTCTACCGTGCTATTCTGATAATACATAAATGAAGAAATAAGCATTTGTTCCAGTTGATCCTACTATCCCTACACCGCAGATTATTCAGAATTGCATGTTGAGTTCAATTAGAGTTTATAAACCATGTCTGCAGTTTTAGTTTCACAAAGTCTACAATTCATTAAATTATTTAACAATCTGGTAGCATGATATCAAGAGCACTTAAAGATTCTGTTTACCAATAGTCCAAAAAAGAGGGAGGGGGACTGAAGTGGCCTTCTACAGATACATAAATTAAGAAATAAGCATTTACTCCAGTTGATCCTACTATCCCACACCGCAGATTATTCAGAATTGCATGTTGAGTTCAATTAGAGTTTATAAACAAGATACCCAACAGAGACCTGCAGCTAGAATTAGCTTTCTAAGGACTGAATGATAGTAATACCAAGCTCTTTAAAGGCAGTAGGGATGACAGAAATCAGGAGATCGAGTAAGCATGGGTATTGGTTAATTTCCTAACCATGATTCATTTTCCTACCCATCCAGCTCATCTGTTTGATTGATGATGGAGAAATGCTAAAGGGCAGCAACCATGACTAGAGACATCTTGGAGAATGTATTCAGATTTTACTTCACAGACGTACAGGAAATAAGGTTCTGGATAGTGGATATCGGCATATAGCAACAAAGCAGTGCTACAGTAGAACGCATATAGCAAACAAGGTCTGCACCCCAGCCATTCATTTTTATTATTATTATTTCATTTTATTTATTACCAAATCAATAAATAGAAAGTAAAACGAAAGAATAAATCTACCCTTATCTTACCTCAGGAATTATGAAATCGAGTATCAACAATCTTGAACCCGACCTTTTCTTTGGAGATCGACTCAACCCGTAAGGAAATAAATTACCACTTTTATCAAGTGTAATAGACTATTGTTGTCGATGCTTCATCCATTAATGAGACCCGAGGAACTACTTTCACGTGCAAATCAATCATAATTGAGGCGTCCGGAGGAGTGCTTTGAAATTGAGTATTAGTCGATTAGTATTTATGAAGAGTTTGGAAGTTGTGCATTAGTCAAGACTCAAAATTTAAGGATTTGGATTTGGAAAAGCCTAATCATTGCTATAACCTACTGACTATTATTGTAAGTGACATAAATGAGGATTTTGGTAGGTCCATATCCAATAACCGACCGACACCGATAACAACTTTGGGGTCTCTTTTCCGGTCAATTCGGCATAAAAGATTGAACGAAGATATAAAAATAGAAAAATAGTGGGAACCCAATGATTCAGTTGTGCGAACAATAACAATAACATAATATGAATTCCTTATCAATAAAGTACTAATTTATTTGATTCAATCGAAAAATAAGAAAATGGCCCAAACCAATCATTATAAGAACCATTATTATTTGTCGACATTGTATAACTATAAATTCACAACATTCATCCATATTAATATTATTCCATTCAAAAATATTATTGTGGTTGCACTATGTCTAAAGACAACTGAATAAACAATAATATTCATTGCAAGTGGATTATTCCATTTAAATTAACAAAGAACTCATATAATATATTGAATTGTCTAAATGTATCAAATATTTTGTAGCCTTTTAAAATACTTTCTATCATTTTTGGCCTTCCGGAACAAAGAATCAGATATTCGATCAGAAGCAGCTGCAAGTGCCAATATAGTCGACACTGATACTCATAGGAAGGGTATACTCATAGGAAGGGTCCGAAATTGACACTGGCACCGATATTGCAATCATTTCTTGTAATATATTGATGATAACCATAAATGACATAATGCAATATGTAGGCGTTATTTGGACTCAAGATCAATACCCAAACCAAGGTTCCAAGTATCGGAATCGATATCGTTATCGGACCATTCCTATGAGTATCGGGATCGGCAGTATCAGTATCGACAGTATTTGTGGTTTCGGATCGGAGTATTGGATTTTTTGGTATTGGAAAGCAAATAATTATTAACATTTTAAAAAGTATATTTTATACAATTAGGCATAATTTTAAGTATTTCTAGTGTTGTTTCTTAGCAGTTTTGGAATAGAATGAAATAGTAGTCACCATTGCCAATTGATTTACATGCGATAGATAAGGTTTTTTTCTTTTACATAACTTTACAACCTTACTATGCTTTTACACCCTTGCTAATTGGACTTTTTCGTTTAATTTTTCTTTTGCCGAATTGATCGGAAAAGAGATCCCTAATGTCAGTATCGGTCAGTATCGGATATCGGTCAGTATCGGATCAGGACATGCCAAAGTGCATCGGCATCCACCGTATCAGATTGGTCCAATACTGCAAACTATGACCCAAACTGGTTCAGCCCCAAGCATATGGAGACCCCACTTCGGACGTAGGGTATGGTGTCGAAGAAACACTTCATACTTAAATTTGGCAGACTTCGAGTAACATAAATCATACTCGACTCCGATCCAGAACCACTTCCAATTATGCAAAAGTTTATAAGAACAAAATAATAGGATTCTTGTGTGTTTTTGTATAGGTTACAGGGAAATGCCCTAATTTCTAATGAGTATGTAGGGTAGGGAAATTCTTGTAGAAGACCCATTTAAAGCTTATACAAATAAAGTTTGGGTCCATAACTTACGGCTCTTATGACCAAGGGATCAAGTTCCGGGTCCAAAACTTGGACTCCTAGGAATAAATGGTACAGGTTCAAAGGTCCGAAACTTGAACCAATAGGATTCCGTGAGTGTAAAATTTAATTATTATCTATTTTAAAAAATGTACTTGATATGTCGAGTTACAAATTCTGAAATTTAAGTTGTCTAGTGGCAACAAAGTTTTCATAATCCAGCATGGAGTAGATTTCATAATCCAAATGACAATTATAAGAAGAATCATGCTAGAATGACACTCATTTGGATTTTGAAATACAAGTCCAGCCTAGATTCTGGAATGCAGGTTGACTAACACCCCTCCCCCCTCTAGAGAGTTAGATGTTAAAGTGTTCCATTTCTTAGGTTATCATGGGAACAAAAGCAATATTATACTAATTAGTAGGCCTACTATATTAATTGGGCATAAAGTTTATTTGCATATAATATCTAAAGTATATTTCTGTATATTATATTGAACATTAATAAGTTGTGTACTTTGTTGAAACAATTACAAGAACAGATCAACATGTCATTGGTAGATCTGATGCCTGGAACAATATGGCCAATATTACAAGATATCATTTGTTATTGCCTATAAACCCTATTTGATAGTGTATTTAGGCATATTACAATGAACAGCTAAGGTAAGTGAAATATAGGCTTCTCCGAACAATAACTTTGACTTGATCAGAACTGTGGATAAAAGGATAAAATCTTCGAGGATGCCCCAAAAGCATGTGGGAAGCAGCATCTCATCTAACAGTATTACATGAGATCAATGATTTCATCTAGTGTCATATCTTATCAGATTCTGATAGTTTCATTTGTTACGACGAGATACTGGTACAAAGCAAGAGTTTGTGACGTTCATGGAGAAGACCATTGGTCTCACACAACAGTTAGACGAAGCTACTGAAGAAGATGGAGAATGCAAGAGCACAAGCTAAAACAGGCTTTCGTACTATGAACATTCCGAAAGACTTCCATATTGGATAAGCAACTCAATAAGTATTAACCGAAGAGCACATATCAGGAGAACAGTAGACCTCAAAATTATTACCACAATAGCAAAAAGGTGGGTATCTGTTGTACATATATTCCTTGGCAGAGAAACTGACAAATTTAGAATGTTAATTGGGTTCCACAATTTGGTGGAACCGTCTCAGTACAGAGTTGTATTCTATAACAAATCCTGCTTTCATAGGGAAGCACTTAGGTGGTGATGATAAACAGCAACAGAGCTGTCGGTTACATATAACAACTACACATCCTTAGAGAATATTCAGCACACCTTTAAGGCCTTCATTCAAGTGGGACAACATGTCAACAAACCGAAAGTCATGAAAAGGGAGACTGCTTAGATAGACCTCTGTTGTATGGATACAAACAAGACGAGTCGCAATATGGCCACAACAACATGGACACAACACATATTTTGCCGTGTCCTAGTGCATTTTGGAGAGTAAGTCATGTCCAGTACAACACGCCACCAAGTTTTTGGAGTGGCTGTGCTCCTAGAATGAGAGCATCCACTTGGAAGATTGGTTGAAGTGGCCTTAGGCTTGGTTTGGGATTGCTGCTGTTTTCCAAAAAGCTACAGCAGAAGCAGTTTTGACAGCATGCGGGAGACTTCTGTCAAAAGCTATCCTAAAGTTGAACTGACCTTTTATTAGTTTTATGATGAGCTGTTGTTAGCAAAGAGCCTTGGACCACTTTTCAAAGGGGAAAAAAAGCATATGCAGCATCCAATAAGCAATCCCAAAATCAGCCTTAGATTGGTGCATCCACTTGGAACAGTGGTGGAAGCGGCCCAAATGCAATGGGTGGGAATGACCACTTGTTCTCGTTGTAAGACAAGCCACTTTGACATGTTTCTTTTTCCCAGTAACTGTCTAGGTTCATCAACTGTATCAAATATATTTCACATCTGAAGCCTCCTCTTTGTAACTGAACTTTTGAAGATAGGAGGATCAAATAAAACTACTAAGAAAGCTGTCTCCAAACATAAGAATTTGTTTTTTCATAATAATCTTCCAGATAAGAAAATTTTCCTAATCAGACTCAAACTCCTTCCAAACCCTATTTTATACACCCTTTAATTTTACAAAAGTCCCAAAATTCTTAACAAGAAACTTGTTGGAACAACCTAAAAAATAAGTCACTCAAGAACAAAGAAAACGTAACTTAGAACCCAACAAAATCCCAATAACTTTAGGATATGAGCAACTGTGATGCACGGATACAGGAATATGGCCACCGTAGCCGTATCCCAATATGAATCCGGCATCCAAACAAGGCTAGACCGGCTTTGATCAGTTGTTACCATGGGGAAAGGCAGCAGAAAAGGTAGCTGTTCCAGAAGAGATATCGTACCATTGGGGTTGTAAACTGGAATCAGATTCATTTATATTTTTATACCTATTAAACATTAGGTAATCCCCATTCAACTTAAACATGTATTGACCTGTTTAGAATTGTAAAATTAATGAAAACATGATATATATATATATATATATATATATATATATATATATATATATATAGAGAGAGAGAGAGAGAGAGACGTGCTGAGGATCAACTACAGTTGATGCATGAGGCATTATATTGGACTTGCCCAATTGAATTAAGAAAGGAACCCTTTATTAGTTTCAAACCACTAATTATCTGACGAGGGACTAAACACCTATCTAACTCCCCTTTTACTCTACCAAACCTGTATAGAGAGAGAGAGAGAGAGAGAGAGAGACGTGCTGAGGATCAACTACAGTTGATGCATGAGGCATTATATTGGACTTGCCCAATTGAATTAAGAAAGGAACCCTTTATTAGTTTCAAACCACTAATTATCTGATGAGGGACTAAACACCTAACTCCCCTTTTACTCTACCAAACCTGGGAAGCAAGACACAATCTCCACTTGGCTCATCTGCTGAGACTGAATAACTTGGAGATTTAATATATTGCAATCTTGAAGAAAGACAATCTGCATGGCAACAGAGTGAAAAGTGTACGCTCCCTGCTCCATCTTAGGCTTGAATCCTAGTTTATTTGAGTTGCCCAAGTGACTTAAAAGGGAAACCCTTATACAGTCCAGAACTGATCCGATATACTTATGCTTCATCTTCTCACTAGGTATCCGATGTGGGACTAAACTCTTATCCAACTTCCTTCGTGCTGTTAACCAAAGTGCTAAAACAAGTTGAGACATAAACCCAATGAGTGGTATCCCATAGTTTTACTAGTTTTGCCTCATCTGACACTTAAGACACTTGACACCATTAGACACAGATGTTATTTAGCGTAGATGCTATCTCACAAATCACCATAGGCTTTAAAAACATGTATGGTATTCCTTGACTTCAATTCAATTGGTTAATTACACCTGTTCAACCATTACATAGCATCTATATCATCATCCATAAAAAGTATTCATGTAGCTCATAAACAGATATCACAAAAGAACTAGAGAGAGCAATATCAAACATAGACCCATGAAAACCGTGAGAAACAACAACTCAACAGTTGTATTACAAAATTGTACGTTAATAGTACAAGCAGATGGTTAGCTTCAAAAATGCACGAGTTATTTGTATTACACCCCCCCCCCCCCCCCCCCCCCCCAACACCATTTTTTAAATTAACTACTACAACCCACCCACCCCACCCCCAATTTCATGCATTTAGCAAGTGTTATTTGTATTTAACCACCCCCCCCAACAAACACACACACAATTATTTAACACTAAATGAGGGTGGGTGGGGTGTAACAGGTAATAAAATTAAAAGTGGGAGAAAACAGAGTTATGGGAGAAAACAGAGTTATGAATAGTAATTGGGGGGTAAATACAAATAACTCAAAATGCATATACTAATTGTTTGTATAACCTAATTATTAACAGCAAAGACGTATATTGCAGCCATCATACCTTTGTTATATCTTCAAGCACCTCATTCTCCTTGCATTCATACGCGTCCAATTTCTGCTTAATGTCAGCTTCAATCTCAAGAATAAGATCTACATCATTCTGCATAACACAAATAGCATGTTACAAAATATGCACAAGGGTGGTGATAGAAATGTTCGAGTTGCAAAATGAACTTATTAAATAATCACGCAAATGTGGTTATATATGTGCTAACCATCAATTAGGTCAATTTTCAAGTCCAAGTTTGTATTTGAAGTTAGATAAGATTTGGAGTGGGATACGAGTTATCATCGTACGGATTAAGTTAAGAATCAAAGTCGATATTGACATCAAGTTTAAATTGGAATAGTCGTAGGCCTTAATTGTATATTTGAGAAATTTGCAACTAGTTTTTTTACAGTTGATTAAGAAGATGACAATAGCACTCAAAATCACTTCCAAATCTAACTTTTATGATGCCTTTTGGGCTTTGGTTCTCTTTTATGTTTATGGGCTCCATAAGAATACATTTGTTGGCTTTGTAAGCAAACGGAGCTCATACTAAAGCCCATGATGGAATCCCATAAGACAGGGAATAGCGGTAAAGCATACAACCCGTGTTGCGGAGTGATGAGTCATGATCTTAAGTGGTGACTCATGCACCCTTGTATTGACAACTCACACTTCTTAAGTGATGACTCATGCACTCTTATGTTGACAACTCAAACTTCTTAAGTGATGACTCATACTCTTAAGAGATGAATCATACACTCGTGATTCATGCTCTTAAATGATGAATCATACACTCGTGTTGACAACGCGTGCTTCTTAAGTGACTAGTCATGCTCTAATTGATGACTCATCCACTCTTGTGTTGACAACTCATTCTGATGAATTAGTAAAGGTGGTTGGTCACCTACTCTTGAGTTGATAAGTCTACGACTCACCTTCTCTTGAGTTGGTAAAGTTTATGCTCTACAAAGAAGAGGGAGTGGAAGAGAAACATAACATAAAAACAAGTTCTTCTTCCTCCATGTTTCCCATAGTGGAAGAGAGAGATAAAGGGCTTTATACATGATTGCGAACAAGTTGGAGAAACTTCTTCTAGGCACACTAGGAGGAGCATCCCGATACATACGATAATTAGAGGATCAGCGGAGGCACTGTCTTCCAGACTTGGATCTTAAGTTGATGTTTCGAATTTCATATGCAAGTAACAACTCCACCCCTAACTTCCGAATGTATTCCCTTTGGTTTTGTCGTTGAATTGTGTTTCAAATTGGATGCTTGATATATTGAAAACAATGATAAGAGTAAATTGAGATTGCCTCGTCCTTTCTTGACAATATTCCACTTTCATGCCCTTGGTTTAAATTTGAGCATAGATGTTGCCCCGAAATGCATTTGTTTTTATTGTTTCAAGATATATGTTCCTTCGTGATTATGTAGGATGCCATGCCATTAACCACTTCTATATTGAAGAGGAATTTATGTTATAATTTCTTGAAGATTAGCTACATTTTGCATTAATTATATTAAAAGAACATATATTTATGTATGCACACTTATAATAGTTAGAATTGTACACTGCATGATTTGCTTGATGGTAATGGAACGCACCAAAATATGGACGAATAGAACGAATGAATATGCACTTAGGATACCGGTAAGTTTAATTCGAGGAGGTTTCATTAAGGGGACCTAGTCAGTCAGACCGATGTGGTTGTCTGGTGTTTGACCTACACGTGTGACACGGATGAGTGCCAACAGGATACCGGGAAAGGTATATCCGTAAATGATACTTAAATGTTTTTCTTCTCAGTAAAGTTGAAGACCACATGAAATCGGAAATGACGACATTTACATGATAGTAAATTGGGAATGATAGTGATGATATCTATAGGACACTGAATCGGTAATTAGTTATAATTTTGATACTTAAAACTAATTGACATTTAGGTTCTTGTTTGTGCATGACATAAACTGTTTGCTATGACTTGAGGACAGTATTATTGTATATGGTTTTCATTTGCCCCCACCAAGACGTGGAGCATCGTATATTCATGGAATCTTCAGACTGACCCATTTTTCAAGTTTGTAGGTCACGCATGGTTCCTAGAGTAGTAGTGCGTCCACTTTGGTGGCAGGCCCTATATATTGAGCACACTTGTCTATTCTTGTTGAACAATTCCTTGTAGCGTTCCTTGGTATCTCTCTTTGAAAAGTTTTTGGAAAATTCAGAGTTGCTCTGTCACCATCTCTGTGGGCAAAGTTTTTAAACTCTGATGTACTTATGTACATATATTAGATGTTTGGGCTAAAAGCTGTGGTATATTTTATGGGTACATACTAAGTTTCGATTAGAGATAATGTGTTCATGTATATATTGGTTTATCTTGTAGTCAGGCTTACTAGTTGGTTTAACATCTTATTAGGGTTGGGTTGTGAATACATTGCCCATCTGTTTAAATATTACGTAGATACCATTTGTAAATTTTACACATGAACCTTCTGGATAAAATTCACCCTTTAAAACTATTTAGTTAACTCCATTTCCTTTAATATCTTAGGATGCCTTTGTAATATCCGGTCAGTATTAGTATTCAACTTGGTTTTGATATCTGCTTGAGTCAAATAAGGGCAGGTTTAGGTATTGGAATGGTATTCATATTCCTATATGTATTGACCATCAGAAAACATATGGGAAGGACAATGATGGTATGTGGTGACCTCTTTTGATATTGCAAACTTATCTTATTTTGGGAGCACATAATCGAACAAGTCGAGCAAAACCTTGCCACACTAAGTAAAGTTCTGTCGGCGTCTAAAAGCAATTGAAATATTTCACATAATCAAAATTTCAAGTGAAAATGATGAGATACGAATATCAATACAAAGAATTTTCTTCTCTTACTTCCATCAATAGGGATGCTTCCTGTCCTGTGACTGTGGATGCATGAGAGAAAGTGGATCGAGTTTTTTTATAATTAGTTCAAATCTTAGAACCGAATTATGTAACACTGAAATTAACTCTGCTTGTGTCGTGCTCAGTGTTTTATATTTTAACTATAGGTCCCAGTCCCTAGTTGCAATAGGTGTTACCAGCATAATGCGTTGTTGGATATTAGATCTTTATGAAATGAATCATTATAAGATACAAGTAGGGGCATCCTTAGTAGCGAACAATAACATCGTGTTCTCATCCCATTCCAGTGCAATAAAAAGTGAGGAAAGAAGAATTGCTAGGTCGTCACCCATAAGTAGAGAAGTAGAAATCAAGAAAATTGAAAAAAAAAAAGTTGGATTTAGACTTTGGTATAGAAAAGAGACACAGGAATTGGCTAGAATAGGAGATAAGATAATATTATTTTAGGATTAAAAGAGGATTTTGTTGATATTAATAGTGCATATACATCCCAAGTAGGATTACATGAAAATACCATAACGGAATTTTGGGAACGCATGGACTTGACTCAAGGAGTAACTGGAGTATAAAAGTTATATTTTGGAAATTTAAATGGTAATGATGGAAAAAGATTGTCGCAGAGTGGTGCAAATAAGTGTGATGCAAATAAACCACCACCTAGCATGCTCCACAAAGGACTTGACAAATTACTATGACCGTCTTAAACCTGACTTGAAGCATCTTATTAGTCAGTGAAAACAATGAACAAAGAGCAACTACAAGAAATAGAGGACTGTCATAAACCTTGAAGGCTATTAGGCAGGTAGGTAATCTACCTTAAACGTCCTGCATTTCATGCTCATGCAACCACAAATCATTACTCAAAAGTTCTGCCAGACAAGAAAAGGTCTAGAGGAAGAGATAAATTGCTAAGATTTTACTAAGATGAGCAAGCACGACAAACTCAACAAAAATTATTGAACTAATCCGGAAAATATATGTTTGTCATTGCCAACAAGTCCCAACCATGCTAGACTTCTAGATCATTTTGTTATTTAGCCATTAAGCTATAAATCTCAAAAGATTATTTTACTACATAAAGACTTTCAGTGAATTCATATTTAAGTGTTAAATTCACATAAATTTTGATTCTTAGGACATGCAACCATACCCTTACCTTCTGCTTCCGGTTCTCTTGCAATACTTTCTACGGCTTGGCCAGCATGAGTACTTTGACCATGATAGCCCCTGCAGATCTTCACCTATATATCTAACATGATAGGCATCACATTGGACAAAATTACACTTCATGAGTTCAGTGTGAAACCCGATTACGAAGAAACTCCATATGAAACCATACCCAACATAGCACACTTACTGAACTTCTCAAAGAGTGAATTAGAAGTTTATTAAGTGTCTTATGATATTCTCCTCTTCTTGGTACTTTCTCTTACTAGTCTCTTGTTTAGTCCCACATTGGTGGGAGACTGTGGCCACACCAACCACCCAACAACTTTTGTGTTGGAGACTCAGAAGAGCTACCCTGAGTTGTTGTGGACCTCCCAACAACTTTTTCCCTGCTTGCGACTACTTCATTACTTCCCTTGAGCCCTCCCTCCCTCTTTGCTCAAGACGTTCAGATCTTGCAAGTTGTAGCATCTCCTCTTTACCTGTTACTATGCCAATCTCTCGATCAAATCAGGTATAATGTGTCTCCCTCTCTCATCCACAGATCATCAACTCTGGAGCCTCAATCAGGTCTCGGTATATCTTTGATTATGCAGTACCTAGTTGCCAAAGATTATCTTCGTACGATGCTACTCCTATGGTTGGATCATGAATAGTACAGCTTAGTCCAACTCTAAACCTACAATTCAGTTATGTTGTTCCTACTTTATGAGCAAATCTCATGTTTGTTAGTCGGCCTAGTAAAGATCACAATTCTTCCGTAGTATTCTATCCGGCTGTGTTGTACTCCAAAATCTTTGGACGCAGGAAATGAATGGTAGGGTTATGAGGTGAATGGTATTGTACCACTTGGATGTATGGTCGATCCACCATTAGCTCCACTCCTCCCCAATCCAAGCATCTATCTTCGGCTCCTTGGCAAACTCATCTACGTGACTTCTACTTGCCACTACCTACATTGTTAGAACAGTACACAATCTCCTACAGTCTCACACCTTCATGTTAATGAGCGTATTCTCCAAAATTTGAAGAAGGCTCAAGGCCAGGGGCTTCTCTTTCGACCATCTTCTTCCTTATCTCTTACTCACTATGCCACTTCCCTTGATCATCGTTGCTTTAGTAGTAGCCATTACACGTTCACCAGCAACCTTATTACATGGTATAACAAGAAACAAACCCTAG
Source organism: Iris pallida (assembly GCA_029216955.1). Taxonomy (NCBI): domain Eukaryota; kingdom Viridiplantae; phylum Streptophyta; class Magnoliopsida; order Asparagales; family Iridaceae; genus Iris; species Iris pallida. The sequence goes on from JANAVB010021197.1 coordinate 5,182,589, forward strand.
GTGCACACTCTTATGTTGAGACTTAATATCCCTCAGCAGTTTCCGAGCTCACCTAGCTCAAAAGTCTTATGATTTATGTTTTGCTTCCTTTTCCAGCATCATTCCATTGTGATAATGGTTTAAAAGTATAGGCCAATACCGATCCGATACGGCCGATACCGATACCGTTTGGCATGTCCCGATCCGATACCGATCGATACCCGATACAGACTGATACCGACATTGGGGGTCTCTTTTCTGGTCAATTCGGCAAAAAAAATTAAACGAAAAGATAAATCAGCAAGGGTTTAAAGCGTAATAAGTTTGTAAAAGCATGTAAAAGAAGAAAATTAATCTATTGTATGTAAACCAATCGGTAAGGGTGAGTACTATTTCATTTAATTTCAAAACTACTAAGAAATAATACTGAAAATACTTAAAATTATACCTAAATGTATAAAATATATGTTTTTAAATGTAAATAATTTATTAATAATTATTTGTTTTCCGATACCAAAAAATCCGATATTTCGATACGAAACTGCCGATACTACCGATATCGCCGATACCAATACTCATAGGAATAGTCCGATACTGATTCCGATTTCGATACTATGAACCTATAATATCCACATTTCTGAGGATCAAGGTTGTGAAAAGCACTAGGTGCTAGTCGGACAAGCACCTTTCGCCTAGCGCATAGTCCGCCTAGGCGGGTGCTTAGGCGGCCGCCTAGATATAGACGGTTCAAATAAATAAATAAAATCCAAAAAAAATCTACTAAAAATTGTAGAAAAAATTCATAAAATCCCAAAACATGCATTGAAAAGCGCTAAGCGGACGCCTTTTAGAACGAAGCTGAGGATCTCGTCTTCCATAAGCGCACCAAACATGTTAATGTCGAATGTCACTTCATTCTGGACAAGGTCAAGCTTCAGGAAGTCTGTCTTTATTATGGCCTTGCTCTCTATCAAGTGGTCGGTTTCCTCATAAAAGCTCATTTATACGTGTTGTTTTTACAGTTTACACTTCATTTCCAAGTTGGATTTGATTGACATTTATGCTCCAGCTTGTAGGGGAATGTAAAATAGTCTATGTATCTTCTTTTAGGTTCTTATTAGTCTCTTTTTTAGTCCTACATTGAATAGCCACCAACGTGGGATCGTATCCTCCCCTATAAAGTATAAATATGTACTCACACTGTGAAGATAATATATTGAATTGAGTAATGAATTAGGTAATTCCAATAACAACATTACTTAACTTTGATTTTCTTAATGTTCTCAACTACGCTAGGCGGAATCAGTGCGCCGCCTAGGCACCCAGCTGAATTTTTTATTTTATTTTTATTTTTTTCAATATATATAGATATAAATAGTTTGTATGTAACATATTAACACAAGTTTTGTGCTCTTATGGCTAGCAGGATGTATATAAGTCAATGTTGTATTGGGATTGTATTGGGTTTGAATCTCACCCTAGGTTTTATTTTTTTAGGATTTTTTTTATAAAAGAGGAGGAGAGGAGAGAGAGCAGCAACAACAACATGACTCTCCTCTCCATCTCTCCTCCCTATCTCTCATCTCCATCATCTCTCGTAGGAACCACCACCACCAATCGCTGCCGCCACCAACAGCAATTGCCGTCACCACCTACAGCAACAGCAACAACCACCACCAGCAGCAACAGCAACCACCACCAACCAGCAGGTATTTTTTAAAATAAATAAATAATTTTTTTTCAAATCTGTTTTTTTTTTTCAAATCTGAAATTTTTTCTGAAATTTTTTTGAAATTTCAAATCCAAACAAACCGCCTAGCACCGTCTAGGAGGTTTTCGGTGTGGCCGGAGGCCGCCTAGGCCGCAATTTAGAACACTGGATTTTCTTGTTTAGGTGAAGGAATAGTCCTACCTATTTTAAATCCCTTAATAGATCTGAATGGAAGAAGAGGTCCAAACAGCCGACACCAATAATTTGGGATAAAGGCTTCCTTGTTTTTTATCATATCACCAAAGAATCAGTTTCCTATCCAGTTTAAGATTAACTTGTAGTACCGTTCATAGAAAAAATTAAAAATTGGTATAGAATATGTGATACCAAACCTGTGTGACAAAGCTGAGGGAAAGTCCTCCTCTGCCAGCACGTGCAGTACGCCCCACACGATGAACATAATCTCGTGGAAACCTGCATTGAGTATATAACTGAGTTTAATAGGCCACACATATCATCACCTCAAGACTTCGCCTAATTTGATAGGATTTACCTTGGAATGTCATAGTTGATAACTAGATCAACTGTTGGAATATCTAAACCACGGCTGGCAACATCAGTGGCAAGCAGAATAGGAACCTGACCAGATTTAAATCGATGTAATGCAGAAAGCCTTAAAGATTGAGAATTGTGAGAGTGCAAAGCTACAGCATTAATATCAAGCTCCTCCAGTAACAAACTCAGAAGATGACAACTCCTGCATAGGCATTTAAAGGAGCGGCTGTAAGCACAAATTGTTGAACAACATGGAAGTAATGTGAAAGAATTTATCACAAAAGGGGAACATTTTAAACACAAGATCATGGCTTATGCTGTAAACAAGCAGTCTAAACATGTAACGAGAAATTTGATATAGATAGGGCTAAGCAATCAAACTACTTGAGATTGGATAAATGAACATGAATGTTCTAGATCATGTGTGTCAACTGTCAACTATAGGGGTAACATTGACCTTTCAATCTTGTAAATGATGTTTACTTGTCCTTCATCAGTAAGAATAAATACATGCAGAGACACAAGTATACAATTATCTGGCACCTATGGCAAGGTGGCAAGGTTCTCCTTCAGTAATTTGTTTATTTACGACAGGCAGTGGGCTTTAGAGAGTCAGATGTGCCGGGCAAGGCCACTCAACAAATTTAGTCAGCGAGCACTTCGTAGACTGCAGCAGAGTTGTGACAAATTCAGCTTTCTTTTGTTTTATGTCCAATATATGCATGCTTATACATGGGACTCGATCATTATTATTGCCACCTGTGTGCTCCACGATCAATCTGATGTGGGCCCACCCATCATCACATACGCCCGTCGTCGGAGACGTGGAGTTTAGGCCCAGGCCCACTGTTTAGGCCTTTTTCTGTATTTAGTCATAAAGGGGCCTTTTCTGTTATTTAGTTATAAAGGGGTATTGTGGTCTTTCACCACAATAATCCCTTTAGGGTTTTGTTTCCCTTTTCTATTTATAGCTAGGGCTAGCCGTCTTTAGTTTGCATGCTTGTATTGAGAAAACTCTCGCAAGTGTCAATGAAGAAGGATTTATTACTTTGATCCGTTCATCAAAGTTGGGAGTTTTGTTCTTTTTCTATATAAAAGATCATTCTATTTCTTTTCCTCTTGGTTATTTGTTGGGTTTGGTGAACCGATTAAGTCGATTCACATCATTTGGTATCAGAGCTTTCTACGAGCCATGGCCGATGGAACAAGAAACACGATCGATGAGAAGATCCGAGGTCTTCGGGAGGACTTCACCGCCGAGATCGAGGGTTTGAAGAAATCGATGGAGGTCGCCGCGAAGGATCAAGCGTCCACGAATCTAGAGATCCGCACGGAGATGCGGGATATGCGGAAGGAGTCGACGACAATCATGATGCTTTTACAAAATATTTCAAAAAAGATCAATGGCGGCGAAGCGGAGGCGGCGCCGACCCAAACCCTAGGCGACCAACTAGGGTTTGTGCAAACGGAGGGGGAGACGACCGAGGATCGCGGCGGGCCGACCGACGGGCGGTGGCCCGCACCCGCCGCCACCACAGCGCCGCCGGACGGGGCGCGGGCGGCCGAGGAGCAGCGCCGGCTGGCGGCAGACGGGCGCGGGAGCCACGCCGCCGACCGCACCAGCCCGGGCGGGGCCGCGGGCGTGGGAGGCGGGCGCTGGCCGGCCGCCGACCGCCACCCCTGGCCGGTCGGGGCCGCGGGAGCCCCCGGCGAGCGACCGTGGCCGGGCGCCGGCGACCCGTACGGTCCCGGCGGATCGGTTCCGCGCGCGGGAGAAACCCTAGGGTTTGGGGCCTCCTTCGGGGGTCGGACGATGATGACGAACCACGGAGATAGGTTCGCGGGCCCGGGGAGGGGCTTGGCGGGAGTCCCGGCGTGGACGGGAGGAGCGGAGCCCCCAGGAGGAGCGAGGTACGCCGGAGGCAGCAATTTTTTTGGGGGAATGGCGGATTCCGCCAACTTCCAGAGAGGGGATTTTCCCCCACGACGACCACCACGGGCGAGGGCAGTCGGTGACTACAGGGGCCCGGTGGAGGAGTGGGGTGAGCAGATCTGGGCTGACGAGCGGTATGAGGAGGGTGACAGGGGCCCATACGAGACCCAGCGGAGAGATACACACCGCTGGGAAGGAGGACGAGGTCGAGAGGATATGCAGCACGGTGACCTTGGCGCGGATCGCCGGCTGAAGAAACTGAAGCTGCCCACGTTCGAGGGCGAGAACCCGGACGAGTGGATCTTTCGAGCGGAGCGCTATTTCGAGATCATGGAGCTGACCGAAGCAGAGGTCCTCAGGTGCATTGGGATTTATTTTGAGGGCCAGGCCCTGGCATGGTATCGGTGGAGAATGGCGAGGACCCCGTTCACCAGCTGGGCGGAGCTGACGGGCTACATTTTAGACCGCTTCCAGGAGACAGCTTCGGGTGATTTCTACGAGCAGTGGTCGTCGCTACGCCAGGAGGGGACAGTTCGAGACTTCGTCGCGAAGTTCGAGCTATTATCTGGACGCGTTCGGGGGGTGTCGGACGAGTTGCAGATCGGGATGTTTATGAAGGGTTTGAAACCCTCCATACGAGCGGAGCTCAGGCTGCAGAGTCCGCGATGCTTGGAAGATCTCCTCCGCCTAGCCCACAAGGCCGAGGAGAAGTTGGCAGAGGAGAAGCGCTTCAAGGGCGCTTGGGGGACGACGGGGCAGCGCAGCCAGGCAGGGACAGTTCTTCCTCGACCAGCGGCGGGGGCACCGGCACCAGCCCCGCCACCGGTACCGCCTAGACCCACGGGCGGGACAGGAGGAGCCGCAGTACCAGGGAGACGCCTCTCCGAGGCCGACATGAGGGCGAGAAGGGCGGCTGGCCTATGTTTCCGATGCGACGAGAGATTCACCCCCGGTCATCGATGTGCGAGCAAGTTGCTGCAAATCGTGATTCTACCGGACGAGGAGGAGGATGCCGAGGAGGTAGAGGCCGCTGTCGCGCCAGAGGCGGGAGAGGAGCAGGAGCATGTGCATATGGATGTGGCTGAGGTGACCCTCAACTCCGTGGTAGGGTTTACTCCGAACCATACCATGAAGTTAGCAGGGAAGTTGGGAGAGCAGACGGTGACAGTGCTGATCGACAGTGGGGCCACCCACAACTTCATCTCGCGACGACTGGTCGATCGGCTCGGTTTAGAGTTGAGTACGGTGGAGAAGTTCACGGTGTTGCTGGGCACCGGGAAGGTGGAGGAGAGCAAGGGCCTCTGCAAGGGGGTGTCGCTCTCACTGCAGGGCTTTCAGCTGACGGAGGACTTCCTACCATTGGAGTTGGGCAATGTAGACATCATATTGGGAGTCCAGTGGCTGAAGACCCTCGGGGAGATGAAGGTGGACTGGAAGCGTCTGCGGATGGAGTTTCGGGAGGGCGACGCGGCGGTGGTGCTGAACGGGGATCCGACTCTCTGTTTTTCTATGGTGGCTTTCAGCGCCATCACTCGGGCGTTGCGGACAGGAGGAGAGGGGTACTTGGTCGAGCTCCAGGGGTTCTCGGGCGAGGAGGCGACTCACGGGGAGACACCAAGGGAGGTAGAAGCGGTGCTGGAACAGTACCCCGAGGTCTTCCAGAGCCCGCAAGGGCTACCTCCGATCAGAGGACACGAGCACTCGATCGTACTCCGAGGGGAGGGGGCACCGGTGAGCGTGCGTCCCTACAGGTATCCGCATCTGCAGAAGGACGAGATAGAGCGGATGGTTCGGGAGATGCTGCAGGCGGGGGTGATCCAGCCTAGTGTGAGTCCTTTTTCATCACCAGTACTGTTGGTGAAGAAGAAGGACGGGAGCTGGCGATTTTGCGTCGACTACCGGGCGTTGAATAAGGAGACAGTCGCGGACAAGTTCCCTATCCCGGTGATCGACGAGCTGCTAGACGAACTGCATGGGGCAGTTGTCTTTTCGAAGATCGACCTTCGTGCAGGGTACCACCAGATCCGGATGCGGCCGGAAGATGTGTCGAAGACGGCGTTCCGTACTCACGAGGGACATTATGAGTTTCTGGTTATGCCTTTTGGACTGACCAACGCTCCTTCGACCTTCCAGGCATTGATGAATAAGGTATTCCAACCCTATCTTCGCAGGTTCATCTTAGTATTCTTCGACGACATCCTCATCTACAGCCGAAGCATGGGGGAGCACACTGACCACTTGGGGATAGTGTTCCGGGAGTTGCTTACGCATCAGCTATACGCCAACCGAAAGAAGTGCAGCTTCGGTTTGGCGCAGGTGGAGTATCTGGGGCACGTGGTGTCGGCGGAGGGGGTAGCAGCGGACAGGACGAAGATTGCGGCCATGTTAGATTGGCCCGTGCCCACTACACTACGGGCCTTACGCGGCTTCCTGGGGTTGACGGGCTACTACAGGAAGTTCGTCAAAGGGTACGGCACTATCGCTCGGGCCCTTACGGAGCAGCTGAAGAAGGAGGGCTTCCAGTGGGGAGAAGAGGCCACTAAGGCCTTTGAGGCGTTGAAGGTCGCCATGACGACAGCACCCGTGCTAGCATTACCCGACTTCAGCAGAGCGTTTGTGGTGGAGACGGACGCCTCGGGATATGGCCTCGGGGCGGTACTCATGCAGGAGGGGAGACCCATAGCCTATTTTAGTCAGGTACTATCTGCTAGAGCCCGACTGAAATCGGTCTATGAGAGGGAGCTGATGGCGATCGTTTTGGCGGTGCTGAAGTGGAGGCCTTACCTGTTGGGACGGGAGTTTGTGATACGGACCGATCAGAGGAGCCTCAAGTACCTCCTCGAGCAGCGGCTGGTGACTGAGGAGCATCAGCATTGGTTGTCCAAGCTGGTCGGGTATCGATTCACGATCGAGTACCGTCCAGGGCTGGAGAACAAGGCGGCGGATGCTCTATCTCGACGGGAGGAGGTGATCGACCTGGGCGCCCTATCACGTCCTATATGGCGAGATTGGGAGCCGATGTTGCAGGAGGCAGAGCAGGACAGAGAGCTGCAGCAGATACGGCAGCAGATAGAGGGCGGCGATGGCGCTCCAGCAGGCTACACGTTAGCGGGTCGTCGTTTGCTCTACCAGGGGAGGATGGTGCTGCCGAAGACTTCGGCCTTTATTCCCGTTTTATTCCAGGAGTTCCATAGTTCTGCGACAGGAGGCCATTCGGGGGTTCAGCAGACTTATCAGCGGATGGCCAGAGAGGTGTTTTGGCCCGGGATGCGACGGGCCGTCGCACGATTGGTAGCCGCTTGTGACGTCTGCCAACGTCACAAGTATATGGCTATGGCCCCAGCAGGATTATTGCAGCCACTGGCCTTGCCGGAGCGGGTTTGGGAGGATGTTACCATGGACTTCATCGACGGGCTACCACGTTCCGAGGGGTACACGGTGATCATGGTGGTGGTGGACAGGCTGAGTAAGTATGCTCACTTCATTCCCCTGAAGCATCCTTACACGGCCGTTACTGTAGCGACGGCGTTTCTTCGGGAGGTGATCAGGCTCCATGGGGTACCCGCATCCATTATCTCGGACCGGGACAAGGTATTCATGAGTATTTTCTGGCGGGAGTTATTTCGGGTTCACGGTACGGTCCTGAAGAGGAGTACCGCATATCATCCCCAGACTGACGGCCAGACGGAGGTCGTTAACCGCAGCGTCGAGACCTATTTGCGGTGCTTCGCCTCTGATTCTCCCCGACAGTGGCACAGTTGGCTGGCTTGGGCGGAATACTGGTATAATACTTCGTACCACTCACGGGCGGGGACGACGCCGTTCCGGGTGTTGTATGGTCGCGACCCGCCCCCCTTGGTACGATTCGGAGACGCCCAGACACCAGTAGGGCAGGTGGAGGAGTATATGTTGACCCGGGACGGGGTCTTGGAGGAGCTGCGGAAGCATCTGTTGCGGGCACAGCAGGTGATGCGGGCACAGGCAGACAGGCATCGGCGGGACGTCAGCTTTCAGGTAGGGGACATGGTTTATCTCAAACTACGTCCCTATCGACAGCGCTCGATGGCGAGGAGGCCGAATGAGAAGTTGGCGGCTCGATACTTTGGTCCTTATCCAGTGGTGGCTCGGGTGGGGCAGGTGGCTTATCGTTTGGGGCTACCAGACACATCATCGATTCATCCTGTCTTCCACGTATCTCAGTTGAGGAAGGCGATTGGGGATCAGGCAGCATCCCTCACCCTTCCTCCGACGCTCACGGAGGACATGGAGGTACAGTTAGAGCCCTTGGCAGTACGAGCTATCCGACGCGGACCCGGCCAGACGAAGGAGGTCCTGATTCATTGGGTCGGCCTGCCAGACTGTGACGCGACCTGGGAGGATTCTGCGAGCTTCCAGACGCAGTTTCCAGATTTCCACCTTGAGGACAAGGTGGCTCTGTTAGGGGGGGTATTGATGTGGGCCCACCCATCATCACATACGCCCGTCGTCGGAGACGTGGAGTTTAGGCCCAGGCCCACTGTTTAGGCCTTTTTCTGTATTTAGTCATAAAGGGGCCTTTTCTGTTATTTAGTTATAAAGGGGTATTGTGGTCTTTCACCACAATAATCCCTTTAGGGTTTTGTTTCCCTTTTCTATTTATAGCTAGGGCTAGCCGTCTTTAGTTTGCATGCTTGTATTGAGAAAACTCTCGCAAGTGTCAATGAAGAAGGATTTATTACTTTGATCCGTTCATCAAAGTTGGGAGTTTTGTTCTTTTTCTATATAAAAGATCATTCTATTTCTTTTCCTCTTGGTTATTTGTTGGGTTTGGTGAACCGATTAAGTCGATTCACATCACAATCTCAATTAGTCAATAGACAAGAAAAGCCTCTAATATTTAGTAGAAGCCTTGGTTAAATTCTACTTTTCTTTTTTCCTCTTTTTTCTCCGCTCTGCCCCTTGGAACACGAGAGAGAGCAGTTGAACAATAACCCCTGTCCTCTAAATTGAGGTTGAGCTTGCTTCTATTTCATTTTTCAGGTGTTTCTTATCTAGCCTAGACTAGTGACATGGTTCTAAGGCCATAGTCCAAAGAGATTACACATTGTTTACAGCACTGACTAGCAGGATTTTGAATCCTATATGCTCCCTATGTTTTGGAACCGCATCACTATGGTATCAGAAATCTCGATGGGGAATGAGAGAGCCACCTTTTTCAGCATTCCTTATTGCAGAAAGGGAAAAGCATAAGAGAATATTTCATATGAAATTGGATTGAGCCTTTCATCCCTATGCCCACAAATTGTACACTCAGATTATTTAACACTGTTTGGCATAATGGCATTACATGCATGGCACCTTTAAAAGCTTTTCAGAACCCCACCCCCCACCCCGACTGAGGACAGATGTCTACTTAAATGACAAGCATCTGTATCTACAAGTTCTCAAGCAAGAAGGCCAGACTGACCTTGAAAAGTCAGAAAGCTATCATCATAATGTAAAAAGAGCAACCAGCAAAAGACGGGAGACGCAGGAGCAAATGCAACCCTACAGCAACAATTTGATGCCATGGAGGAGAAATTTTAGACATCCACTACTATAAATGAAGGAATAGGCTCTCAACGTTTCAAGTGCAGATGAGATGGCATGAGCATTAGTTGACCAAGGGAAAAGGCATGAGCATTAGTTGACCATGGGAAAAGGTATGTGCAAGGAATGCTCTATAAGCTTGATGAGGCATACTGTGAAAGGCTCATCATTTGTTGTGGCTACTATCTGAAGAAGCTACAACATGGAGACTGCAAAGATTTATAACTCTAGGAGCGAGAATAATAATTTCGCAAGATCCGGTATACAAACATTGAGCAACGGTGAAGGATTCTAAGCATTGAGTGCAAGATACCTTAAAGCAGAACATAAGGTGGCATTTATGGGAATGAAACAAGGTGTGGTTCAGTGGTCTTTCCATCTCGACTTTATGCATTATAGGGCAACTTTAGGTCCATGATTAGAAGGCTGGAAGTGTTTGTTGAATCTAATAATCTTAGGGATACAGCTCTATAGCTGATGAGAGAACCTAAAAACTATGAGAAATTGAAAACCATGAGGATAAGAAACTATACTTAGCACCATTTAGAATCCTACCAAAACCTATAAGTGCAAACATAGAATCATATGGATGCAAATACAGAAACATATACAAGCATTGAGCAACGGTGAGGGAGTTCTAAGCATTGAGTGCAAGATACGTTAAAGTAAAACATAAGGTGGCATTTATGGGAATGAAACAAGGTGTGGTTCAGTGGTCTTTCCATCTCGACTATATGCATTAAGAGCATCTCCAACCCTATTGTCTTGTTAAGTGTTGTGAGTCTTAGGTGGCTCCTATGTGGCATGAGCCACAAGACAATGTCTTGTTTATGTGGCAAAATTATATCTCAAAAGACAATGAGATAGAAAAACTCTCTCCAATGCAAAAGTATTGAGAAGAGAATAAAAAATATTTTTTCCAACTTCCAAGGCAACTTTTAAGACAACTACTCATCTTCTTTCTTTTTTCTAATATTTTTTATTCATAATTGATGACATGGAAGAGAAGACATTGTCAAGTGCATTGTCTAGAACAAGAAAATCAACTTCACAATGTCTTCTTTAATTTTTGCCACATAAGCTTCACAATTGACTTGACAATTGCATTGGAGAAGAACTTTTGAATAAAATTTTGTCATTCCTATGTGGCATTAACTTTTTTCCAAAGTCACAATAGGGTTGGAGATGCTCTAAAGAGCAACTTTAGGTCCATGATTAGAAGGCTGGAAGTGTTTTTTGAATCTAGTAATCTTAGAGATACGGTTCTATAGCCGATAAGAGAACCTAAAAACTATGATAAATTGTAAACCGTGAGGATAAGAAGCTATATTTAGCACCTTTTAGAATCCTACCAAAACCTATAAGGAAGTGCAAGCACAAAAGCATATGGAAGAAGACCAATCAACTTAGGAGGACCTAGTCACCTACATGTATCCAATGATAGAGGGCCCTTTAGGATCCTTGTAGTGCCCTGTCCCAATATCGTGTCCGTTCCTCGTTGCGACACAGGGAGCACGGTTAAGAAACGATGTCGCTATCGATTGGTCGGGACCAATTGAATCAAGATCTTTTTCTCGTTATGGAATGGCTCCTTTGGAATCAAGTCCCATATTCAGCGGGTTTTGCCTCGAGGATCGACTCTGCGGCTGAGTCGGGAGAGACCTCATGTTGTTCTGTTTTTCATGCCGCACTTGCTTCTTTGGCTTTGATTTTATGAATGCATTTTCGTGAATGTTTTCGATGGATTTCATTGCTTGCGTTCTTCGAACTTCGTATTTCATATCGAATTCGGAATAGAATGGTAGAGTGATGATATGTTGCTTATGCGATTCCAGGTGATCGCATAGGCATCGTCTAGCACAACCGACATTTTTCCTTCTCGTCTCGACAATCAAGGTGAGTAACTGACCCTTCTTTTCCTTTTGACCCTCTTGTCTCAAACCAATCGATGCTATAAATGTGAATGAAAATTGAAATGTTAGACGTAGATGCACGGACACAAAGGGTTATTTTCATAAAACTATTGCGTGTTTTACTTGCGTATATAATTCGTAGAACCATTACATGTTTGTTTTTACATATATGCCATAGAACTGTGTTCCACAAATATTGATGCTATGAATAAATGTAGAAATGGTAATGCAGGACACGTTAAAATCGGTTAAGTCTCACGACGTTTGTCAACCATGCTTGAGTAAGTAACTTAGTCTTGCACGGTCAAGGACAACTTGTGCACAAGGGTTAGGTTCCTCGAACGGTATCCCGGAGGCCACGGGACCGATTCGGCCTAGAAGGAACCTGGATAGCTGTGTTGGATGTTAGCACGGATCATGCGGAAAACTTACATCGGGGTCGCAACCGCGCTAGAAGGTTCGCCTTCTAAACCAAACTATAACGTCCAAGATGGCTAGGCTTGCCGATGACCTTCACATAAACACATGTAGTTTCTGTTAGCTATGATAACAATTGACATGGAAGAACATGGTAAGTTTATACTGCAATGGCACACTCTGTCGTGGGTAAGTTTCATGGTAGTTTACATTGCTTATGCCTACTGAGTTATTTCATGAAATTTAGTAGGATGGCTAGAAAGATCACCAATTATATTATACAACTTCTTGAACCAAATGAGAGCATAGAATTTAATTAGTCACCCACCAGTACACGGCAATGTACTGATTCTCACTCTCCACAGGTGCTCTGAATCAACAAGGACGTGCCACTTAGATGAAGGAGACGATAGCTTGTTTTGAAGCCTCGTCGTTGTGCCGAAGGCTTGTTTCAACATTTTTAATACTGCATTCAGTCCAAAAAATATGACTTGACTCCCCACGATAGCAGGTGTTTTGGATGTTTTGGTTGTATAAAAGAGGATGTAATGAATGGAACGACTACCTCATCAGCGTTCATTTTGTATTTGAGTCAAGTTGTAAGCCCGCGCGGCAATTATTGTAATAGAGTCTTGTAAATGATGTTTATTATCAATGAAAAAAGTTCATTTTGTTTCAAATGTGTTGTTCAATTTCTCTGCGTACTCTATTAGATATTGTGTTTCGGATAACCTTATGACCTTGCCTTGTGCAAGCGCAACTTAGGTTCGCACGGCATCACGCCCAGGGGACGACTATCGATTCTCCGGAATCGGAGCGTGACAATCCTAACAAAACCTACAAGTGAAAACCTAGAAACACTTCAAGGAAAATGAATCAACTTGGGAGGACCTACATGTATCCAGTGATAGAGCACCCTTAGGGCCTAGCAAAAACTACAAGTCGACATTAAGGAAGCACAATTTTCCTGTCATAAATCTGAGGTAGTAAAAAATCAACTGGGAATGCTCACAGGTGTCCTCTCATAGGAGGATTCTCCTCAATCACCATAAGTGAATTGGGACATGTTTTATCTGAAATAAGACACCAAAGTTCTATATTCTCATGGTTCATATATTACAGGGTGTAAAATTCCTAACCCTTTCTTCAAAATAAAACTCTTTAACACACCATGTATGGTTTACAACCTTCAAGTAGAAGAAAATTGCTTGAGAACATATATTAGCACATCGTCTCATGTCCGCAGGACATCGTTTTCTGAATCAGGTTGCACGGGTACTGCCTCGGATATGAACAGACAAAACGGATTTATAATATGGCATCTTTAGAAAATTTAAGATATGGGTACATCATGGCTATGATTATATATACACGTGAAGTCATGAAGATATATTAAATAAGGCTTTCGTAATATTTATGTGTTAGGTATGTTTTAGCAATTAGTTACAAAAATCCAAGAATTAGAAAGGATCAAACGAAAAAAGTTTTACTTGCTTATATCTCGATTGTGCTTGACATGAGCACTATCATAACAAATCACTTCCAGCCATATTTCGGGGCCCTTTGGAACCTAGAGACAGCCGTCTATGTCTAAAATGCATGTCAAGGAAGTATGTACCAGACGTAGATACAGTCCTCTAGAGAAGTATTCGTGCAACATAGCTTCTGACTAAGATTCTACTTTGTGCGAGCAAAATAAAACCGCAAGGTTCCAAAAATAAATTTTAAAAATAGTCTATTACAGGCCAACATATATAACCTAAATAGTATCCATTGGTTAGTCGTCGTCATTATAACTTCTACTGGAGGCAAGCTTACAAAATAATATGCATGCTAGATAGTATGTCTTATATGACAAAAATATATTGAAAGATAGTGGAAAGCAAACGAAAACTTGAAGATCCATCTCTAAATATGAAGCGCACCTGCACGTAGAAACAAACACAATGGCTGAACGTATACCATCATCCTCCATTTTTGTCAAAACGTGATGAAGATAAACGTCCTTCACATTTTTAGGGATAAAAATGTAATGCTGTTTTAGAGAATCAACTGTCTTGAACCCTTCATATGCCTCATAGAAGTACGACTTATTTGCAGAAATCTCAAGCAAGGCTTGCAAGTCACTTGTCATTGTTGCAGAAAATAGAAGAGTTTGGCGGCTTCTAGGCAAGCATTTGAATATCGCTCCCAGTTCATCCTCAAAACCAACATCCAAAACCCGATCTGCCTCATCTAGAACAAGGAACTGAGAGGAATTTAAAAAATCAGTTTTAAGAAACAGTCAACTAAACTCATAATGCAAAAGAAAAGTATGATAGAAATTAATCAATAGAAGCGACTAATAACAATTAACAACAAACTAATATATATCAATCTAGTACAAAGAAGACACATATCTAACAGAAAGTTTAATCGAACATTCCTAAGCATAAAACTGTGATTCAGGAAAGAATTATAGGGTTCGCGGATGAAGTTTTGAGTAATGACTTTTTTTGCTAGCTAGGTAGAAAAGTATATTAGGAAAGGTTATTTACAATTTTAGGAGAAAGGCTTGCTTGATTATCTGAACAAACTGATTAGTAAGGATGTTCAAGATTATTATTAACCTAGCAACAACGTTAAAAAAAAAAAAAAAAAAAAAATTGTCCCATATTTTTGGGGCCATCTGCATGAATCATTTACATCATTCAGCTCACTTACTGGCCTTCTACTTAGATTGCCAAATCTCCTATCTTTTTGGCTTGTAGTGATTTCATAAGACAAAATTATGTCGTCCAATCTTTTAGATGACTCCTTGTACACAATGCCATAAGAACTATCATATTGCCCTCCTAAACCCCAACATTGGAAGCTTGCTCACTTCCTTTGGCACGGCTACAACTCAAATAACATTTCAATACCATTACCAATGGAGGAAAGCGATCAGATGGGTCTTTACGGATCGAAGTATTTATACCAATATTGGTGAAAAAGAAGGGTTGTAGAGTTACCAGCCAAGTTTTTATTCATCATATAGACGCAGATCATACTTACTGGTTTCCCGCTATCCCCGCTTTCTGGATCACAATTACCTGCGCCCATTGAATCATTACTTGAGAGAAGTTATTACCTTCTAGTGTAGCGTAAGGTAGGTCTAGCTACAAGTCAACTAGTCATCTAGATTTTATGGCATGACTTTCTCATGCTCATAGATACCTTGCCTAGGGATTTTCCCCAACATTGACATCCGGTGACTCTGATCGAGACCCGGTCATAAAAACTTGTCAATGCTTTAATGGAGTTATCTTCTGCTCCATAGCAAACCCTAAATATTGCAAATGCTTCTCACTCGATAAACCTCCTTTTTTTTTACTTGATAAACCTCCTTAAGTAACTCAAATTGCTATTGTCATCATACCTTAAAATATTCACATGGCTAATTTAAAAGTCATTTGCACTGCTGTAGAACAGCTGGCAATGATACTTTAGATAGCCTTGCAAGATATTAGAAGAGATCAATATGGTGATACTTCCGCTAGCAATGAAGGGATGTCACCTAAGAAGTCAACCAGACTTCAACGCCTCAATTTGGATGCCCCTCAGAGAATGGTAAAGAGAACATGAATTGGTGTCAGTTAACCGAAGGCCTATGCCTCTTCTCCTTAGGACATTCCTAAAGAAATCAAAAAATAATAAGGAGTTAAAGTGGGATTTCTAGTGGAATTGTGTAAGCAAAACTCAAAGTTTCTTCATCCCCTTTGAATTCAAGCTGCCATGTTGAATTCAATTCAAAATATAGATTCTGTCATCAAAGGACCAAATGACAACCTAACACGCATTCTTTGTTGCCCAAGTTTTTGGTCTAATCTTTGACTCCTTTCTACTGATTTCTTACCTTCTAGCTTTCTACTGTTCTTAGAATGTTACAGTGAGTTTCTCAAGGTTGGTTTCGGGGAAAAAAAAAATTTTGGCCATTTCTAGCAATATACTCTCAATTTCTACGGCAGCAATTTTGTAGCCAGGAAAAAACAACAGTAGTTGGGAGTAACTAGCTATGGGCAAAGTTTTGTTTTTTCCAGAGGGTGATGCATTCCCTTCTCTTCTCTCAGCTAAGACAGAAGATGGTGCCAGAGAGGGTGTGAGAGCAGAATGAAGTATCAGAGCTTGAACTCGGTAGCTCGGTATCAGAGGGTCATTGTTAATGGTAGATTTGTAAATCTGACCAATGTAATTCCTTTCCTCACCTATAAATAGGGAGGAGGAGAAGTTTAGCTCCGTGTGCAGTCAAATTCTATTTCCTTTTTACAAATTTCTTGTAACTGTTTCGCCGCCAATTTCTATAAAAATAAACCTAGTTCTTCCCCAATTCTTGTGTCAATTCTCTGACATACTGCAATTTATTTCAAATTCATGGCCAATTATGTTCTATCGCCTATAGGGAGAGGATCTAGCAGGGAGCAAGAAAACATCACCTTTGTCTTGGAGAAGGCGGCGGCAACGTCCCGGTCCCCCTCCATGAGGGCCCTGATCCTCCCGGGGGTGGCGACCACGACGTGGGGGCGCTGCAGCAGCGCCTTGGCCTGGGCGCCCATCGCCATCCCGCCCACGACGAGGGCTACGCGGACGCTGAGCGGGGCTCCGAGGGCCCGGAACTGCTCGATGATCTGGACGGCGAGCTCCCGGGTGGGGGTGATGACGAGGGCGAAGACGCCGAAGGGGTCCTCGGAGAGGCGGTGGAGGATGGGAAGGGCGAAGGCGGCGGTCTTTCCGCTTCCGGTCTGGGCTAGGCCGAGGACGTCGTCGCCGGCGAGGATGCGGGGGATGCAGTGGGACTGGACGGGGGTCGGCGTGCGTATGCCGAGCTCGGCGCACACGGAGACGGCCCAGTCGGCGAGGCCGAGGGAGGAGAGGGACGAGGCTTCGGAAGTGCCGGCGTGGTCGTCGTCGTCGGCGTCGGCGTGGGCTTCTTCTTTGGGGATTGGGGAAGGCTTTGTGGGAGGGGGTTTTCTGGCAATGGGTTTGTTGGAGAATAGACGGAATGGGTGCTCCTCTTCTCTCGCCTCCTCCATTGTTAGGGTTTAGGGTTTTCCTTCTCTTTTGGGATTGAACCTGAAAAAATAAATCAAGGGAGTAGAGTAAATATTGTGACACGCCTCTACAGTTTTGAGGGGATTTTGTTAAGGCTACACTAGCTCACATAAGTAAATCCTAGTCCAACTTTCTTCCCAACCTACATTGTGTGAAGATTGTGGGTGAAAAGTGTAGTTATACTTTTATCGAATTACATCGTTATTTTGTATGTCATTGAGTTAATATGATAATTATGTTTTCAAATATTATTTTTACATATAAATATTGAATTATATATGTTTAATGTAGGAAAATGCATATTGAAGAACCCGGTGTTGGATTATTCAATAATATGGGGCCACACATGTAAAATTAATTGTGTTGGGCTATCTAAATAATTAAGCCAAATTAAAGTGGTCTATTTGGAAATTGGCTTAAGGGTATAATTTTCATAGAATTAATGTGTAGATACCGGAGATAATTCTAATTTGATGAGGGGCCAAATTAGAAATATCAACACATATATAAATATGTGTATTCATTAGGGTTATGGTCCCCAACTTATACGGCCACCAAAAGAAGTTTTCTCTTTTTCTCTTCTGCATCCCCATCAACAGAAAGAGAGGGACAAAGGATTCGGATTCACCTTTGTCATTAAGGGTCGTAGGAAGTTGGAAGATCGAACCCAATAAAGAGACGATCGCTTCAAGATCCATCAAGCCTAGCAATGGATTCAGGTACGCTTCCGCAATTTTTATTATGTTCTTCATCTCATGAATCGACAGGGTACAACAAATTTCTAACAAGTGGTATCAGAGCCTACCTGTTTGATTTATGAGATCGAAGTTTTAGAATTTAGGTTGCGTTTGGTTCATTGTAATGTAATCGTAATCGTAATGTAATTGAGTTTGTAATGTAATTGAGTTTGTAATGTAATGGAATTACAATTACATTACTATGTTTGGTTGAAACATGTAATCAAACCATGTAATGTAATGTTAATTGTATTCATGTGTTTGGTTTACCATGTAATGTAATTGAATTTTTAATTTAATATTTTTTTTAAAATACAACATAAAATTTAAAAAGTTGATCAATACAAAATTTCAAAAATTTAAAAAGAAAAAAGAAAAAAATTTAAATATAAATAATAAAAAGGGGGGGAAATGGTTTGTTTTCTGCTAAAAAAAGACCAAAAACGAAAAAAAAGACAAAAAATAAAAATACCAAAAATGACAAACGAACAAAACAGAAGGAAAAAAAACCATAAACGAAAAAACGATAAAAAAAGAAAAACGACAAAAAAAAAGATCAAAAATGTGAAAACCATAAAAAGTGACCAATAATAATAAAAAAATGACTAAAAACAAAAAAATTGACAAAAAACAACAATAAATGAAAGGAAGAAAAAGGACGAAAAAACGACCAAAAACAAAAAAAAATGACAAAAAAATGAACAAAAAACGACAATAAAAGAAAAAAATGACAAAAAACGATAAAAAAGAGCAAAAAAATAAAAACGATAAAAAGGAACAGAAATGACAAAAAACGAAAATACGAAAAAAGACCAAAAACAAGAGGGAATTAAAACGACAAAAAGATTAGAAAACTTGCAAAATAAATCCAAAAACGACAAAAAAGGGAACAAAAACGACAAAAACAACAAACAAAAAGAAAAAACGAGCATAAACGACAAAAAAAAAGTGAAAAAAGACTCAAAAAAAAAGCAAAAAAAGATTTTAAAAAAAAAGCGACAAAAAACATGCAAAATCGACCAAAAACGATAGAAGACGATAAAAACGTGAAAAATGGTCAAAAACGTACAAGATCGACAAAAATCGATAAATGACATGCAGAAATGGCAAAAAATGTGCAAAATCGACAAAAAACGATAAAAAACGTAAAAAATTGACCAAAAACGTTATAAAAAAAAAGGCAAAAAATGAACAAAAAAGGGCAAAAAGAACAAAAAAAGGGACAAAAACGACAAAAAAAACAAACAAAAACGAACAAAAACGAACAAAAATGAACAAAAACGACAAAAAAACGGACAAAAACAAAAAAAAGGACAAAAACGACAAAAAAAACAAACAAAAACAAACAAAAACGAACAAAAATGACAAAAAATGAACAAAAACGACAAAAAATGAAAAAAAAGGACATGAACGACAAAAAACCGAACAAAAATGACAAAAAACGAAAAAAAATTACAAAAAAACGAACAAAAACGAATAAAAAAAGACCAAAAACAACAAAAAGGACAAAACGACAAAAAAAACAAACAAAAACAACGAAAAACGAACAAAATGACAAAAAACGAACAAAAACGACAAAATACGGACAAAAACAACAAAAAAAGGACAAAAACGACAAAAAAAACAAAACAACCAAAAACGAACAAAAATGACAAAAAACGAACAAAAACGACAAAAAACGAACAAAAAAGGACAAAAACGACAAAAATCGGACAAAAATAAAAAAACGAACAAAAATTATAAAAAACGAACAAAAACGACAAAAAACGAACAAAAAAGGACCAAAAAACAACAAAAAAAATGACAAAAACGACAAAAAAACAAACAATAACAACGAAAAACGAACAAAAATGACAAAAAAGAACAAAAACGACAAAAAACGGACAAAAATAACAAAAAACGACAAAAAACAACAAAAACGAACAAAAATGACAAAAAACGAACAAAAACGACAAAAACAAAAAAGGACAAAAACGAACAAAAAACGAACAAAAACAACCAAAAACGAACAAAAATAACAAAAACGAACAAAAACGACAAAAAACGGACAAAAAAACAACAAAAAAGAACAAAAATAACAAAAAACGAACAAAAACGACAAAAACAGATAAAAACAAAAAAAGGACAAAAACGAACAAAAAAACGAACAAAAACGACAAAAAACGACAAAAAATAAAAAAAAACAACATAAAATGACCAAAAATGAACAAAAATGACAAAAAAACGAACAAAAACGACCAAAACCGAACAAAAATGACCAAAAATAAACAAAAACAACAAAAAATGACAAAAAACGAACAAAAAGACCAAATTATAGCATACCAACCTTCCGCTTAAGTTGTAATGTAATTGCGATTACATAGGTTTTATGATGTAATTGAGTTTAGAAGAAACTGATGTAATGTAATCAAACTTGTAATCGCGATTACATTACATCTAATTTTTTTGGTCCAACCAAACATCCGAGTTAGATTGACAACGTAATGCCAATTACATTACGTTGTCCAATCTTGCAAACCAAACGGGCCCTTAATTTTTTTTTTTGTTGGATTCAGAAACCCTAGATCATTGGATCTAATTTAATTTAGGATTCTGATTGTTCCATCAAATTTTATGATTCATAAAGGAAAGATGCAGGTTCTATTTTACGTTCTTACTGTTCTGAATTGCATATTTTTGCACTTAAATAGCTTCAACTTCCACACTTTTTGCAAGCTTTTACCTTTATACAATTTACATGCAATCTGGTGCCACGAACATACGAGCCCTTACACTTAACTGACATGTGCTACCGTTTTGCCCTTTATTTTGAAAGCAAAAGCCGCCATTTCTGGTATCAGAAAGTTATCTATAAGTCTGTTATATTGTATGGTCACGGGCATGGCACGACAGGGATACATCATTGATTTTGGCATGCCTAATGTGTTTGGAATGTCAATGTCTATGTCGTGTCCGCTGTGCGTCCAACACGACACGGTACTGCAATGATTTTCAGAGTGTGTGCATCCTAGCTGTTTATTTAATACTGCTCTAAAATTGTGTAATGTCTTGATCTTCTCCTTTAAATTGTAAAGATTCTCCTTTTGATTCTTCAATCCCTAATCCTAGAATACATGAATTTTATTATGTTGATAATGTTCAACTTAGTCAAATAAAAATTCATGTTTAAGTCGTGCAAAAGGATTCACATGCTTATGATTATCTTATTTTAGTTGTAATATTTTAAATATGCATGTACGTAAGGTTTTGGACATGGTTTAGTTTTATAAAATTTAGTCAACATTCAAATTATTGGTGCCTTTTGTGACTATAAATAGTTGTCTAATATTCTAAGTAGGCTCATTGAAACAAGATGTCGCCAAAGTGACCTCTCTTGCGTAGATAGCCTATGAGGGATATCAGATGTTTGTGTGTGTATATTCATGCAGGTATTAGTCGGCTCAAAGGAAGGTTAATACTTGGCCGAATTGCACACATACTTTTGGTGATAAATGTGTGATAATTATACGGTTTACATGTGAATAATAACCCGATCCAAAGATAGGCTTATTATTTGACATGACTTATTGTCAACGTTTGATCACTACACCAAGAGTACCACTTGCAGTTAGTATCACTGTCCAAAGACTTGTTATTAATGATGCAATAGGTATCTTGAGATGGGGTTCACCATTATTTGAATTTGTTTGACTATCTTCTATTATTTGGTTATTAATTAGAGCATATTTGTTTATTTATTTTTGTTATCTTTTCAGTTAATGTTGCTATAATATCTGCCAATACGAATTCAATTTCCATGCTTAATGGGATAAATTTTAAGGGCAAAAAAAAAAGAAAAAGAAAAGAAATACAGAAGCTGCTGAGGTCCTAGCTCAAAAGAAACAACAATATAAAACTAAAGGTTGTTTCTTTTGTGACAAGTCATGTCACATAAGGAAAAATACATTTCTCAATTTGGTCTGTTCTGAGGTTAATTTAGTTTCAGTACCTAGAAACACATGGTGGTTAGATTTTGGTGCTACTACCCACATTAGTGTTTCTAAACAAGGTTGTCTGAGCTACCGAAAACCAATTGATGGTGAAAGATACATCTATGTGGGTGACGGCAAGTCGGTAGAAGTGGAAGCAATAGGACATTTTAGGTTATTTTTGGAAACCGGTTATTATTTGAATTTGATAGACACTTTTATTGTACCGTCTTTTAGACGAAATTTAGTTTCAGTTTTCTTACTGGACAAATCTGGTTATCATTGTTCATTTGGAACAATAAGTTTAGTCTATCTTTAAATTCAAATATTGTTGGTAGTGGTTTCCTTAATGTTTATGATAACCTATATTCACTTGAAACTATTGCATCTTACAATTAAACCTTGCATGTGGAGTCACGTGGTACTAAACGCAAAATTAATAATGAAAATTCAGCCTCATTATGGCACAAGCGATTAGGTCACATCTCTAGAAATAGAGTTGAACGACTTGTGTCTGATGGAATTTTGGATTCCCTTGATTTCACAGACTTTAATGCCTGTGTTGAATGTGTAAAGGGAAAACAGACCAAACAAAGAGATTAGGTGCCAATAGGTCTACAGAAGTCTTAGAATTGATTCATACTGATATCTGTGGACCATTCCCTTCGGCTTCTTGGAATGGTCAAGAATATTTTATATCATTCATAGACGACTATTCTAGATACGGCTACCTATATCTCATTCATGAGAAATTACAGTCTTTGGACGTATTCAAATCATTTAAAGCTGAAGTTGAGAACCAACTCAACAGAAGAATAAAAGTCGTCAGGTCTGACCGTGGTGGAGAATACTACGGTAGATCTGATGGATTAGGTGAACAACGTCCAGGACCGTTTGCTAAATTCCTAGAGGAATGTGGAATCGTCCTACAGTACACCATGCCAGGATCACCTAGAATGAATGGTGTAGCTGAAAGATGAAATAGGACTCTTAAGGATATGGTGAGGAGTATGATTAGTCATTCTACCTTACCAGAGTCACTCTGGGGTGAAGCACTTAAAACAGCAGCTTACATTCTGAATAGAGTGCCAACTAAAGCGGCTGCAAAAACACCTTATGAGCTTTGGACAGGCAGAAAACCTAGTTTGAAGTATTTACATATTTGGGGTTGTCCAGCTGAGGCAAGGCCTTATAGGCCATATGAAAAGAAATTGGACCCCAAAACTGTAAGCAGCTACTTTATTGGCTATACGGAGCGATCAAGAGGTTATAAATTTTACGATCCCACAAAAAGGACAATTTTTGAGACGGAAACTGCTATATTTTTTGAGGATGTTGAGTTTGGGGGAAGAAATAAAGTTAGGAACATTGTATTTGAGGAGGAATCGGTTACGATCCCTACTATCACTTTTGACGATGTGCATGTTTCTGTACCTGTCATTGATCAAGAAGTGAATTTGGAACCTCAACAAGACAATGTTGATTTACCTCTACAAGTCGATGTTGAGCTACCTCAACAAGACAACATAGAGGCACCCTCCATTCAAGATGAGGCAGTTGTTCCTGAGGAACAAACTCAACAACCTCAAGAATTTATGCCATTAAGACGGTCCACTAGAGAAAGGAGAAATGCAATTTCGGATGATTTTATCATATTTCTCCAGGAACATGAGGAAGACCATGGAATATTGGAAGATGATCCAATCAACTTCCGTCAGGCCATGGAAAGTTCCAATTCTCAAAAGTGGATTGATGCAATGAATGGGGAGTATAAGTCCATGCATGACAATAAAGTTTGGGAACTTGTCCCATTACCAAAAGATGTGAAGCCAATTGGTTGTAAATGGATATTTAAAACCAAGAAGGATTCGAAGGGTAATGTGGAGAAGTATAAAGCACGTCTTGTAGCTAAAGGCTTTACTCAAAAGGAAGGGATTGATTTTAAAGAGACTTTCTCTCCGGTTTCTTCGAAAGACTCTTTTAGAACAATCATGGCACTTGTTGCACATTTTGATCTTGAGTTACATCAAATGGATGTCAAAACGGCATTTCTTAATGGTAACATTGACGAAACTATTTATATGGTGCAACCAGAAAACTTTGTGTCGGGAGATCCAAAGAATATGGTTTGCAAATTGACAAAATCTATTTATGGACTCAAGCAAGCTTCTCGTCAGTGGTACTATAAATTTCACCAAGTTGTTACCTCGTTTGGTTTTGAGGTTAACGTTGTTGAAGATTGTGTGTATCAGAAATTCAGTGGGAGTAAAATTATTTTTCTGGTTTTGTATGTTGATGACATACTGCTTGCCACAAATGATATAGGCATATTGCATGACACTAAAAAATTTCTATCAAATAACTTTGAGATGAAAGATCTTGGTGACGTCTCTTTTGTATTAGGAATTCAAATACATCGAGATCGTTCTCGAGGTATTCTTGGATTATCACAAAAGAGCTATATAGATAAAGTGCTTAAAAGATTTGGCATGCAAGGATGCAAATCAGGTGACACCCCAGTCGCTAAAGGAGACAAGTTCAGTCTCAATCGGTGCCCTAAAAATAGTCTTGAAATTAAGGAAATGCAATTGATCCCCTATTCATCAGCTGTGGGGAGTCTAATGTATGCTCAGGTATGTACGCGTCCGGATATTGCGTACATAGTTGGAATTCTAGGCAGATATTTAAGTAACCCTGGGATGGATCATTGGAAAGCAACCAAAGGGGTCATGAGATACTTACAGAGAACAAAGGATTACATGCTCACTTATAGGAGATCGGATCAGCTGGAGATCATAGGGTATTCCGACTCCGATTTTGCTGGATGCCAAGACAGCAAGAGATCCACGTCAGGTTATGTTTACATGTTAGCTGGAGGAGCTATATCTTGGAAGAGTGTCAAACAAACACTCATAGCTTCGTCCACTATGGCAGCAGAGTTTATAGCATGTTTTGAGGCATCTAATCGTGGAATATGGTTGCAAAATTTTGTCACTGGGCTGCGCATTCTGGAGGGTGTTGAAAGACCACTTAAGTTATATTGTGACAATAAATCAGCAGTACTATATTCTAATAACAACAGGGGCTCGTATAAGTCAAAGCATATTGACATAAAGTTCCGAGTTGTGAAGGAGAGAATTCAGAATGGTGAAGTGTCCATAGAGAACATTGGGACAAACTCCATGTCAGCGGATCCGCTCACAAAAGGGTTACCACCCAAGGTCTTTCACGAGCACACTGCTCATATGGGTGTTATCTCATTTGATGATATGTCAGTTTAGTGGGAGTTTGTATTTTATGTATTTGGGTGCTATTTGGTTTTTGACACATTTATGTATTAAAGTATTTTGGATATTTATCTGATCAGATATATGAAAATTCAGTTCATTCTGTTTTCATTATGTTAAAGTATTGATCTCATTAAAGTTAAGGAGGACCAGTTGGAAATAGACATGTATTGATCACATTGCGCGTAATTTCCATGCTACGCATCCATGATTGATCTATGTCGTTTAGCTATATTGGTATATGTGACCATTGATGGTTTAGTTACGCTATATGTGACGAATGCCGCTTTGATCCTATGTTGATATGGTTAATGGACGAGATTGTCCGGATATACCATAAGGATTAAGATAGCAATTTATGAGCTCACTAAGGTTAACACAATTATAAGGTTACATATGTGGCCCAGTGGGAGATTGTTGGATTATTCAATAATATGGGGCCACACATGTAAAATTAATTGTGTTGGGCTATCTAAATAATTAAGCCAAATTAAAGTGGTCTATTTGGAAATTGGCTTAAGGGTATAATTGTCATGGAATTAATGTGTAGATACCGGAGATAATTCTAATTTGATGAGGGGTCAAATTAGAAATATCAACACATATATAAATATGTGTATTCATTAGGGTTATGGTCCCCAACTTATACGGCCACCAAAGAGAAGTTTTCTCTTTTTCTCTTCTGCATCCCCATCAACAGAAAGAGAGGGACAAAGGATTCGGATTCACCTTTGTCATTAAGGGTCGTAGCAAGTTGGAAGATCGAACCCAATAAAGAGACGACCGTTTCAAGATCCATCAAGCCTAGCAATGGATTCAGGTACGCTTCCGCAATTTTTATTATGTTCTTCATCTCATGAATCGACATGGTACAACAAATTTCTAACACCCGGGTCATCAAATATACTAAATTCTCGTCCCGCTCTGTCCGAAGAACACGACGGGTCTTCGGAAGTATTCTTAGTAAATAATTTGACATATTAATTTCGGAACTGTAGGAAGCATGACTGTGGACAATAATCACAGTCCCACAAAAAAGGACTGTCAAACAGGTGACAGTCCACTTGTTAAACAGGACTGTCAAGAAATGTGACAGTCTTGAAGAAACACAGGACTGTCAGAAGTCCTGCAGTCCTGGTTATTTGTAGGACTGTTAACTTTTTTCACAGTCCTATTTTCCTGCAGTATTTTTCGCATTCACTTTCTTTAGTTTTATTAACTTTAATTCCTATAAAGTAGACCGGCGAAATCCTAAATGGCAGATTTTCTAACTTTTTAAGTCAATATAAAAAATAGTATTATTTATTGTATCAAATTTGTTGCAAGTTTGTTTAGCTAACTATTGCTTGTAAATTTTATTTAGTTATGAATTTTGTTATTATTATTATTATATTTTTTCATTATTATTATTATTATTATTATTATTATTATTATTATATATATATATATATATATATATATATATATATATATATATATATATATATATATAGAGAGAGAGAGAGAGAGAGAGAGAGAGTTGTGGATTGATCCATGCTTTAAAAAAATACGGATCATAATTCTACCCTAAGCTATGTATAAAAAAATATAAGACAAAAAATATAATGCAGCATGATATCTATGTTCTAAAATATGTTAACACGATTTAGAAATTTTGAACCCATCATCAAGTGAATCTCACTTTGCCCGTTTACGAACAAGATAACAAATAAGACCATTCAATCAATAAGCTATATATTTTCAAAGTGTACAAAATCTATATACATACTTTAGAACATGAGTATCACAATGAACAATGAAACGACATGGATCTTCACTTTCAACGCAAAATATATGATGAAAGTTTTCTACATTTATTGCTGTGCATATCATAATACTTATATATAATAACAAAAAGGTCATCTCCAACTTTGTTAGTTACTTTGTTGGCTATAAGTGTTGTTGATATAATTGGTGTTGTAAAATTTACTTTAATTTCAGTGTTTCTTATACTATAAATGATATATTTACTACAATGTACAATAAGTATCAAATGTTGATTTTTTTGTCAAAATAGCTTTAACCTAATTACAACAAAAAAATAGTAAGGGTGATAGTCAATATGGAATTCAAAAGATTTTAAGATTTTTTAAAAGTCTATTGAAATCCGTTGTTAGTCAAAACATATTTTAAAATACATCTCAAAATTATTGCATTGGCCAATTAGAATTTAATTAAAATCCAATAAAAAAATAAATTAGTCCATTTAGGTCAGGATTAGCATGATTGCTCCCATAATCATGTTTTAAGGATTTAGAGAGATTTTTACTATCTTACTTTTGACAATCTTCTCCATAGTGAAAATATTGTGTTGGGATCAAAACCTTAACGTCTCCTAAGATAAGTCCATTATGAAACCTCGTCATTTTCTTGTTTGTTTCATTCTTGTTTTGTTTGATTTCTCAAAACCCAATTCAATGTCTTCTATTGTTAAACACAATACATGTTTGTTGTGATTGAGACCATCAAAATGGACTTTGATCTTTTTTTTTAAAGTCACCATTTGCATACAACATATATTTCCATAAAGATGACTTAAGTTTTATGCAAACAAACTTGTTGTTATAGATATTACAAACCCAAAAGAGAAGTTCATCGCTAATGACTTTGTAAATCAACTGTTGCTGAAGTAAGGTAATCTACAACTGACTCTACTAATTTTGTTCTATTCGAAGACTTTCAACTTTGAAATCAAATTTTAAACTTTTTATCGAAAACTTTCAACTTTCTGTTTGCTAAATTGCTGTTATCCACTAGCTTCAACACGTTTAAGTTTTTAATTCCTTCTCCTTTTTTTTTTCCTTCATAGTGTGCCAGTCCATATATATATATATATATATATATATATATATATATATATATATATATATATATATATATATATATATATACATATATATATATATATATATATACATATATATATATATATATATATATATATATATATATATATTGTCCAAATATATTATGCCATCGAAATATCCCATTGTTGTTTAGTCGAACCATAAAATGTTTACTTTTTCAAGCCGAAGGACATGTATAAAGATACTAAACCGATTCATTATGTTAGTGACATAAGGTATACCTTTTATTACATATAGTATGTTTTTTAAACAAAAATGTTATTTGGCTCACAATTTTTTTTGGTGATACCATCTCCCATTATGTGGCATATGGCATGGTTGATTACATGACATATGATATGGCAAAATTAAACATTAAAAAAAATAAAAAATATAAAAAAAATAAAAAAAAAATATATTAATATTTAAATTAAATTTAATATCAATTTAACATGAAAATTAATATTATAATTAACATTAATATTAACTTTAATATTAACATTAAATTAAAATTAACATAAGATTAATATTAAAATTAATATCAAATTAACATGAATATTAATATTAATATTAACATTATTTAACATTAACCTTGATTTTACACTAATATTAAAATTAATATTAACATTAAATTAAAACTAGCATTAGTATTAACATTAAAAATAATTTTGTTTGGATAATTATTTTTTTTGTTAAAATATGACTTGTCAACTGTCATGTCAGTTGCCATGTCAGATACCACATAATAGGAGATAGTATCATCCAGAATTTTGGAAGCCAAATAGCATATTTGTTTTTTAACAAATTGTATTTTCAAAGTACCGTTTCTAGGATTAAATATGAATGAACTTCTTTTTTTATCACCAACATAAGATATCACAGCTTTTATGAAGATGAGACATACATTGAGTGAAGATCAACATCAAATAACAAACAAGAATAAAGGGAGAAATATCGTATATTTCTGTAAGTGATGATTTGAAGATAAACAACATTACTCTCTCTTGGTATAAAATTGTTCTAAGCTCCTTCAAGCTTTTGTCATTGACATGCACCAAAGAAGTTAAAATTAGTAGACAAAAGCTGAAAGCATACAAAAAATTATTCCCACTAGAAACAATGAGGAAGCAAATGCATGTTTAAGTAATTCGTGTGTGGGTATGGTAAAAAAACATGTATTCCATATAAACAAAAAAAAGTAAACAAATTAAAATTTTATTTTTATTTGAAATGAACAAGAGAACCAAACCAAGTGTTTGTCCAAATACAATAAGTTTGTGTTTTAGCTTGGATGTAAAAATATAAAATTCAAGAGAATCAATTAATTTCTTATACAAACCCATCAAAGTATTTTAAAATCCTATCAACTTCGTTGGTAGAATTTCATGGAATTCGTCAAATTTTAGAATAAATTTTTTAATCCTAATTAACTAAAACCTACTAAGAGTTTTATTTATAAAAACCAAAACTAAAGAATAGTAACGATGACAAACCCTTGTTGAAAAAGAAACTCGGAGCCTGGTTAGGAATTGTTGGTGTAGGGTTTATGAGATGTTTTAAAGTACCAGTTATGAACGATTACGAGGAAACCGATTTTAGATGGTTTTAAGTAGAGATTTTAAACAACTTCAAATACTTTAGTTCTAAAACTTTTTACAAGAATAAAATTGTCTACATGCTCGTAAACAAAAGTCCTTCTCAAATAAGATTATATCATTGCCTACTGTCAAGTCACAACAAAAACTATTGTCACTTTTAATTTGATGTTATGTGATTATGAATTATTGCTGTTTGGAGAAATGAGTGTCGCAAAAGAGCAAATCAAAGACAAGATGTAATACCTGTTGTCCGTATTACGTATTTTTGGAATACGTGTACGTATTTTATTCTGTATTGCATGATTTCTTGTTTAGCTTGCATCTTGGCTTGGTTATTTCTTGGCTTGGTTCGATTTTCTTTGGTCTATCATGAACCATGGATGAACCCCCTATCTACCACCACCTTTGATATTTATTGCCATTTCTTCTTTCTCTCTCTTCATTACTCATCTTCTTCTTCCTCATTTACTTCTTACCTACCAGAGAGAGAAGAGAGAGGTCTAGGCAAGTGCAACTTACTTCATGGAGGAACTCCAATTTTATTGCTTCATTCTCTTCCTTATAGCATTTTGACTAGCTTTAGAACTTGGCATTTTTACTTTCCATGGCTAGATTCTTGTAGATCTATATTTACTTTATTTTCAGATTTTTTTTTGGGTTTTGATCTACTTAATCTTGTTATTTTCTAGTTTTGATGGTTCCATGTTGTAGAGAATCTCGTTCTACCCCATTTTGACCTATGGAAGTTCGGATTTGGGCTCCGGATGGTAGAGTTATGCAGCTTGGAAGCCATGGCTTATGGTGTACTTCTTCTCGGAAATTTGGAGAAGAAGCACAGTTCCGAGCCGCATGATAGCACTTGACCGCATGAATATTCATGCGGCAAGTCAGCTTCGAAACCGCATGCACTATCAACTGGACTTGACCGCATGACAAGTTCATGCGGCAAGTATTTAGTTCGGCCGCATGGGGCCCTTCTTCCCGAACCGCATATGCATCCTTGCTCCCAGCCGCATAGGCATTGCTCCCCGCTGCCGCATGGGACTTCGCCCATCCCGAGCTGCATGAACTCCAATACTCGCGAGCCGCATAGACCGCAGTCTCCCGCTGCCGCATGAGGACCCGAGTCCTCTCAGCCGCATGACTGACTGATCCCGAGCCGCATAGATCCTGATTCCCTTCAGCCGCATGAGACCCCTCCATTCCTGACCGCATAAGCTCCTGCAGCCGCATGCGCCGCACGCCCGCACTGCCTTGAGACCGACCTTTCCGAGCCGCATGAACTCGGATTTCGGGCCGCATGAACCCATATCCATTCAACCGCATGGGCTGTTCTCTTCCAGCCGCATGTGATCATTCCTGGCCGCATAGGCCTTAGCCGCATGGCTCTTCTATATCCCTGAATATTGATATTTTATCAGATATTTTACGTCCATTTTATACGCCTTTTGTCATGAACTTGATAATCATGGATTTGTTTAATATGTTTGGAAATGATACCTGAGCATGACACGATAGTGACCCATAGTGGTGCACTCTTGACAAGAAAACCTGACATGACCTGATAGTGGCCCGTCATGGCGCACTCCTGACAAGAACACTTGACATGATAAACCTGACATGATATATCTGATAAGCTGTTGCGACGGCTACCTGACATTACATGACCTGTATAATAACATGGACACCGTGGGCGATTGTGCTTGTACAAATAAACCAGTCCTGTCTTGCATCATGTCTAGGGAGGGAGCTCCTGAGTACCACGGTCAGGAGTACCTATTGAAATGGACTAAGGTTAATAACTAGATTAACACATTAGTCATGAAGAGATTTCCCAGCTACAGGCAATCCCGTTACCTGGGCGCGCCTGGGATCTATAGCCTGCCGTCGAGTAGGGCACATTTCCAGCACACTGTCATGTGTTGCACCTTTCAAGCTACTTAAGGGTACATGCATTTCCTGGACGGTGTACCCACCTGAATTCAATCCCTAATTTCGACCTGGGTAACCTGGATGGACTGCAGGGCTTGTGGCTGTAGAAGATTCTCACTGCATCTTGTTAGTAATTAGGCTTGTGACAATCCTAGTTAGTTAAAGTATCAAGCCGTAGTTCTTGCTTGACCGTGAAGTGAATGGATGGAGTCTAACCTGTCTAGCCTTGTCCTGATCCTGTTCCAGACTACTGCATGACCAGAATGCTTGTATTTATTTTACCGATAAATGGTAAGAATTCCAAGTTCTGTTCAGACGAAGGGTTACAATCCCGGTCCTTGTTTGGTTTACGGGTTGTAACCTGATTATCTGAATAAGTTCCATGGTTATCTCGTCGTATATCATCCTGATGTATTTTCTTTATTTCCAGTTCTTACTTTTATTTATACTCTTGTGCTGATTGCTGGTTTTAGTTCCTAAGTGAAGCTTCCTTTGTGGCACTTGCTCTTTCTGGGGTCTGACCCAGCTGGTTTTGTATGGCCAGATTTCGGAGCAGCTCCAGAGGATCTACCGACCTTCCAGCCAGATGGTGACCACTAGACGGAACCCAGGCAACGAGTGGGTTATTTTTGGCTCTCCCACTCTATTGTAAAAATATTCTTTTGAGGCGTTTAGCCGACGAGCACCTGTTTAGCTCGATTGTATTTACTTACTGTCTGCCTACGGGCTGTAACATGATTGACAGATCCTAGGGTTGATCATGTATGACTAAACTCTTGTTAGTCCTCATATTTTGTAACGACTAGCTTCATGATCAGCTGAATATGTAATATTTGGGACGTCTTATTATTGTATATTTAATGATCATACATCTTGTAATATTTACTTACTTGCTTGTGATCGAGACACTAGGCTTGTTCATGACCATAGAAGACTGTTGGCTTGTAGTAAACCCTCATGTATCTAGACAGCCGTGACCGTATAGCGAGATGGAATCCATTTCAATATACGTAGCTGGCTATGTCTGCCCCCGCTCTCCAGTATTCTGGTTCTGGGGCGTGACATGGTTTAAGTGGTGGCTCATACAGGTCTTGTAAATCAAGATATGTGAGGGTTTACCGAATAGATGTCTCAATCAGTATTCGTCCTTGATCTCTGCTCGTATCTTCTGAATCCCTGGATTCTTGTCCTGATCATATGCTTGTATCGTTGATCTGTCCTGGTCCTTCCTTATTGTTCCCTATGTCGTCTTCTTCAGCGACATTATTCGTGGTCCTACCGACCAGCAAGGTGGAGCACCTCCTGCGGACCAGCAGCAACCTGGGGATCAAGCCCAGCATTCCGGAGTAGCCTCCAGAGTCGTGCCTTCTGATGGAGAGCCACCAGTCCAGCCAGTCCAGCCTGCCGAGCCTGATGATGGCACATTAGTAGGACTCGTCAGGACCTTGATAGCTTCTCAAGATCGTCGTGGAGATGCCTTGCAACAGGCAGTGGCGGATGCTTTGACCCGGGGTGGTCATCAGGGTAACAGCACAGCCAACAGCTTCAAGCGCCTGAACCCTCCATTCTTTGACGGTAGTGAAGATGCTATCGCAGCAGATGCATGGCTTTAGGATACTGAAGTGATTCTCGACGCAGCCAAGACTCCAGAGAACGAGAAGGTGGCCGTTGTGCGCCTGCAGTTGTTAGATCTTGCCCGCAGCTGGTGGGCAGCTCAGGCCGTTGGATTAGCAGCACCTATTGCTTGGGCGGTGTTCAGAGAGAGATTCCAGACCAAGTATTTCGATGCCGTGGCTCGGTATGATCTACAGACGAGGTTTACCAATCTGAAGCAAGGAGACAGGACGGTCGATGAATATGCGGCCGAGTTTTTGAGACTCAGTCGGTTTGCTCCCACCTTGGTGGCAACCGAGTATGATAGAGCCCAGCGATTCCAGCAGGGGCTTCACCTGGAGATTTTGTTGGCAGTTGAACAGTTTGAGCATCAGACTTTTGATGCAGTCTTGAGAGCAGTCCAGAGGCATGAGTATACCTCCCAGAGGATTGTGGATAGGACCGGAGGTCGGAAGAGATCTCACGGCCAGATGAATCAGTCTTCAGCACCAGCCCCGGCAGCCAGGGCCTTGACTATTGGAGCTCCGAGGCGAGCGACCTCAGTAACGTCGGTTCAGCATTCCACCCCGACGTACCCTCAGCAGCAGCAGAAGCAGAAGCAGTCTTCCGCAGTGGGATGTTCTCATTGTGGGAAGCCAGGCCATGTAGTGGCAGAGTGTCATAGGGCACATGGATTGTGTCTGGTTTGTGGAGCACCAGACCATAGGGTTGGATCCTGCCCGAACAGGGGTAGTTCATCATCGTCCAACCTTTCTAGCTCTTCGGTGAGAGGACCAGCACCGGTCCAGCAGCAGCAGCAGCAGCAGTACCCATTGTCGAGGCCCTTGCCGCCTCAGTCCCAGATGTTCCAGCAGCAGAATCTCCAGCAGCATGCACAAGCCCAAGCCTTGAGTCAGAGCAGGCAGCGAGGATTCTAGCAGAGGGGACCAGCACCCCGAGGGCACGGTCAGGCTATGGTGATGACCGCAGAGGAAGGATTGGCACCAGGTGAGGTAGTGGCAGGTACTATTCTCGTCAACTCCTTTCCAGCTTCAGCTTTATTTGATTCTGGTGCATCGCATTCTTTTATGTCTGTACGATTCGCGACACGGGTAGGATTGGAGCCCGAGTCATTATCAGTAAGGCTCAATATACTTGCTGGTAACGGACTTGTGGGAGTAGATAGAGTATTTTCCTTGTGTCGGATCGTAGTTAGCGGTAGAGAATTCCCCGCTAGATTGATAGAATTTCCGATGGTCGATTATGGTGTGGTCTTAGGGATGGATTGGTTGAGGAACCAGTATGCTAGAATAGACTGCCACATTGGCAGGGTTGTTTTTAGCATTCCAGGTGAGCCAGAGTTTTCCTTTTCCCGAGGTGAAGTTGAGCCTTCTCCTCCGATATTGCGGATGGCAGTAGCAGCAGTGCAGTTGCCCAGGATAGTGGATGAGTTCCCAGATGTTTTCCCAGAAGAGCTTCCAGGTATGCCTCCAGAGCGGGAGATCGAGTTCACCATAGACTTGATTCCCGGGACAACCCCAGTGTCAGAGAGAGTCTACAGGATGGCGCCGTCAGAATTGGAGATCTTGTACAAGATGATTGAAGAACTTCGAGCCAAGGGATTTATTCGTGCTAGTGGATCGCCTTGGGGAGTCCCGATGCTTCTTGTGAAAAAGAAGGATGGTATGTCCAGGTTATGTGTTGATTATCGTACCTTGAACTCAGTGACAATCAAGAACAGATACCCTCTTCCGAGGATAGATGACTTGTTTGATCAACTCAAGGGGGCTTCAGTATTCTCGAAGATTGATTTGCGCTCAGGTTATCATCAGATCAGAGTCAGAGAGCAGGACATCCCGAAGATAACTTTTAGATCGAGATATGGGCATTGGGAGTTCCTTGTTATGCCCTTTGGAGCAACCAATGTGCCGGCAGTATTCATGGACCTCATGAATCGCATCTTCATGCCATACTTGGATCAGTTTGTGATTGTGTTCTTGGATGACATCCTGGTCTACAGCAAGAGTGAGGCGGAGCATGAGCAGCATCTCCGTGTGGTTCTTCAGATCCTCAGAGAGCACCAGTTATATGCCAAGTTCAGTAAATGCGAGTTCTGGCTCGATCGCATTTCGTACTTAGGTCATATCATCACCAGAGGAGGAGTGGAAGTGGATCCCCAGAAGATTGTGGCTATTGAGTCATGGCCAGTGTCCAGCACAGTTGCAGAAGTTCGCAGTTTCCTTGGATTGGCCGGCTATTACCGGCGGTTTATATCAGATTTTGCTCGGATATCAGTGCCGTTGACCCAGTTGACTCACAAGGATGCGCAGTTTGCTTGGACAACGGAGTGTCAGAGTTCTTTTGAGCAGTTGAAGCGAGGCCTGATAACAGCTCCTATTCTTACGCTTCCAGATGGGACCGGAGGATTCTCAGTGTACTGTTATGCTTCAGGCAGAGGTTTAGGATGTGTTCTGATGCAGCATGGGAAGGTAATAGCTTATGCATCACGACAACTTCGTGATCATGAGAGGAATTACCCAACCCATGACTTGGAGCTGGCAGCAGTGGTGTTTGCACTTAAGTTGTGGAGGCACTACTTATATGGGGACAGGGTGGAGATTTTCACCGATCACAAGAGCCTGAAGTATGTTTTCACTCAGAAGGATCTTAACATGCGTCAGAGGAGATGGCTGGAGCTTCTTATAGATTATCATGTCAACCTGCAGTATCATCCTGGGAAGGCCAACGTCGTAGCAGATGCATTGAGCAGGAGAGCAGGAGTTTATTTCCTAACAGCACAACCAGAGCTGTTAGCAGATCTTCAGAAGATGGGTATTGAAGTTGTTCTCCCTTCCAGTGTGGCATTGATGGCCAGTATTGTCAGCCCCAGTTTTTCAAAATTTTGTTAATCAGTATTAAATTGGCCATTAATGATTATTTTAGTATTAAAATATTTATTATAATTATTAGGAATTTTTCCTGTATTTTTAAATAATTTTTAAATGAGTTTTAAATACAAAAATACCATTTTGCAATTTCCTAAAATGTTTTAATTAACTTTTGCAATATTAGAAATGTTTAAATAGGTTTTTGCAATTAATAAATTGTTTTTAAGTTGGGACTGCAAATATTATTTGCATTTTGACTCTGCGGGGGACCTAAGCGTAATTACCTAAAAACCTAGGGACTTTTGGGCAAAACCTAAACCTAACCCCCCCCCCCGACGACCGGACAGCTGCCGACGACCGGCCAGCTGCCCCCCCCCCCACGTCCCGACCGACTTTGCACCGCCATCGACCTCTATAAAACTCCCCTCTCTCCCCCCTACCGAAACCCTAACCCTAAATCTCCTTCGCCACCCTCCACGACCACCTTTCCTCCCCGAAACCCTAGCCGCAACCCTAGCTCCGGCGATCTCCTCCGCCACCCCCACAGCGACTAACACCCCCAACCACCACCACCATCACCTTCGTCTCGACGAGGCGAACCCAGCGCCACCGACGCGCCACCACCACGACGCCTCCTCCGCCTGATCGCCTCCTCGACAGCAGCTCACCCCCATCGGACACGTACGTGTCACTCCCCCTCTCTTCGATTCGTGTCTCTTATACACAAACACGGACTCGCCTGGTCCCGACGAACCCAATGCAAAGCTCGGACACGCGTAAGTCGTGTCGTGCGTGTCGTGCAAAGCACGGACACGCTGATCCTGTGTCCCTAACTGTCAGGACACAGGGCCGATTTTATTTCTTTTTTTTTATTAATCTAACCTAAACAGAAATAAAACTAACCTAAACTCATTCTCTAACACAAAGCACGAGCTGGCCCACTGGCCAGCGCGCATTTCTTAAAACCCCCCCCCCCCCCCGCTGCTGGGCTGAGTTCGAGCCCCCCCCCCCCCCCCCCCCTTTCTTTCCTTCTGTTTTCTTTTTTCTTTTTCTTTTTCTTTTTTTTTCTTTTCTTTATTGTTTTATATATATATATATATATGTATATATATATATATATATGTATATACTAGTATATATGTATATATACTGTTTTAACAGTATATGTATATATGTATATATATTTTATGGTTAGTGAATTCTATGTATATATGTTAGTATTTATATATATATATATATATATATATATATATATATATATATATATATATATATATATATATATACACATATGTATATGTATATATATTTTCTTGTTTATGTATATATATTATTATATATATATATACTTTATAAATTAGGTATTTTCTTGTGTATATATATATGTACTTTTGGCATAGGTATGTAAATATTCTTTTATATAAAATTTACCTTATTAAAATAATAATAAATATTTTGCACTATTACCAACTAGTATTTTTATTTAAATTACTGCAACCATTTTGATGTCCAAGCCTAGCATGGGTATTTGGGCTCAAATGTGTTTTCACACATTCAAGACCTGTACAAGTCATATTGGACTTGATTCATGGCCTTGGGTCCTGTATTTGAACCTTGGTTCAAATTATATACATGGACAAAATACGCAGATAATTAATCATTATTGTGCATTACTGTTTTTGATTTTCTAAAAATACTTAGAGTGTTGCCAAAATTATGGAAAAATAGTTTTTAGATACTTTGTTAAGTTAGCTAATTTAGTATAATTTTTGTAGTATTTAATTTACTGTTTTGCCCCTAGTTTGGCATATGAAACCAGAACTCACTTTCTGTATATTTATGAAAACTAATTTTTCTAAAATATTTCTGTTGGGTAATAAATCCCAGAAAAATTATAATAAATTTCTATAATTAACAAGGTTTCTGTCAGTATATTATTCTGCATTTATTGGAGATTTCTAGTATTTTCTAAAATTGTTAGAACACAGTGCACAGAATGTTTATTTTACCAATAATTATGACTAAGTCATGACTTGTGATTTTTTGTGTATTTCTAGTATTTGGATTGCTAACCAGCCTTAATATGGGAGACCCATGTGTTAGTTTAGATGCCAAATCACTTCATTTTGAACCCCTAGGCTAAGTTCACCTAGCCAATGTCCAATTTGGCCTTCTCACATCACTAGTGTATTTATATTATCTTGTAACTTAGAGTCTGAGTATATATATGTTTTCAGTGCCAGGACACTCTACATCTTAGCTTTATTGTCATTGCATTGCTTTGCTCCAGGCAAGTACATCTACAAACTCATTTACTGTCTTTTAATGTTAAGTACATGTGACAACCTTGTAAATTACCATTAATCCAGTTGCAAGTCTTTTGTTAATTGTACATGTTAAAACACTGTTATGTGATAAAAGAATGTTAATCAACCCATGTGAATGCTGATCCTTGGAGTAGCAAGTCAAATCATAACATGTTTCATACTATTGACAGTTCCCACCATGCTTTACACTATTTCCCGTATCTTTTACATGATGATCACTGGGTTATGAGAGAGTTGATAGTATAGTTACTGGACTCGTGGAATGTACTCACTTACATTACAGTATGCTAATTGTGTAGTTTCTGGACTTGTGGAATGTACATACGTACATTGCAGTAAACTAGCAGTGCGGTTTCTGGACTTGTGGAATGTACTTACGTACATTGCAGTAAACTAACAATGTAGTTTCTGGACTTGTGGAATGTACATACGTACATTGCAGTAAACTAGCATAGCACCTATTGACCGATCTCATACCAGCTCCAGTTTTAATACATAATGTACATATGCCACAATTGACAAGAGTGTCTTAAAATGATAATCAAGATATACCATAATTTTTACTTTATATGATTTACCCTGATTCCAGTATGTCTATTTTTCAGTCTTATCATACCATGTTCCTGTTGTACATCTCTTGCATTATACATTCAGTACTTTAGTAGTAGAGGTTGTACTTGCTCCCGTCCTGACAGGATAACGTTGTAGGTATTTTGACCGAGGAAGAAATGCTTTGTGACCCGTACTATGGAGCTCCAGTTGAGGATATTCCTGCAGAGAATTCTGCTTAGCTGCTTAGTTTGACTTAGTGTTTGGTTATTATCACAGTTGCTGTTTGTACCTTTAAACTGGACCTTGTCTCCAGTCTTACATTTGGTTTGTATTATTATCAAACTTAGTGGTTTTTCATCTATATAGAAGCTGTGTTGTGATCATTCTTAAACTATCTTAATTATTAGCACATTTATCATTATTACCTGACTGTCTAGAACAACTTACTGCGCTTTATCTTAAGCGTAGGCTGGACATGGCTCGGCCCGGCCCAACAATTTAGGTAGCGGGTCGTGACATGTTTTTTTGGCGGCCCATGCAAGGTCCTGACTAAAGTTGTTTGGTTACGTTACTGTACCAAGCACGCCTGCAGAAATTAAGGATAACTAGATAACACTAGGAACAACATCTAGAACACCTAGAGGATTTTAGGATTGCAACATAGGAAAACTCATCACAGCATAGGACCAGTAGTGTAACTAAATTGTTTGCTTATGATTGCTTGCTTTATTCTTATAATTCCTTTGTCTTTTATAAATAGATGGACCCTACACACTCTCCCGATTTCGCCACCTCAGGTGACGGTATACCACCCCCACCTCCTATCATACCTCCCCAGACTGTTGTTTCCCTCGACGGAACCCAATTACTGGCTTTGATCCAGGGGCTCCTGAATACTCAGCATACCCCCGTCTCGCAACCTATAGAACATCAATTGAGGCTAGGTAGTATCAAAAGTTTTATGAACCTAAAACCGAAGGAGTTTCTTGGGACGGAAGGCATAGTTGTAGCTGATGACTGGTTAGATTCCGTAGAGAGGAAGCTCATAGGGGCTAGATTACCTGACGATCTTTGGGTCGAGGCAGCAGGATTTTTGTTAGCAGACCTGGCAGGGGTCTGGTTCAGAAATGAGACGATGTTCATTGGCGGCAGAGGAAACTGGGAGCAATTCAAGATCCAGTTCAAGAGGAAGTTCTTCTCCACCACCGCTAGAGTTGTCATGGGATTGTAATTCCAGAACCTGCAACAGGGGAGCCGTACAGTCGATGAGTACGCAGGTGAGTTTAGCAGACTCAGTCGTTTTGC
Source organism: Iris pallida (assembly GCA_029216955.1). Lineage (NCBI taxonomy): Eukaryota > Viridiplantae > Streptophyta > Magnoliopsida > Asparagales > Iridaceae > Iris > Iris pallida. The sequence goes on from JANAVB010021197.1 coordinate 5,222,807, forward strand.
CCCGAGCTTAGTAGCCGACCCGGAGGAGATGGCTCGCAGATTCTGCCATGGTCTTGTCCCGGACATTAGCATCTTACTAGTGGCCAACGGGATCACAGACTACTACCAGCTACTGGAGAGAGCCCGAGGTATCGAGGAGCGTCTTTTGTCTTGCAAGAGGCCAGCTACCACACATCATGACGGTCCATCCAAGCGCCAGACTTTCCAGCAGAGGACGACTACCCAGCACCAGCAGGCCTATTCTCCACCAGCTCATCCTCAGCATCAGTTATCATTTGCCCGAGATCCGGGGCAACAGCAGCAGAAGTGGGTCTCTTGTGCCTTCTGCAAAAAGCCAGGGCACGATGTCTCCATCTGTAGGAAGAAATTGAGCCAGTGTCTTGCTTGCGGGTCTTCCACCCATATGATTCGGGAGTGCCCGAAGGCGAAGCCATTTACCAGAGGACCTTCAGGGAGAGCATACCCTTTAGCCATCCAGGCAGCAGTACCAGTGCAGGGCCCAGAGCCAGAGCCAGAATACTTGACAGACGGTGCCACAGGTTGGATTTATTTGCATATGACTGTTTGATTCTAGTGCCTCATTAAGTAACCTGTCATTAGACCTTTACCAAACCATCATTTAGTAGCTGCACTCATGAGACCAAACCATTGACCAGTAGACCTGTTTCATAGACGTTCCATCATTGGGAGATAGCCTTAGTCATCGCTGTAATTATTTTTTAACGTTAGATACCTTGCGTGTCTTCAGTTCTTGTAAATTTCGAGGACGAAATTTTTCAAGGAGGAAAGATTTGTCAGCCCCAGTTTTTCAAAATTTTTGTTAATCAGTATTAAATTGGCCATTAATGATTATTTTAGTATTAAAATATTTTATTATAATTATTAGGAATTTTTCCTGTATTTTTAAATAATTTTTAAATGAGTTTTAAATACAAAAATACTATTTTGCAATTTCCTAAAATATTTTAATTAACTTTTGCAATATTAGAAATATTTAAAATAGGTTTTTGCAATTAATAAATTGTTTTTAAGTTGGGACTGCAAATATTATTTGCATTTTGACTCTGCGGGGGACCTAAGCGTAATTACCTAAAAACCTAGGGACTTTTGGGCAAAACCTAAACCTAACCCCCCCCCCCCCCCGACGACCGGACAGCTGCCGACGACCGGCCAGCTGCCCCCCCCACGTCCCGACCGACTTTGCACCGCCATCGACCTCTATAAAACTCCCCTCTCTCCCCCCTACCGAAACCCTAACCCTAAATCTCCTTCGCCACCCTCCACGACCACCTTTCCTTCCCGAAACCCTAGCCGCAACCCTAGCTCCGGCGATCTCCTCCGCCACCCCCCACAGCGACTAACACCCCCAACCACCACCACCATCACCTTCGTCTCGACGAGGCGAACCCAGCGCCACCGACGCGCCACCACCACGACGCCTCCTCCGCCTGATCGCCTCCTCGACAGCAGCTCACCCCCATCGAACACGTACGTGTCACTCCCCCTCTCTTCGATTCGTGTCTTGTATACACAAACACGGACTCGCCTGGTCCCGACGAACCCAATGCAAAGCTCGGACACGCGTAAGTCGTGTCGTGCGTGTCGTGCAAAGCACGGACACGCTGATCCTGTGTCCCTAACTGTCAGGACACAGGGCCGATTTTATTTCTTTTTTTTTTATTAATCTAACCTAAACAGAAATAAAACTAACCTAAACTCATTCTCTAACACAAAGCACGAGCTGGCCCACTGGCCAGCGCGCATTTCTTAAACCCCCCCCCCCCCCCCCCCCCCCGCTGCTGGGCTGAGTTCGAGCCCCCCCCTTTCTTTCCTTCTGTTTTCTTTTTTTTTTTTTTCTTTTTTCTTTTTTTTCTTTTCTTTTATTGTTTTATATATATATATATATGTATATATATATATATATGTATATACTAGTATATATGTATATATATACTGTTTTAACAGTATATGTATATATGTATATATATTTTATGGTTAGTAAATTCTATGTATATATGTTAGTATTTATATATATATATATATATATATATATATATATATATATATATATATATATATATATATATATATATATATACACATATGTATATGTATATATATTTTCTTGTTTATGTATATATATTATTATATATATATATATACTTTATAAATTAGGTATTTTCTTGTGTATATATATATGTACTTTTGGCATAGGTATGTAAATATTCTTTTATATAAAATTTACCTTATTAAAATAATAATAAATATTTTGCACTATTACCAACTAGTATTTTTATTTAAATTACTGCAACCATTTTGATGTCCAAGCCTAGCATGGGTATTTGGGCTCAAATGTGTTTTCACACATTCAAGACCTGTACAAGTCATATTGGACTTGATTTATGGCCTTGGGTCCTGTCACGACCCGGTCCCCAAATACTTGGGTCGAATCGGATCATGCCCAGCCTGCACCGTTGATGAGACGGCGACAGTAAGCTGTAATCCATATGCAGGTCAACCAACAACATTTAAACTAAAATTTACCACAACATTTATTCGATAATAAACTTGTCCAGTACAAAAGTTTAAAAGATCCAAAAAAAACTGAAATAAGACTAGCTAACACCAACAGCATCTAAGGAGACGCCGATCCATCGTCGTCAGGTAGTACCGCCGGGTACCGAACAGGATTGTTGAACATTAGCTCTGTGCCACCAGATACTCTAGAATGATCAACCTCAGAGTAACCTAAAAATGTTGGTCTCCAGTCAGGAGTGAGCAAAGTACAGTTCATGCAAATTTTAACAATTAAAATGACAATTTATAACATACATTTTTAAACAGTTTGAAAATGAACAATTTTGAAATAGTACAGTACAGTGATATGAATAGGTAAAGAATATGACCGGTTTGGGTACATTTGTATCCTAGCGATACGGTATGGCTTATCCCCGTGTGAGAGAGGGGTAAGCTAACACATTCATTATCCTAAGTTTGGATTTGGTCATATCCAGTACACTATTCCCCCAGTCCCCAACAGTACAATCATTTCTTCCGTAGGAGTTCGTGTATAATTGTGGTTTAAACTTGCAATGAAACAATTGTGAAAATAATTGTAAAATCTACATAAAATGTACTTGCCTTAAACTTCCGATTGAACAAGGTTGGTACTTCGGTATTCGAAAGGTCACGCTCTTCCTTGAATTCCTACATTCCGGGAAAACTTTGTCTCAGAGCCAAACTTAGAGTTATCTAGTTACAATCTCTATTTGTCTTTCCTAGTCAATTTTAGTCAACAACATCACAACGTTTACTAGTGGGTTAAAATTTAGAGATTCAGTTTATATTGGTTTTTCAAGAAAACTTGTATTTATCAAATCATTTATAAAAGCTCGGTATTCTTATCTATTTTATTGGAAAACTTTGACGTTCTACAATTATATAAAATATATTTTCTTTTACTTAAAGATGAGGAAATCATGAGCTATTTAATTAAATTAATAATAAGAATATTTTAATTGTTCCTACGCGTACCACAATCCCAGAAAATAAAATAAAAATGCTACATTACAATATTACAGACCACTTAATAGAAACTGGGCTTATGCTCTTACAAATTTAATTACAAATTAAATAAGGGAAACAGGTTAGTCCCGAGATTATCTACAATCAAAAACCAATAAATTCCAAAATAATATTTAAAGAAATTTATAAGTCTCAGACTCTGGTCCAAACTTTATTTTCAACTACTCTGCCTCAACGTCCGGTCGAACCGGTGCGTTTGCATTTCGTTGGGGCCCAGTGACCGTTAAGGTCGTCGCCCAATATTATTAAAATAATATTTTACCAAAAATCATTTTAAAAATCATTAAATAATTTCCCGAAAATTTCGGCAGCATTCCCTCTGTTTTTGGTCAACCCAAAAACTGGGAATTTGCTCCGATACCTGCAAAAATAATCCCAAAACTCCAATTTATATTTTTATCCCTCAAAATATTATATTTTTTTTTCCAAAACCCATCTCAACAAACTATACAGAACCCAATCCAGCAATAGAACCCAAAATCCAGCATATCCGTATGACCCAAAAGAATAACCAATTTTCAACTTTCACCAAAGAAATCCAAATACTAACAGAACATTCATATAGCTAAAGAGAACAATAGCTATCAACAGAACATAAAAGTAACATAATTTTACCAAAAATCCAATACAAAAATTTCCCGTATTTCCTTCGGAAATTCCGAGAATTAGCCTACGAATAGGAAAACCCAGAAAATAATCATTCTCCAGAGTTCCTTTCGAAAAGGTTCTCGGAAACCCGACTTTCCGAAAATTTCGGAAAGAACAGAAATTGCAATGTAAAATTTACGTTGCCGAACCGAAATTCAGCTGGATTCGGGGACCAGAGAATTCATCATCGACAGAAAGGAAAATAGAGTTCCAGAAATTATACCCAAAACCGAAGTCGAAGGAAATCCCGAATTTGGGTCGCGGAACCGAACGGCAAAACGGACAGTGCTGGACATGGACAGGGGCGAGCAAAGGGTCGACGGACGAAGGCCACGCGGGGTGCCGGCGGTGGACGGCGGCGGTCGCCGGTCGGGCGCGGGCGGCGGTGACGCGGGGCCGCGCGGGTCGACGGGAGCGCCGGGAAGCGGCTCGGTCACGCTGGAAAGGGCGTCGGCCTCGGGAAAACTCGGCCAGTGGTTCGCCGGGGAGGATCGAGAAGGGGATCGCCGAAAAATAGTTGATTTGGAAAGAGGATGAAGAAGATGGTGATGGTGTGGAAAAAAATGATGGGGAAAAGCCCCTTTTATAGGAAATAGGTAGTGAAGGTTACCATTTAAGAAGATGGAGAGCCACCATGGCTTGATGGTCGGCCGGTTATGGAAGGCGAGGGGGTCGACGGGTGGGGAAGAAGAAGAAAACTTCTTCGGTTCACAAAGGCCACTCACAGCACCCAACACTAAAGGAGAATGAAAAGGCTATTGAATGTTTTCTTCATCAGACACTTAATATATGTCATTCAATACCAAGAGTAAGTATAGACTTAATGGGTTGAGACATACGAATGGGTTTGAAACCCATTCAAGATTTATAGGTTAGCCTATAATTGGCTTGGGTTAGGTCCAATTGGACTTTAGAAAAATAATGAGTTTGGGCCAGGATTGAAACTAATGGCCAAAGCAATGGGTTTCAATAGAATTTAAAGGCTTTGGGCTAGGAAAATTTTTGACAACTAAAAATATTTTTAAAGGAAATATTATTTAGAAAATTTTTGTACAATTTATAAAATATTTTATGTTCAAATTTGGGTTCAAGTCCGGGCTGACATGCCAAAAATCCAAGTTTAACTATTTGGAAAATAATTTACTCTTAAATAAATATTATTAACATCTAACATTATTCTAAAGAAAAAATTTATTGCTAACAAAATTTTATTTAGCAAATAAAAAAAAATTAGAAGTAAACTAAAAATACGGGTTTCACAGGTCCTGTATTTGAACCTTGGTTCAAATTATATACATGGACAAAATACGCAGATAATTAATCATTATTGTGCATTACTGTTTTTGATTTTCTAAAAATACTTAGAGTGTTGCCAAAATTATGGAAAAATAGTTTTTAGATACTTTGTTAAGTTAGCTAATTTAGTATAATTTTTGTAGTATTTAATTTACTGTTTTGCCCCTAGTTTGGCATATGAAACCAGAACTCACTTTCTGTATATTTATGAAAACTGATTTTTCTAAAATATTTCTGTTGGGTAATAAATCCCAGAAAAATTATAATAAATTTCTATAATTAACAAGGTTTCTGTCAGTATATTATTCTGCATTTATTGGAGATTTCTAGTATTTTCTAAAATTGTTAGAACACAGTGCACAGAATGTTTATTTTACCAATAATTATGACTAAGTCATGACTTGTGATTTTTTTTGTATTTCTAGTATTTGGATTGCTAACCAGCCTTAATATGGGAGACCCATGTGTTAGTTTAGATGCCAAATCACTTCACTTTGAACCCCTAGGCTAAGTTCACCTAGCCAATGTCCAATTTGGCCTTCTCACATCACTAGTGTATTTATATTGTCTTGTAACTTAGAGTCTGAGTATATATATGTTTTCAGTGCTAGGACACTCTACATCTTAGCTTTATTGTCATTGCATTGCTTTGCTCCAGGCAAGTACATCTACAAACTCATTTACTGTCTTTTAATGTTAAGTACATGTGACAACCTTGTAAATTACCATTAATCCAGTTGCAAGTCTTTTGTTAATTGTACATGTTAAAACACTGTTATGTGATAAAAGAATGTTAATCAACCCATGTGAATGCTGATCCTTGGAGTAGCAAGTCAAATCATAATATGTTTCATACTATTGACAGTTCCCACCATGCTTTACACTATTTCCCGTATCTTTTACATGATGATCACTGGGTTATGAGAGAGTTGATAGTATAGTTACTGGACTCGTGGAATGTACTCACTTACATTGCAGTATGCTAATTGTGTAGTTTCTGGACTTGTGGAATGTACATACGTACATTGCAGTAAACTAGCAGTACGGTTTCTGGACTTGTGGAATGTACATACGTACATTGCAGTAAACTAGCAGTGCAGTTTCTGGACTTGTGGAATGTACTTACGTACATTGCAGTAAACTAACAATGTAGTTTCTGGACTTGTGGAATGTACATACGTACATTGCAGTAAACTAGCATAGCACCTATTGACCGATCTCATACCAGCTCCAGTTTTAATACATAATGTACATATGCCACAATTGACAAGAGTGTCTTAAAATGATAATCAAGATATACCATGATTTTTACTTTATATGATTTACCCTGATTCCAGTATGTCTATTTTTCAGTCTTATCATACCATGTTCCTGTTGTACATCTCTTGCATTATACATTCAGTACTTTAGTAGTAGAGGTTGTACTTGCTCCCGTCCTGACAGGATAACGTTGTAGGTATTTTGACCGAGGAAGAAATGCTTTGTGACCCGTACTATGGAGCTCCAGTTGAGGATATTCCTGCAGGGAATTCTGCTTAGCTGCTTAGTTTGACTTAGTGTTTGGTTATTATCACAGTTGCTGTTTGTACCTTTAAACTGGACCTTGTCTCCAGTCTTACATTTTGGTTTGTATTATTATCAAACTTAGTGGTTTTTCATCTATATAGAAGCTGTGTTGTGATCATTCTTAAACTATCTTAATTATTAGCACATTTATCATTATTACCTGACTGTCTAGAACAGCTTACTGCGCTTTATCTTAAGCGTAGGCTGGACATGGCTCGGCCCAGCCCAACAATTTAGGTAGCGGGTCGTGACAAGTATGCAGGTTCAGTCCACTATAGTCGAGAGGATCCGAATGGCGCAGTCAGCAGATTCCAAGCTTCAGCGACTCAGAGCAGAGTGTGAGGCAGGACGAAGACCAGAGTTGTGCATTCATGAGGATGGTACACTTCGACATGGTAAGCATCTTTGTGTATCCAGTGGAGATATCAGACAGGAGATCATGGCAGAGGCACACAGTTCTCAGTATTCCATCCATCCTGGCAGTACAAAGATGTACCGAGATATCCGTCAGCACTTCTGGTGGAATGGCATGAAGTGGGAGATAGCTCGGTTTGTCTCTCGGTGTTTGATTTGCCAACAAGTCAAGGCTGAACATCAGAGACCGGCTGGACTTCTTCAGCCTTTGCCGATTCCAGAATGGAAGTGGGAGCATGTGACCATGGATTTCGTGACTGGATTACCTAGATCCCCAGCTGGCAGAGATGCTATCTGGGTTATAGTTGATCGGCTCACGAAGGTAGCTCACTTCCTCCCGTTCAGAGTTGGTCAGTCGACGACTCAGTTAGCAGAGATATATCTCCGGCAGATTGTCAGATTGCACGGAGTGCCAGTTAGTATCACTTCGGACCGAGATTCAAGATTTACGTCGCACTTTTGGCGTAGCCTGCAGGAGAGTTTGGGAACTCGTCTCCAGTTCAGTTCAGCGTATCATCCGCAGACAGATGGTCAGTCGGAGCGTACGATCCAGACTCTTGAAGACATGTTGCGGTCTTGCACACTTGACTTCGGTGGTTCATGGGAAGATCACTTACACCTGGTGGAATTCTCGTACAACAACAGTTTCCAGGCCAGTATCCAGATGGCACCGTTCGAGGCACTATATGGTAGGAAGTACAGATTCCCGCTAGCCTGGGATGATGTTGGAGAGAGACAGATGCTTGGTCCAGAAATGATCGCTCAGACAGTTGAAGTGGTCAGAAGGGTCAGAGATCATCTTCGAGTTGCCCAAGATCGCCAGCGCCATTGGGCCGATTCTCATCGGCGCCCTCTCGAATTTTCGGTCGGTGACCATGTATTCCTGAGGATTTCGCCTATCCGTGGCGTCATTCGTTTCGGCGTGCGGGGAAAGCTTAGTCCTAGGTATATAGGGCCATTTGACATTCTGGAGCGGGTAGGAGATATGTCCTATCGTCTCGCTCTTCCGCCGTCGCTAAGCGAGGTGCATGACGTGTTCCATGTATCCCAATTACGACGGTATATCCCGGACCCGAGCCACATCCTAGATCATTCGGAATTGGTTGTTGGTACCAACCTTTCGTATGAGGAGAGGCCCGTGTCTATATTGGACCGGAGAGAGAAGATCCTCAAGAACAAGACTATCAAGTTAGTCCGAGTTGCTTGGGGTCATCACTCTTTGGGGGAGTCAACGTGGGAGCATGAGGATGATATCCGATCGCGATATCCCGACTTGTTTGACTCGTGAGGTATAATGTCTTTCTTATGCCTCATGCCTTCGATTCCTTGCTTGCATGATTGATTGATTGTCTAGTATAGCTTGCTTGTTATTAGTATAGCTTGCCATTGCTCCTCTAGCCTCTTGATTAAATTCCGAGGACGAAATTCTTTTAAGGTAGGTAGAGTTGTAATGCCTGTTGTCCGTATTACGTATTTTTGGAATACGTGTACGTATTTTATTCTGTATTGTATGATTTCTTGTTTAGCTTGCATCTTGGCTTGGTTATTTCTTGGCTTGGTTCGATTTTCTTTGGTCTATCATGAACCATGGATGAACCCCCTACCTACCACCACCTTTGATATTTATTGCCATTTCTTCTTTCTCTCTCTTCATTACTCATCTTCTTCTTCATTATTTACTTCTTACCTACCAGAGAGAGAAGAGAGAGGTCTAGGCAAGTGCAACTTGCTTCATGGAGGAACTCTAATTTTATTGCTTTATTCTCTTTCTTACAGCATTTTGACTAGCTTTAGAACTTGGCATTTTTACTTTCCATGGCTAGATTCTTGTAGATCTATATTTACTTTATTTTCGAATTTTTTTTGGGTTTTGATCTACTTAATCTTGTTATTTCCTAGTTTTGATGGTTCCATGTTGTAGAGAATCTCGTTCTAACCCCATTTTGACCTATGGAAGTTCGGATTTGGGCTCCGGATGGTAGAGTTATGCAGCTTGGAAGCCATGGCTTATGGTGTACTTCTTCTCGGAAATTTGGAGAAGAAGCACAGTTCCGAGCCGCATGATAGCACTTGACCGCATGAATATTCATGCGGCAAGTCAGCTTCGAAACCGTATGCACTATCAACTGGACTTGACCGCATGACAAGTTCATGCGGCAAGTATTTAGTTCGGCCGCATGGGGCCCTTCTTCCCGAACCGCATATGCACCCTTGCTCCCAGCCGCATAGGCATTGCTCCCCGCTGCCGCATGGGACTTCGCCCATCCCGAGCCGCATGAACTCCAATACTCGCGAGCCGCATAGACCGTAGTCTCCCGCTGCCGCATGAGGACCCGAGTCCTCTCAGCCGCATGACTGACTGATCCCGAGCCGCATAGATCCTGATTCCCTTCAGCCGCATGAGACCCCTCCATTTCTAACCGCATAAGCTCCTGCAGCCGCATGCGCCGCACGCCCGCACTGCCTTGAGACCGACATTTCCGAGCCGCATGAACTCGGATTTCGGGCCGCATGAACCCATATCCATTCAACCGCATGGGCTGTTCTCTTCCAGCCGCATGTGATCATTCCTGGCCGCATAGGCCTTAGCCGCATGGCGCTTCTATATCCCTGAATATTGATATTTTATTAGATATTTTACGTCCATTTTATACGCCTTTTGTCATGAACTTGATAATCATGGATTTATTTAATATGTTTGGAAATGATACCTGAGCATGACACGATAGTGACCCGTAGTGGTGCACTCTTGACAAGAAAACCTGACATGACCTGATAGTGGCCCGTCGTGGTGCACTCCTGACAAGAACACTTGACATGATAAACCTGACATGATATATCTGATAAGCTGTTGCGACGGCTACCTGACATGACATGACCTGTATAATAACATGGACACCGTGGGCGATTGTGCTTGTACAAATAAACCAGTCCTGTCTTGCATCATGTCTAGGGAGGGAGCTCCTGAGTACCACGGTCAGGAGTACCTATTGAAATGGACTAAGGTTAATAACTAGATTAACACATTAGTCATGAAGAGATTTCCCAGCTACAGGCAATCCCGTTACCTGGGCGCGCCTGGGATCTGTAGCCTGCCGTCGAGTAGGGCACATTTCCAGCACACTGTCATGTGTTGCACCTTTCAAGCTACTTAAGGGTACATGCGTTTTCTGGACGGTGTACCCACCTGAATTCAACCCCTAATTTCGACCTGGGTAACCTGGATGGACTGCAGGGCTTGTGGCTGTGGAAGATTTTCACTGCATCTTGTTAGTAATTAGGCTTGTGACAATCCTAGTTAGTTAAAGTATCAAGCCGTAGTTCTTGCTTGACCGTGAAGTGATTGGATGGAGTCTAACCTGTCTAGCCTTGTCTTGATCCTGTTCCAGACTACTGCATGACCAGAATGCTTGTATTTATTTTACCGATAAATGGTGAGAATTCCAAGTTCTGTTCAGACGAAGGGTTACAACCCCGGTCCTTGTTTGGTTTACGGGTTGTAACCTGGTTATCTGAATAAGTTCCATGGTTATCTCGTCGTATATCATCCTGATGTATTTTCTTTATTTCCAGTTCTTACTTTTATTTATACTCTTGTGCCGATTGCTGGTTTTAGTTCCTAAGTGAAGCTTCCTTTGTGGCACTTGCTCTTTCTGGGGTCTGACCCAGCTGGTTTTGTATGGCCAGATTTCGGAGCAGCTCCAGAGGATCTACCGACCTTCCAGCCAGATGGTGACCACTAGACGGAACCCGGGCAACGAGTGGGTTATTTTTGGCTCTCCCACTCTATTGTAAAAATATTCTTTTGAGGCGTTTAGCCGACGAGCACCTATTTAGCTCGATTGTATTTACTTACTGTCTGCCTACGGGCTGTAACATGATTGACAGATCCTAGGGTTGATCATGTATGACTAAACTCTTGTTAGTCCTCACATTTTGTAACGACTAGCTTCATGATCAGCTGAATATGTAATATTTGGGACGCCTTATTATTGTATATTTAATGATCATACATCTTGTAACATTTACTTACTTGCTTGTGATCGAGACACTAGGCTTGTTCATGACCATAGGAGACTGTTGACTTGTAGTAAACCCTCATGTATCTAGACAGCCGTGACCGTATAGCGAGATGGAATCCATTTCAATATACGTAGCTGGCTATGTCTGCCCCCGCTCTCCAGTATTCTGGTTCTGGGGCGTGACACAAGAAAGGCCATTAGCAAAAAAAAAAAAAAAGGAGAGACAAGAAAGACAAAGACTAGAAATAGGAAACTGGAATACCATACTAGTTTAGATAGTAATTGTAATTATCTATTCTACTATATAATAGGAAAACTTAGATGGTGAAACTTTTAAATTCCAAAAATATCCTTATATACTTATACTAATCTATTCTACTATATAATCTATTCTACTATATAATAGGAAAACTTAGATGGTGAAACTTTTAAATTCCAAAAATATCCTTATATACTTATACTAATTAAAAATAGTTCATTAATTTTAATAAGGACAACTTAGTAATTAGGAAGACTACCCTTTGGTCTTCCTAAAGAGTATTCCTAAACTAATTAAGAAATGTTAAAATACGTGCAAGGTACGTGCACATATGCTAGTTACTTTTTATGAGAATATAATTAGAAGAAAATAATATAAAATTTTAAAATTCAGGTGTTTATAATGAGAGCCAAATTACACTCTCTCACTTTCTCTCCCAATTTTTTTGCTTTCCTCATGTAATTATCTTCAAAAGAGCGGGAAAATTCCTCCTCCTCCGTCTCTCCCACTACGAGTTCCCAGGTCAGAGCTGTCACCGATGGCGGTGGAAATGTCAGGAATCTCAAAGTTCAAGCTTCAGATACTTTCCCTAGTCTCCGAAGCCCGGCAACTCAGAGTAATATCATCATCCTCACTATCGTCACCATCTTCTCCCATCAAATGTTTGATGAATTACTTCCTCTTTTCTTTTCCAGGAAAAGGAACAGAGCGCTCGCCACGAGCTCGATCTCTCCAACCAGGTTAGTGCGGCGTCCTGTCGGACACTTGTTGGACGCGACACTGGAAAAAAGCTGAAAATATTTCCTTATATTTCCCTGGAAACGTCGGATTCCAGAGGCAGAGGCAAACCGAAGCGGAGTATGGGCGCAAGTTGCAGGAATTGCATGCGGAATTGGCCTCTCGGGACGATTTGCTAAACAAGCTTCAGAGCAAGGTTGCCTCTTGATTATACTTTCCCCCCAATTTATAGGGTTTGCTATATGTTCCTTTTGTACTGATTTATAATGTATTTGTTCGAATCCACACGGTTGATCTTGAAACAACTTCCCAATAAGTGGGAAATCTGAGTATTTTTTAGTAAATAGATTTTTGTTTCCTTTACTGTAAAAATGGCAGTTTAGAAATATTACCAAATAAGGGTAGTTTAAAAAAAAAGAAACTTTAAAGTACCGTGTTTTGAATACAGTTTTAGAAGGGCTAATTCTAAGGGCACTCCACATTTTACTTGGGACTAGCCCTTACTAGGGGACATCCCATGAAAGTGAAACTTTTACTGGGGACATTCCGAATTTTACTTGGGGCTAGGCCACCTCCAAAAGAATTATGGTTTCTCTAGAGGCGGACTGTCACGATCCGCACCCTGATTAGGGGCACGAGAAGTGGGTACGTCCAGCCTACGCCGCAGTATCGGCGGTAGAACGCTGTATATAAGGTCTGTAAATACTACGACTAACAGTATAAAGGTACCTGTACATTATATACACTCCGAGTGGAGGTGACATAGCAATACAGTCTCAATCACAGAATAAAACTAAGGTAGATAGCACAGAAGGATAATATATGATAGATGAAAATGAATAAGTCCAGTGTCCAACACAAGCCCAGATATATATAACATCACAGGGTCTCAAAATATAACATAGAAAGCTACAGTCTGATAATATTAGCTGGATCGCAGTCCAGTCAAACCTAGCTAACCTACACTACTCTGGGAGAACGAAGTCTAGTGGCTCTACTATAAGGCCACGGTCCTGGACTACTCCATCTAACTCGAGCCCATAATAGGTCGAGCAGTCTGCCTCAGAGTCATCTGTAATATATCATAACGGTATCCTGTCAGGAAAATGAGCAAGTACAAGCACTAACAGCAGTTCCATGTGAATTGACAAATTCTATAAGAGACAGTATAATGAACTACAAGACAAAGATATATGAAGACTTGGGAACCGTTCGGAAGCTGAGCTACAACCCTTAAACCAAATAAGGACCGGAGTTGTAACCCTTCTCCCGAGCAGAACTTAGTCTCCAATCAAGGTACAATATAAAGACATGTAGAACATGTGAGTAACTGAATATCATAGCATGATTAGAAAGTACTGAATGTAGAGCAGAACATGATATATGATAAGTAAATATAAAATGTGCCTTGAATTATTAGAGCGTTATGTGATCGGCAAGACAATCATGGTAGGGTTATCCACTTGGCCCGGCAATCCGCGGTGACCTCAACGGAAAGTCATGCCGGCCAACCTGGATAACATGGACATGGAGGTATCTGCTACACCCTACGTGAGGTGAGAGTGGCGCAAGCAAAATAGTGACATGGGGCTTTGATCACATAACCCCTAATAATTTCCCATTTCTGAGTAGTATAATGGACCTGGACATGACACGTCATGACACGGGATTCCCTAAGAGGATAGCTACTCCCTCTCAGGAATCGGTGTCTATACAAGTACAGGGAACAAGACAGAAAATGTACATATATACCAAGAAAATCCAGGAACATCTCATGTCATGATCCAACGTATATTAGTCCGTGAACTATCGTGACTGGAATCGAGTAAGACACTACGACTGAATCGGATATAGCAGATATCAAGACAATGAAAACTATCAGTGAATGTACTCGCCTGCTGTCCTGAGCTGTAGGGTATATCAATGCTCAGAGTGGTAATCAGAAACCTAAAGATGAGATATTTCATGTTAATTTAGGTTTAACAAAGTTAAGAATGATTTATAATGAATGATATGAAATCTAGGTCAAACTAGGTCTTACTGAGTCACACTAAGTCCTGTCAAGTCAATCTAGGTCAAATCAAGTTATATCAAGTCAATCTAAGTCAGACTAAGTCAACCCTAGGCAATACCAGTCATCGCAAGACAAAACAAGTCAAAGCAAATCAAACGGGGTCAAGAGTTGGCCTACAGTTGACTTTTGGTCAACTGGTCAACCCTGGTCAACTCTGGTCAACTCTAGGTCAACCCTAGGTCAAACTGATCAAATGTTGACCAACAGTTGACTTTTGGTCAACTGGTCAACTCTAGTTTGGATTTGGTCAATTCTAGACAAAGTGTTGACTCACGGTTGACTTTTAGGTAAAAAGTCAACTCTGGGTCAACCGAGCCAAAATCGGTTCAAATATGACATTTGTAGGGTGTACCCAATAAGTCACCCAAGTTTCAAGTCAATCCGAATACCCGAACCCCGTATTTTGAATTTACCCGATTACCCCTTTAATACACTTACCCTTAAACCATTCTAACTTGACGCCAAGTGGCCTTCCCTTAGGAATTTCACCCCGGGCTTCCTAGGGTAGTAGGGTACTAGCCTATACAATCATTACCTACCAAGTTCTCTAGGGTAAGTGGACATCCAGTCCATCTTACGGTCCGTATCGCCCGTTTACCCGTTATCTTGAATATTTCAAGATACACAATGGTACGATGCAATACCATCCTCCTAATCCCACACGCAACCCCGATTTCCACCTAGGAGTCTACCCGCAAACTCTATTTCACATTTGCTAAGTCCCCTCCAAGTTTCGACGCGTTCCGAAACACGGAACTCAAAATCACCCCTTCACCAAATCTAATTCAACCATTTACTCACTCACTCAACTCTCTCTTTTCACACTCTCTTAGGACTAGTTTTAGGGGTTAGTTTTGTGGGCTAAATAGGTATATATATAGCTATAATATATAGGGGTATATATATGTATATATATATAGGTATATAGTGGGGGTTTTGGGGGTCAAATGGGGGCCTAAAGGGGGGGTGAAATGCAGCTGCTGCTGCTGCTAAAGTTGCTGTTCCTGCTGCTACTGCTGCTGAAATTTCAGCAGCTATTGCTGCTGTGTTTGGGGGGGGGGGGGGGGGGGGGGGGGGCAGCAGCCCCTTGGCCCCCCTAGCTGCTGTTGCTTGCCCTCCTCTTCTCCCCTCTTCTCCTCTCTAAATCCCTCTTATTCTCCTCTCTAAATCTCTTCTAAACTCCTCTCTAAATCTCTTCTAAATATATAAATTTCCTTCTCTAAACTCTCATATATATAAATCTCATTCCCTCCCCTCTCTATACATACAAATACACACGCATATATATATATGATCACACATACATATATATATATATATATATATCTATATATATTAACACACACATAAATCTATATCTATATATATTAACACACACACATACATATATATATATATATATATATATATCTATATATATTAACACACACATAAATCTATATCTATATATATTAACACACACACACACACACACACACACACACACATATATATATATATATATATATATATATATATATATATATATATATATATATATAGACACACACACTCCCACACATGGACACACACACACACACATATACATATGAACACACACATATATATATATATATATATATGAACACACTCACACACACACTAAATAAATATGAAATTAAGAGTGCCTAACCACTTAGAGGCCAAATCTAAATATTCTACAAGTGTCCAAATTTGGGGGAAACTCAAGGACACAATCACAAACACTAACTTCTCCTAGGACACTCCAAACGGACTCAAACTTGACACGAATAGGGACACGAACACGGGGATCAATCCTACGGGGTTCAAACTAATTATCATGGTGAAAAGAATAGATTAGAGGATAGGTTGTACCTATCGGGAGATGGATTCCCGATTCGAAAGTCCTCCGACACGGCTCCGACACAACGAATTGTTTAGGACACACCCACTTCACTTCTTGCTCCCAAAAGCTTGGAGAATCACTACTTGGGATAGAGGAAGAGTTCTATGGAAGAATATTGGAGAAAAAGGAATTATTTAGAGATGATTTCTAGGGAAAACCTATTCTAACTTTTGAGAAAAGCTTGGAGAAGAAGAAGAAGAAAAAAATTGTGATATTTTGAAGTGGAGAAGAAGAAATAAATGGGGAGGGGGTGGCTGGCCATAAAGGGAAGGGTTGGGGCACTTGAAATTACAAGTTTGCCCCTCCCTTAACTTCTATGCTAAGTTAAGTCCAAATTTGGTTTTGTGGGTTAGCTAAAATTAAATAAAAATCATAATTAAGCTTAAATACTCATGTGGGATTAGTCCAAACTCCTAAACCTAAAAGTTAAGTATGGTGGGCCATGGCTAATTAACATGCTAATCACAACTCAAGTCGAAATTCCCCGGAGTCCCGAATGAACTCGGAATGCGATGAAATTCGAACCCGACTCCTATAATCATTAAATATTAATATTCATGAAATAAAATTCCCAAAAATATTATAAAATGAAAAATTACCATTTTACCCCTATCTTGGAAAAGTGAGGATGACAAGTCTATCCACCTTAAAAAAATTTCGTCCTCGAAATTAAAACCAAACAATAGTAAAATATCAAAATCACATGTCATGGCTTAAAATTTAAAATAATTAAAATCTCAAAAATTAAAGCATGAATTAAATGACTAAAATTATAAAATTGAAAATTACTCTCAAATAGAAACTGGGTGTTATAAGTCTATCCACCTTAAAAGAATCATCCTCAAAAATTAAAACAAGTAAACACAAAAATCATGCAAATCGATAATCGTATGCGTCTGTCCAATCATCATGATACTCAGAATTTTCGTCATGCCAGTGAGCAAGGCTACGATAATCACAGAGTCCTCAACTACGGTACATACATCTAGAATTATGGTATTTAAAATTTTCGCATTGCCGCATGCTTGGCAGCGAAAACCTTAAATTTCCACACCCGAGAAATACGACCATAATCCGACTATATGTCCTCACTATGCCTGCTAGCATGACCCTAGAGTATTCTAAAATCTTATAATCGAGGCGACCTAGCCCATACGACTTATCTTAGAAGGAAATCACATCACAAGAAAATTTTTATCAAACGATCAAGGAACAGATGGAATCGAATTTCAAGACAGTTTATAAGAAGGCAAACGCGGAAAGGAGATTCGAAATATCGGAACCTGCTATCTGCTCTGCTACTGCCTGAGTGGGCTCAACTGTCATGGCGAAAGCACGCCCCTGCTGGCCTCCTCTAGCCTGCCATACTCTGTCCTGGTCTCTTCGGATTCCACTAGCGTGGCAATCCCTCAGCTGGTGGTCAGGCGCCCCACAGTATAGACAGACGCCCAACCTCTTCCTACAAGCCTCTCTAGTGTGCCCCGGCTTCCCGCAGAAGCCGCACGGGATAGCCGGTCTCTGGCCCTGTCCCTGATGCTGCTGGGCACGTGCTGGTGCCTGCTGAATCTGTAACAGAGGCTGCTGCTGAAATGGCCTCTGCTGAGGCTGAAAGTGGGGGCGCTTGGCTGGTCCCGCACTGGAACTCTCCCCCATGGTATTACCGCTCCTCTTCGGCTTGAGGCCGAAGTCCTCCTCTGCAATCTGCGCGTCTATCAATATCTGATCGAACGTCGCGTCACGGCGACCCGATGTGCGGGTGCGCACTGCATGAATAAGTTTCCTACGGAACTTACGAGCCTTCTGCCCCTCATCCTGGATCATATCAGGAGCGAACCTGCTAAGGCGGAAGAACTCCGCTGCATACTCGTCCACCGACGAGTTCCTCTGCACTAGACCCACGAACTGGCCCTCCAATGCTGTAAGAGCCACGTCCGGGAAGAACTCCTTGAAGAGCCTCCGGAAGTCCTCCCATGATAACCCTCTCACCGACGCACGAGGATCCGTACGGTACCATGTCAGCGCGATGTCGAAGAATCGGCTGGCTGCGGCCGAAACCCAAAGTCCTCTAGGAAGCTCTGCTAGCTCCATACTCCGCTGCACGTCCTCTAGCCAGTCGTCTGCATAAAGGATGCCCTCCGTGCCCGTGAAGTCTCTGGAGTTCATCTTCCTAAAGTCTAATACTGTCCCCGGCCTGGACTGCTGCTGGTACGGCTGCTGGCCAGTAGGGCCCTGCACCGTACCCGGTGCCACTCTCTCCACGGCTGCCAGTGCAAGCTGATACGAGTTCTCCATGCTCTGCCTCAGCATCTCAATCTGACGGTGTGACGCCTCCGTCTGGCGCTGCGACGCCTCTGCCTGGGCTCGCTGTGTCTCCATCATCTGCTGAAGGAGAAGGAACATATGGTGTGTATCCGTCGGTATCGGGGGTGGTAGCGGCAGTATCTCTGGAACGGCGACCGAAACCCTCTGGGGTGGAGGTGGTAGACCTCCCTGTGCAACTGCCAGGGCCCCCGGGATAGTGGAATCACTGGGGGCAGTCTCGTGAACCTCCTCCTCAGCCTGGTCTGATCTCTCGGGAAAGCTACTCGATCCAGTGGCCTGCGGGTGCGTCTTCGTCATCCTGGAGACGAATTGAAGCAAAGAGATCAATATGGCACATGAGAAGACATTATCAAGGAAGGACAGTTAATTTAATACAAGGGGAGTAATCATGATAATCAAAAGATCGGAAATTTTTCCTAGGTGTGATTGAGAAACTCCTATCGTATCCTAGGTCCTACGTCCTAATTGCAGGCTCGTAATTAGTACTCTAAGTCGAGCACCATTACGAGATCGCACTAATTGCGACACCGGACCTGCGTGAGCCACCACAAAAACGTGTCACGACCCGCACCCTGATTAGAGGCACGAGAAGTGGGTACGTCCAGCCTACGCCGCAGTATCGGCGGTAGAACGCTGTATATAAGGTCTGTAAATACTACGACTAACAGTATAAAGGTACCTGTACAGTATATACACTCCGAGTGGAGGTGACATAGCAATACAGTCTCAATCACAGAATAAAACTAAGTTAGATAGCACAGAAGGATAATATATGATAGATGAAAATGAATAAGTCCAGTGTCCAACACAAGTCCAGATATATACAACATCACAGGGTCTCAAAATATAACATAGAAAGCTACAGTCTGATAATACTAGCTGGATCGCAGTCTAGTCAAACCTAGCTAACCTACACTACTCTGGGAGAACGAAGTCTAGTGGCTCTACTATAAGGCCACGATCCTGGACTACTCCATCTAACTCGAGCCCATAATAGGTCGAGCAGTCTGCCTCAGAGTCATCTGTAATATATCATAACGGTATCCTGTCAGAAAAATGAGCAAGTACAAGCACTAACATCAGTTCCATATGAATTGACAAATTCTATAAGAGACAATATAATGAACTACAAGACAAAGATATATGAAGACTTGGGAACCGTTCGGAAGCTGAGCTACAACCCTTAAACCAAACAAGGACCGGAGTTGTAACCCTTCTCCCGAGCAGAACTTAGTCTCCAATCAAGGTACAATATAAAGGCATGTAGAACATGTGAGTAACTGAATATCATAGCATGGTGAGAAAGTACTGAATGTAGAGAAGAACAGGATATATGATAAGATAAGTAAATATAAAATGTGCCTTGAATTATTAGAGCGTTATGTGATCGGCAAGGGAATCATGGTAGGGTTATCCACTTGGCCCGGCAATCCGCGGTGACCTCAACGGAAAGTCATGTCGGCCAACCTGGATAACATGGACATGGAGGTATCTGCTACATCCTACGTGAGGTGAGAGTGGCGCAAGCAAAATAGTGACACGGGGCTTTGATCACATAACCCCTAATAATTCTGTCACGACCCGCTACCCAAATTGTTGGGCCAGGCCGAGTCATGTCCAGCCTACGTTGAGATAAAACGTAGTAAGCTGTTCTAAAGACAACAGGATAAGACTAAATGTGCTAACAGTTCTATAAGTGAAGAAGAATCATAAATGCTCCAAACACAAAAGTCGTCGTATATAGTAAAATATCCAAGTACAAGTAAACTGAAATGTAAAACTGGATACATGTCCAGTTACAAAATGATGTAGTCTAATACATGTCTACTCTCAAAAGTCTAAGTAAACAAAAGACAACTAGGCGAGGTTCCCTGCAGGAACATCCTCGTAAAGCAGAGCCGGGTCCTCGGCAGTAACTCCATAGTATGAGTCGCAGAGTAACTCCTCCTCAGTAAGGACACCTACAACGTTATCCTGTCAGGACGGGAGCAAGTACTAAATCTAGCAAACTAGCATATGAAACATGGAAATGAACATGAGAGGAATAACTGGAAAGCATGGCATCACATAGTCTATCATGGCAAGGATACATATGTCATAGAAACAGCTGTATATGTAATGTTTAAAACTGTAGCAAGTACGTGATCGGTCAATAGATGTACAATGTACTGTGGTACATGTAAATAAAATGTACATACGTACAAGTCAACAGGCATAGGTGTACATCCGTACAAAAATGCGGGATAATGGCCTGCGGCAAGGTATGCATATAGAATGCGACCGAGCTCGCTACTGTAGGGGGGTCGTGATCACGTACAATACTATCAGTTTCCCCATAACCCATATTCTAATCATGTGAGAGATACATCAAGACTGTTCTAAGCATGGTAGTAACTGAAAGTACAACATGTAAAGATCTAATTTGCTACCCCAAGGATCAGCATTTAACATGGTGGGGTTTGCAGTTCATTTATGTGACAATATGTAAAGTTCGTAGAAAGTACTTGCCTCTAGCAAAGCAAAACAAAACAAGCTGCGATAACAATGCTATGGATGTCCAGTAACTCGTCGCTGTAGAAGTAAAATATAATAACTTAGTTTTAGACTAAGCTAAAACACTAGGACACTAATTGGTGCGACACGACTTGTGACTGGGCACCTAGCCAAAATGATGACTTGGCATAGGAGACCAATGTGGGGTGACACACTATGTTAACTAACTTTCTAGAGTCTTTATACTAGTGAGGGATGGGGTTCAACACGACTAAAACTCCAAATAACACAAAAAGCTACAAGTCGTAATTAATCAATAAATAAATCAAAAGATCATTGTGTTCTAACAATTTTTGAAGTAGACAAAAAGCCTAGTTTTTCTTAAAGTAAAGTACCAAGGTGATCCTTGTTAATCATAGAAATTTATTATAATTTTTCTGGAATTTATTAACCAGTACAAATATTTTATAAAAATCAGTTTTCTTAAGTATACAGAAAATGAGTTTTGGTTTTATATGCCAAACTAGTGACAAAACAATAAATTAAATACTACAAAATTTATACTAAATTAGCTAACTTAACATAGTATCTAAAAACTATTTTTTCATAATTTTAGCAATACTTTAAGTATTTTTTTAGAAAATCAAAAACAGCTTTGCACACAATAATTAATTATCTGCGTATTTTGTCCATGTATATAAATTGAACCAAAGTTCAAATATAGGATCCAAGGCCATGAATCAAGTCCAATATGACTTGTACAGGTCTTGAATGTGTGAAAACACATTTGAGCCCAAATACCCATGCTAGGCTTGGACACCAAATGGTTGCAGTAATTTAAATACACTAAAAATACAATTTGGTAATAGTACAAAATAAATATTATTATTTTAATAAGACAAAATTATGCATAGTGAAAATATACATACATATGTAAAAAGTACACATATCTATGTATAAGAAAAATACTTAATTTATAAAGTATATATATATATATATATATATTAAGAAAACATTTAATAATAATGTGTATATATAATAATATATATATACACACATGAAAATGTATACATATATATATAAAATTTACTAACTATAAAATATATATACATATATATAAAATACTGTCAAAATACAGTATATACATATATATATATATATACTAATATATATATATATATACATATATATATAAATATATATACAAAACAAAAAAGAAAAAGAAAAGGAAAGAAACAGAAAAAGAAAAAGAAAGGAAACAGAAAGGGGGGCGGGGGCTCGAACCTGAGCCAGCGGGGGGGGGGGGGGGGGGTTAGGCTCTGCGCGCTGGCCAGTGGGCCAGTTGGCCCGTTTGTTAGGAATAGGATTTTAGTTCATTTTATTTCGTTTTAGGTTAGATTAATAAATAAAAAAAATAAATAAATATCTGTCCTGTGTCCTGACAGTTAAGGACACAGGTATCAACGTGTCCGGGGTGATTTTGACACGTACGACACGAGTCTCACGTGTCCAGTTCCACGCTCATGTTCGCCAAGACACGGCGAACAATATGGACACAACACGAGACACGCACGACTCGTAAGGACACTGCTACTCACGTGTCCAGTCGATCGGGGGGGCTGTCGAAGGGTCTGGACGGCGGAGGAGGCGTCGTGACGGTGGCGGAGTGGTGGCGCTGCAATCGTCTCAGAGAGACGCGTCGAATGGTGGTGGTCGGGGCTGTCGAAGTGGCGTGTAGGCGTCGGGCTAGGTTAGGGCGAACTCCGGCGAGTCTCGTCGGGGAAGATGGGTTGGTTGCGGCGGCGTAGGGGGCTGTGGTGGTCGTGGAGTCTAGGGTTAGGGTCTGGGGGGTCAGGGGCTATTTATAGAACCCTAGGGCGGTGGGATTAGGGCTAGAAATTAGGATTAGGGTTAGGGTTTGGTCGTGGATCGCCGGAGACGACGACACGCAGAGGCGGTGGTCGGTTAGGGTTAGGTTTAGGTTTTTAGCAGAAAACCCCCTAGAGTTTAGGAAATCACGGATAGGTCCTTCCAGCGTCTAAATGCAAAATTAAATTTGCATTCCGCATTAAAAACAATTAACTATTTACAAACTGATATTAAAACAATTCTAATTATTACAAAACTATATTAAAACAATTTTGAAAATTGCAAATTGATATTTTTAATATATAAAACTTATTTAAAAATCATTTAAAAATTCTAGAAAAATTCCTAAAAATCTAAATAATTATTTTAAGGCTAATTTGTCACTAAAAATTAATTAACACTAATTAAAAATGAATTTTGAAAAACAGGGGCTTACAAGTCTTCCCTCCTTGAAAAATTTCGTCCTCGAAATTCACAAGGATTGAAGACCCAACAATATTCTAACATAGCAAGCAATGCAACAAAATGACTAAGGCTGCGATCGAAACTAACCTCTAGGGTATCAAGCGGGAACGGGTGGTTCCCTCGCAGCGGTTGGATCGAACAAGTAAGGGTATCTCTCCCTTATGTCCGACTCCCTCTCCCAAGTAGATTCACCTGGGGAGTGACGGCTCCAAGCTACTCGTACTAGGGGTATAACCTTGTTCCTCAGCCTCTTCTCTCTCCGGTCTAATATCTCCAATGGCTGCTCAGAAACTGTAAAGCTCGGTCCGACCTCCAACTCTGAATGATCTAGCACATGACTGGGGTCTGGAACATATCTCCTCAGCTAAGATACGTGAAAGACGTCGTGAACTCCTGCTAGGTTGGGTGGAAGTGCAACCCTGTAAGCTACCTCTCCGATCCTGCCAAGTACCTCGAACGGCCCGATGTATCTGGGGCTCAGCTTCCCTCCTCGTCCGAACCGGATCGTCCCTCGAGTAGGTGATATCTTCACTAGCACCATATCACCGTCTGCGAACTCCATCGGCCTGCGACTAGCATCAGCCCAGTGTTTCTGCCTGTCCTGAGCTACTCTGAGCCTGTCTCTGATCATCCCGACTTTCTCTGCTGCATCCGTGATCATCTCTGGCCCAAGCATAACTCTGTCTCCGACATCATCCCAAAAGAGCGGTGTGCGGCATCGTCGTCCATATAGCGCCTCGAAAGGAGACATACCAATACTGGCCTGGTAGCTGCTGTTGTATGAAAACTCTACCAAGTGCAGATGGCTCTCCCATGATCCTCCGAAGTCCAGCACGCAAGTCCTCAGCATATTCTCCAGTGTCTGTATCGTCCTCTCGGACTGCCCATCTGTCTGTGGGTGGTACGCCGTACTGAACTTGAGCCTACTGCCCAACTCCTCCTGCAAGCTCCTCCAGTAGTGGGATGTAAATCTGCTGTCTCTGTCTGATACGATGCTCACCGGCACTCCGTGTAGGCGAACTATCTGCTGCATGTATAGCTCCGCCAACTTCTCGGTGGAAAGCCCCACCTTGAAGGGTATGAAGTGCGCACACTTCGTCAGCCTGTCTACGATGACCCAGATGTCATCCTTCCCTCCTTGGGAACGAGGAAGCCCTGAAACGAAGTCCATCGTAATATGTTCCCACTTCCACTCAGGAATGGGTAACGGCTGCAACAAACCAGCTGGCCTCTGGCGCTCCGCCTTGACCTGCTGGCAAACTAGACATCTCGAGATAAAACGCGATACATCCCTCTTCATCCCGTGCCACCAAAGATGTTCCCGCAAGTCACGGTACATCTTGTTAGCACCAGGGTGAATAGAATATCTCGATCGGTGCGCCTCCTGCAAAACTGCCTCTACTAGCTCTCCCTTCGGCACGCACAATCGGCTGCCATGCCTCAGGGATCCATCCTCTGCTATAGTGAAGTCATCCAGCAATCCAGCTAATGCCTGGGGTCGAAGTCTGCGAAGACTCTCATCTGTAGACTGTGCCTCCCGGATCTGCTCCATCAAACCTGACTGAATGTCAAGCGCCATCATCTGTATCACTGATCCTGGCCGAACTAGCTCGATACCGAGCTTCTCCAGATCCTCCCGCAAATGCCGATCAATCATCAGGTACCATGCCATCGGATGCCTGCTCAGCGCATCCGCCACCACATTTGCCTTCCCGGGGTGATACTGTAAATCGATGTCGAAGTCCTTCATCAACTCCAACCATCGTCTTTGCCTCATGTTCAGCTCTTTCTGCGTGAACACATACTTCAAGCTTTTGTGGTCAGTAAAGATTTCCACACGCTCTCCGTATAAGTAATGTTTCCATAACTTGAGTGCAAAGATCACCGCAGCTAACTCTAGGTCATGGGTAGGATAATTCCTCTCATGAGTCCGCAATTGCCTAGATGCATAAGCAATTACTTTCCCATGCTGCTGTAGGACACATCCTAGCCCCTTCCCAGAAGCATCACTGTATATGGTGAAACCTCCAGAACCTGAAGGTAAAGTCAGAACTGGAGCGGTCGTCAGCCTCCTCTTCAGCTCCTCAAATGCCGCCTGGCAGTCCTCTGACCAGATGTACTCTGCGTCCTTCCGCGTCAGCTTCGTCATGGGTTCAGCTATCCTAGCAAAGTCCTGGACGAACTTTCTGTAATAGCCTGCTAAACCCAGAAAACTCCTGATCTCTGAAACTGACGTCGGAGCCTTCCACGTCTCAACTGCAGCAATCTTCCTGGGATCCACCGAGATTCCATCTCCAGTGACTACATGGCCGAGAAACTCTACTCGGTCTAAAAAGAACTCGCACTTCGGTAATTTGGCAAACAATCTCTCCTGCCTCAGAATCCCCAAAACTATCCGCAAGTGCTCTGCATGCTCCTCTGGCGTCTTCGAGTATATCAGGATGTCGTCGATAAACACTACGACGAACTTATCCAGATACTGGTGAAATGTCTTATTCATCAAGTTCATAAAGACAACTGGCGCATTTGTGAGACCAAATGACATCACCAGAAACTCGTACTGCCCGTACTTCGTGTTGAACGCCGTCTTCTGGATGTCTGCTGGCCTAACCTTCACCTGGTGGTACCCGGATCTCAAGTCTATCCTGGAAAACACCTTCGCCCCGCTCAACTGGTCGAACAAATCATCTATCCTGGGCAGAGGATATTTGTTCTTGATGGTGATGGCATTCAAGGCCCGATAGTCAATATACAACCGGACTGTACCATCCTTCTTAGGCACAAAGAGCACTGGCGCTCCCCATGGAGAAGCACTGGATCGAATGAAACCCTTTTTCAACAGGTCATCAATCTGCTCTTTCATCTCTATGGCCTCCTTGGGATTCACTCTATAGCAAGCCCGGGATACTGGTGATGAACCCGGCACTAAATCTATAGTGAACTCCACATCTCTGTCAGGCGGAAGTCCTGGAAGATCCTCTGGGAATACATCCATAAACTCCCTAATGATAGGGTGTGGCGGTGCTGCGTCCCCGACTGTCGCACAACAGTTCGGCTCTAGGCTGATCTCCGGCCCTGTCCTCCTGACACTGAATGGTGCTGTGCCTGGGGGACTGAACACAATACTACCCTCATAGCAATCTATAGATGCATGGGCATAGCTAAGCCAGTCCATCCCCAATATGATATCATAACCGGGGAGTGGCATCACAAAGAATCGCCCTCTGAACTCTCTCCCGGCTATAAAAATAGAACATCTATAGATAGATCTAATAGGCACTGGTCCTCCTCCCGTCATCACTCTACTAATCTCCGCAGTAGGTGTAGCTACTAGATGATGTTTATGCATAAACTCTAATGATAGGAAGCTATGAGATGCACCAGAATCAAACAAACATACAGCTAGAAAAGTATGCAAATAAACATGACCTGTGATGACGTCAGCTAAGTAATCCGGCTCCGAAACCTGCTCCGGCTCAATGGCTAGACTATAAACCCTCCCCTGAGGTCCCTTCTGCTGCTGCAGATGCTGCCCGAATCTCTGCTGCTGAGTCGGAAGCGGTCCTCTAGGCTTCGCTGCTGGGCAGTCCCGAATCTGATGGGTGGTAGACCCACAAACTAAACACTGCCCCAATCTCTTCCTGCAAATGGACCTGTCGTGCCTTGGTCTTCCGCAGAAAGAACATATAGCTCCCTTCTGCTGCTGCTGGGGTCCCGGGGCTCTAACTGGCGGGGTCTGATGATGTGGTGTAGGGGGACGGTAAGTCTGCTGGGGTGGCGTCGGCGCTCTCTGCTGGAAAGCCTGACGCTTGGACGGTCCCTCATGATGTACAGAAGCTGGCCTCTTGCATGACAGAAGACGCTCCTCAATACTCCGGGCCAACTCTAGGCTCTGGTAGTAGTCAGTCGTACCGTTCGCCACTATAAGGATGCCAATGTCTGGAACTAGACCATGGCAAAACCTACGGGTCATCTCCTCTGGATCAGCAACCAGACTAGGAGCAAAACGGCTCAGGCGACTAAACTCTCCCGCATAGTCATCAACAGAACGGTTCCCCTGCTGGATGTTCTGGAATCGTAGCCCCATGGCTACTCTAGCAGTGGTCGAGAAGAATTTCTTCTTGAACTGGGTCTTGAACTGGTCCCAGGTGGCTCTACCTCTCGCGAACAACGGCTCATTCCTGAACCAGACTCCGGCTAAGTCTATCAGCAGAAATCCTGCTGCCTCGACCTGAAGGTCATCCGGCATCCTAACTCCCAGAAGCTTCCTCTCTACAGAATCTAGCCAGTCATCAGCTACTACTATGCCCTCAGTCCCTGAGAACTCCTTGGGATTCAGACCCATGAAGTCCTTGACCGTCCCCGCTCTCTGCCGTGGCTCTACATGTGGTGGGACCACGGGACGTCCCTCAGAACGCTCCATGCTCTGGCGGAGTAGGGTAGTCTGCTCCTGATGGGTTGTTAGGAACCCCTGGATCAGTGTGAGCAGCTGGGTCCCGTCGAGAGTGACGGAAGCCTGGGTGGGTATAGTGATAGGGGGTGGTGGAAGTATCGGGTCCTGCCGGGCCTGGGATGTGGAAGGTGGTATCTGGGTCTGTGGATCTGTGGAGTGGGGGAATGTGGTAGGTGGAGGTGTATCAGTCAACCGGTCAGCTGACTGGATATGGAGGGCCCCATTCTCGGGGGTAACATACTGGGACGAACGAGTAAGCACCATCTAAATTACATAAAAAGACTTATAAGGACTTTGTTTAAAGTAAGCAATCATATGCAAGAAAATCTAATTATAATAGCAAACATGTGACATATTTCCTATGTTGCA
The DNA here is from genome assembly GCA_029216955.1 of Iris pallida. NCBI lineage: Eukaryota > Viridiplantae > Streptophyta > Magnoliopsida > Asparagales > Iridaceae > Iris > Iris pallida. The sequence goes on from JANAVB010021197.1 coordinate 5,251,286, forward strand.
ATCCTAGCATTCCTCTAAGTGTTCTAAGCGTCTTTTCTAATGTTGTCTAATTACCTTAAGTTCCTAATTGCAGGCATGCTTGGTACAATAACGTAACCAAACAGTTTAGTCAGGACCTGCATGGGCCACCACTAAAAACATGTCACGACCCGCTACCCAAATTGTTAGGCCAGGCCGAGTCATGTCCAGCCTACGTTGAGATAAAACGTAGTAAGCTGTTCTAAAGACAACAGGATAAGACTAAATGTGCTAACAGTTCTATAAGTGAAGAAGAATCATAAATGCTCCAAACACAAAAGTCGTCGTATATAGTAAAATATCCAAGTACAAGTAAACTGAAATGTAAAACTGGATACATGTCCAGTTACAAAATGATGTAGTCTAATACATGTCTACTCTCAAAAGTCTAAGTAAACAAAAGACAACTAGGCGAGGTTCCCTGCAGGAACATCCTCGTAAAGCAGAGCCGGGTCCTCGGCAGTAACTCCATAGTATGAGTCGCAGAGTAACTCCTCCTCAGTAAGGACACCTACAACGTTATCCTGTCAGGACGGGAGCAAGTACTAAATCTAGCAAACTAGCATATGAAATATGGAAATGAACATGAGAGGAATAACTGGAAAGCATGGCATCACATAGTCTATCATGGCAAGGATACATATGTCATAGAAACAGCTGTATATGTAATGTTTAAAACTGTAGCAAGTACGTGATCGGTCAATAGATGTACAATGTACTGTGGTACATGTAAATAAAATGTACATACGTACAAGTCAACATGCATAGGTGTACATCCGTACAAAAATGCGGGATAATGGCCTGCGGCAAGGTATGCATATAGAATGCGACCGAGCTCGCTACTGTAGGGGGGTCGTGATCACGTACAATACTATCAGTTTTCCAATAACCCATATTCTAATCATGTGAGAGATACATCAAGACTGTTCTAAGCATGGTAGTAACTGAAAGTACAACATGTAAAGATCTAACTTGCTACCCCAAGGATCAGCATTTAACATGGTGGGGTTTGCAGTTCATTTATGTGACAATATGTAAAGTTCGTAGAAAGTACTTGCCTCTAGCAAAGCAAAACAAAACAAGCTGCGATAACAATGCTATGGATGTCCAGTAACTCGTCGCTGTAGAAGTAAAATATAATAACTTAGTTTTAGACTAAGCTAAAACACTAGGACACTAATTGGTGCGACACGACTTGTGACTGGGCACCTAGCCAAAATGATGACTTGGCATAGGAGACCAATGTGGGGTGACACACTATGTTAACTAACTTTCTAGGGTCTTTATACTAGTGAGGGATGTGGTTCAACACGACTAAAACTCCAAATAACACAAAAAGCTACAAGTCGTAATTAATCAATAAATAAATCAAAAGATCATTGTGTTCTAACAATTTTTGAAGTAGACAAAAAGCCTAGTTTTTCTTAAAGTAAAGTACCAAGGTGATCCTTGTTAATCATAGAAATTTATTATAATTTTTCTGGAATTTATTAACCAGTACAAATATTTTATAAAAATCAATTTTCCTAAGTATACAGAAAATGAGTTTTGGTTTTATATGCCAAACTAGTGGCAAAACAGTAAATTAAATACTACAAAATTTATACTAAATTAGCTAACTTAACATAGTATCTAAAAACTATTTTTCCATAATTTTAGCAATACTTTAAGTATTTTTTTAGAAAATCAAAAACAGCTTTGCACACAATAATTAATTATCTGCGTATTTTGTCCATGTATATAAATTGAACCAAAGTTCAAATACAGGACCCAAGGCCATGAATCAAGTCCAATATGACTTGTACAGGTCTTGAATGTGTGAAAACACATTTGAGCCCAAATATCCATGCTAGGCTTGGACACCAAATGGTTGCAGTAATTTAAATACACTAAAAATACAATTTGGTAATAGTGCAAAATAAATATTATTATTTTAATAAGACAAAATTATGTATAGTGAAAATATACATACATATGTAAAAAGTACACATATCTATGTATAAGAAAAATACTTAATTTATAAAGTATATATATATATATATATTAAGAAAACATTTAATAATAATGTGTATATATAATAATATATATACACACATGAAAATGTATACATATATATATAAAATTTACTAACTATAAAATATATATACATATATATAAAATACTGTCAAAATACAGTATATACATATATATATATACTAATATATATATATATACATATATATAAAAATATATATACAAAACAAAAAAGAAAAAGAAAAGGAAAGAAACAGAAAAAGAAAAAGAAAGGAAACAGAAAGGGGGGCTCGAACCTGAGCCAGCGGGGGGGGGGGGGGGGGGGGGGGGTTAGGCTCTGCGCGCTGGCCAGTGGGCCAGTTGGCCCGTTTGTTAGGAATAGGGTTTTAGTTCATTTTATTTCGTTTTAGGTTAGATTAATAAATAAAAAAAATAAATAAATATCTGTCCTGTGTCCTGACAGTTAAGGACACAGGTATCAACGTGTCCGGGGTGATTTTGACACGTACGACACGAGTCTCACGTGTCCAGTTCCACGCTCATGTTCGCCAAGACACGGCGAACAATATGGACACAACACGAGACACGCACGACTCGTAAGGACACTGCTACTCACGTGTCCAGTCGATCGGGGGGAGGGCTGTCGAAGGGTCTGGACGGCGGAGGAGGCGTCGTGACGGTGGCGGAGTGGTGGCGCTGCAATCGTCTCAGAGAGACGCGTCGAATGGTGGTGGTCGGGGCTGTCGAAGTGGCGTGTAGGCGTCGGGCTAGGTTAGGGCGAACTCCGGCGAGTCTCGTCGGGGAAGATGGGTTGGTTGCGGCGGCGTAGGGGGCTGTGGTGGTCGTGGAGTCTAGGGTTAGGGTCGGGGGGGTCAGGGGCTATTTATAGAACCCTAGGACGGTGGGATTAGGGCTAGAAATTAGGATTAGGGTTAGGGTTTGGTCGTGGATCGCCGGAGACGACGACACGCAGAGGCGGTGGTCGGTTAGGGTTAGGTTTAGGTTTTTAGCAGAAAACCCTCTAGAGTTTAGGAAATCACGGATAGGTCCTTCCAGCGTCTAAATGCAAAATTAAATTTGCATTCCGCATTAAAAACAATTAACTATTTACAAACTGATATTAAAACAATTCTAATTATTACAAAACTATATTAAAACAATTTTGAAAATTACAAATTGATATTTTTAATATATAAAACTTATTTAAAAATCATTTAAAAATTCTAGAAAAATTCCTAAAAATCTAAATAATTATTTTAAGGCTAATTTGTCACTAAAAATTAATTAACACTAATTAAAAATGAATTTTTAAAAACAGGGGCTTACAAATTCCCCATCTCCGAGTAGTATAATGGACCTGGACATGACACGTCATGACCCGGTATTCCCTAAGAGGATAGCTACTCCCTCTCAGGAATCGGTGTCTATACAAGTACAGGGAACAAGACAGAAAATGTACATATATACCAAGAAAATTCAGGAACAACATCTCATGTCATGATCCAACGTATACTAGTCCGTGAACTATCGTGACTAGAATCGAGTAAGACACTACGACTGAATCGGATATAGCAGACATCAAGACAATGAAAACTATCAGTGAATGTACTCGCCTGCTGTCCTGAGCTGTAGGGTATATCAATGCTCAGAGTGGTAATCAGAAACCTAAAGATGAGATATTTCATGTTAATTTAGGTTTAACAAAGTTAAGAATGATTTATAATGAATGATATAAAATCTAGGTCAAACTAGGTCTTACTGAGTCACACTAAGTCCTGTCAAGTCAATCTAGGTCAAATCAAGTTATATCAAGTCAATCTAAGTCAGACTAAGTCAACCCTAGGCAATATCAGTCATCGCAAGACAAAACAAGTCAAAGCAAATCAAACGGGGTCAAGAGTTGGCCTACAGTTGACTTTTGGTCAACTGGTCAACCCTGGTCAACTCTGGTCAACTCTAGGTCAACCCTAGGTCAAACTGATCAAATGTTGACCAACAGTTGACTTTTGGTCAACTGGTCAACTCTAGTTTGGATTTGGTCAATTCTAGACAAAGTGTTGACTCACGGTTGACTTTTGGGTAAAAAGTCAACTCTGGGTCAACCGAGCCAAAATCGGTTCAAATATGACATTTGTAGGGTGTACCCAACAAGTCACCCAAGTTTCAAGTCAATCCGAATACCCGAACCCCGTATTTTGAATTTACCCGATTACCCCTTTAATACACTTACCCTTAAACCATTCTAACTTGACGCCAAGTGGCCTTCCCTTAGAAATTTCACCCCGGGCTTCCTAGGGTAGTAGGGTACTAGCCTATACAATCATTACCTACCAAGTTCTCTAGGGTAAGTGGACATCCAGTCCATCTTACGGTCCGTATCGCCCGTTTACCCGTTATCTTGAATATTTCAAGATACACAATGGTACGATGCGATACCATCCTCCTAATCCCACACGCAACCCTGATTTCCACCTAGGAGCCTACCCGCAAACTCTATTTCACATTTGCTAAGTCCCCTCCAAGTTTCGACGCGTTTCGAAACACGGAACTCAAAATCACCCTTTGACCAAATCTAATTCAACCATTTACTCACTCACTCAACTCTCTCTTTTCACACTCTCTTAGGACTAGTTTTAGGGGTTAGTTTTGTGGGCTAAATAGGTATATATATAGCTAATATATAGGGGTATATATACCTATATATATATAGGTATATAGTGGGGGTTTTGGGGGTCAAATGGGGGCCTAAAGGGGGGTGAAATGCAGCTGCTGCTGCTGCTAAAGTTGCTGTTCCTGCTGCTACTGCTGCTGAAATTTCAGCAGCTATTGCTGCTGTGTTTTTTGGGGGGGGGGGGGGGGGGGGGGGGGGGCAGCAGCCCCTTGGCCCCCCTAGCTGCTGTTGCTTGCCCTCCTCTTCTCCCCTCTTCTCCTCTCTAAATCCCTCCTATTCTCCTCTCTAAATCTCTTCAAAACTCCTCTCTAAATCTCTTCTAAATATATAAATTTCCTTCTCTAAACTCTCATATATATAAATCTCATTCCTCCCCTCTCTATACATACAAATACACACGCATATATATATATGATCACACATACATATATATATATATATATATCTATATATATTAACACACACATAAATCTATATCTATATATATTAACACACACACATATATATATATATCTATATATATATATATATATATAGACACACACACTCCCACACATGGACACACACACACACACATATACATATGAACACACACATATATATATATATATATATGAACACACTCACACACACACTAAATAAATATGAAATTAAGAGTGCCTAACCACTTAGAGGCCAAATCTAAATATTCTACAAGTGTCCAAATTTGGGAAAAACTTAAGGACACAATCACAAACACTAACTTCTCCTAGGACACTCCAAACGGACTCATTGACACGAATAGGGACACGAACACGGGGATCAATCCTACGGGGTTCAAAACTAATTATCATGGTGAAAAGAATAGATTAGAGGATAGGTTGTACCTATCGGGAGATGGATTCCCGATTCGAAAGTCCTCCGACACGGCTCCGACACAACGAATTGTTTAGGACACACCCACTTCACTTCTTGCTCCCAAAAGCTTGGAGAATCACTACTTGGGATAGAGGAAGAGTTCTATGGAAGAATATTGGAGAAAAAAGGAATTATTTAGAGATGATTTCTAGGGAAAACCTATTCTAACTTTTGAGAAAAGCTTGGAGAAGAAGAAGAAGAAGAAAATTGTGATATTTTGAAGTGGAGAAGAAGAAATAAATGGGGAGGGGATGGCTGGCCATAAAGGGAAGGGTTGGGGCACTTGAAATTACAAGTTTGCTCCTCCCTTAACTTCTATGCTAAGTTAAGTCCAAATTTGGTTTTGTGGGTTAGCTAAAATTAAATAAAAATCATAATTAAGCTTAAATACTCATGTGGGATTAGTCCAAACTCTTAAACCTAAAAGTTAAGTATGGTGGGCCATGGCTAATTAACATGCTAATCACAACTCAAGTCGAAATTCTCCGGAGTCCCGAATTAACTCGGAATGCGATGAAATTCGAATCCGACTCCTATAATCATTAAATATTAATATTCGTGAAATAAAATTTCCAAAAATATTATAAAATGGAAAATTACCATTTTACCCCTATCTTGAAAAAGTGAGGGTGACACGGACGTCGGCAGGGCCGCGGGGCAACGGACACCGGCATTGGCACGGGGGCGCGGGGGCACAGTGGCGCGGTCGAGCTCTGGGAGAGGAGGAGGAGGAGGAGGAGGAGGAGGAGGAGGAGAAGGCGGCGGAGGAGAAGGAGAAAGAGGCGGAGGAGGAGGAGGAGGGCGAAGGTTGCTGCTTTGGATTGTTGGAGGCGAAGGAGGAGGCGAAGGCTACTGCCACTGTCTTCTTCTCTTCGCCCTCGCATAGGACCGCCAACTTTGTTGGCAGTCCTATCTAAATTTTCTGTTTTGACAGGACTGCAACAAAGTTGGTAGTCCTACTTTATGTTATGACTGTCAATAAGTTGGCAGTCTTAACATAAAGTAGGACTGTCAACTTTGTTGCAGTCCTACTTGCTGTAAGGACTGCCAACAAGTTTGGCAGTCCTGAAAAAATTTAGGGGAGAACAGAGGAGGAAGAGGCGGAGGAGGGGGGAGGAGGAGGCGGAGGAGGAGGAACCCTAACCCTAACCTTGAAAAAAATGGGGGTAGCCCCAAGAAAAGTTTGGATGGCAAACTTGTAAATATTTTTGGAAGAAGTTGGGCTTGCCTCAAGTAAAATGTGGAGTGCCCTTAGAATTAGCCTTTTAGAAGTAAAGAATCACATTTTGAGAATGTGATTTTATTAGATAAGTAGTGTTTTTCAAACGCAAGTTTACTTTCTTTTGGAACAAACGCTTCAATGTCAATTAAAACCTCATTTTGAAAATGCAACTTTGGAAAACTATCGTAGTTTGGTAAATTTTTTTGGGTGGTTTGGTAATATTTTTCAAAAATCAAAACTACAATTTTTGTAAAAACTATGTATGTTTTTTTTTCCTAAAGAAAACTATATCTTGTACAATATAATGCGGCTTGTAAACGGCTAAAAAATGAGCCGTCCAAGCCGCATGTATATCATCAACCATTTAAATGTATTAAAAATTAATTAAAAATAACTAAATAACTACCTAAATAGTCCACTAATCATTAAAAAAATAACTAACTATTTAACTATCTAATATGATTTATTTATAACTAAATAATATTAACTCAAGGGGTTAAGGTCGAAGGCGTTTTTCTTAGTTGCTTGAGTTCAATTCCTTGAAATGAATAAACTTTATTTCTTTGCACGTGCACATTACTAGTTTTGATAAAGAAGCCGAAAATACAAAGTTTTTTGAACTTTCCTTTATGTCCACCAACATCTGTGAAACAATTAGGAACATGTTTTGTACTAGCGACAATCTAGCACTACCCAGGAGAAGCCAAATTGATTGCAATGATCCAACTGCTTGTTTCTCGATTTGAGGCTTGATTATTGTTTGGTCAATCTTCAATTAGAGAAAATTGTTTTTTAAGATGACGGCAAAAACTATCCGATTAAACCTTTTCTTTTGTTGTACAAGTCTTTAAATTGTTATATGTTTATTTTTATCATCAAGTTAGATTATTATCACTCTGTTTAAACTTTCTTGTTGATCATATGATTTGGGCATCCACATTGTTGATACTTAAATAGTCAAAGCAGAAAACTTGTCAAATCCTCCACGAAGCTTTCTTATGCTCCATTAACTACCCCATTCTGATTGGAGATGGATGGTGTTGATGATATTTTGTAAATATTACCTACAATTGAATATCTTATTGTGGTTTAGAGTTGTTACTATGGTGTTGAATGTGCGCAATTTTTGTCCAATAGCTCTGTTGAAATTCGACGCAAGTACCTATTTCTTCCTAGAGTTATGCCTCCTTCAACTTAGGACTTAAACTTACTTTTATTATACTGAGATATATGAAATTTTATATCTATGTAGAAAATTTGATTTAAGAATTAAGATTGTTCAAATATATACTTATGGGTGTTTGAAAAGTGTAACACTTCGGCATTGTACAATAAAATTTATTGTTAGCCAAGATAGGTTGTTCTGCTTGCTTAATAATCTGACAAGGCAGATATGACATATCCCAATATTGAATTGGTGTTGTCAGCTATTTTCTTCTATAATGTGACTGTTTTCCCTTTACAGGTAAAGTACCTTGAGCATGAAAATATATTGCTGGAAAAGAAGGAAAAAGAATTAAAGGATACCGTGAATAGCTTGCTTCAATCAAGGGACAATTTTATAAGCAATTACGAGGTGATTTATGTTCTCCGTTTTTTACATGGTTGCCTACACATTTGGGTGTTGTATGGAGATTTAAATTTGTTTCAGTTCTCATATGGGATATGACCACATAACTTCAATTGGATTATGTAAAGATTTATGACAGATATTAGTTAGCTAAGTTTGTGACTGCCACCTGGGGAACCACATGCCCTCCTCCGTACTAAATGGACAAATTCATTTTTCATACTCAGGACCTATTTCTGGTTGCTTAATGTGTTTTGGTTGTGTCGTCTTTGTCCACGACTTGAGTCATGTCTCTAATAAACTGTTTCCTAGGTCTGTCAAGTGTGTCTCTCTGGATATTTTCATATACAAAAAGGGCACTGTTGCTATGAACTTGTTGCTCGATGTCCTTATTTGTCTGCAGGTGTTATATTTTTAAGACAATCCATAGTTTGCCCAGTCTTCCTAATCTACTATTCCTCTCGCAAAGTCTTTCCTTTTAATTTCTCGATGTTTCTTATGCTACAACTAAGCATTACAAGTGTATTCTGATGTACTCATCAGGCATACCCTATTGTACCACCGACAGCTCAAGCGTCTATGATCCTAAGACCCCTATCGGTGATTTGGTAGTGCCTCCACCTTGTGCATGTATGATGCATCCAGGTATCCTATGAGTGATTTTGTTTCCTTTGCTCCACTCATTTATTCCTATCACAACTTTTCTTTTCTTTCTTGCTCACCCTTGTAAGTAATCTGGTAAAGGGAGAAAGAAAAGTTGCAAATAGGAATAAACTAGTCGAGCAACTTGTACAACTTATCCTATGATTGATTTATTTCCTTAGCTCGACTAGTTTATTCCTATCACAATTTTTTATTGTTAGTGAGCTGGAACCAGCTCTACCTTCAAACCTTGAACTTTCGGTCGCCCTTTGCAAAGGTAAAAATACATATACAACTTATCCTGTAGGTGATCTTTTTTTTTTTCCTTCGTTGACTCGTTTATCTAAAACTTATACAAAAAAGCATTTGCAATTCTTGCCTAGAAAGGCAATGACTGATGAGATGGGTGCTCTTCTATCCCAGGATACATGGGACTTAGCTTATGTTACCTCTGGCATTGATTTTGTCGCTTGTTATTAGGTGTTCACCCTCAAATACATGCCAGACAAGTCTATTGATCACTATGAAATCTTGAGAGATTCACTTAGACTTTTGGTACTGACTATTTTGAGATATTTTCTCTTGCGCTCGTTTAAACTGTATCAGAGTACTCTTCTCTCTCGCTGTCACCAATAATTGGCCTATATTTGAACTTACTGTTAAGAGTATTTTCTTATATGGTGATCTTACCAAGGAAATGTATAAGGAGCAACCTCCTGGATTTGTTGGTCAAAAGCTATTTACATTCTTCAACAGAGTCCTTGTGTTTGGTTTGAGAAATTTAGTCAAGTGGTAACAAGGGTGGGATTTTGATGTACATGGAGATCACCCAGTCTTTGTCAGAGACACCAAGTCTGGGTTCGTTATCTTGATGGTATATGTTGATGATATTCTTCTATCTGAGAGTGATGTTAATGGCACCAATGAGGCCAAGAAATAACTTCAAAAGCCCTTTGTTATCCATTATTTGAGATGACCTCACTATTTCGTAGGTACGAGGTTGCTCACAATTAACAAGGAGTTCTGTCTCAGAGAACATATGTCATGGACTTGCTATAGGAATTTGGGTTTGTTGCTAAATCGGTTTACCCACATGGAGTAGCATCCTAATTGGTGGCTTGACGATGACAAGGTTAACAAACATGTCTCATTATAAAAGGCTGTTGGCTGAGATGATTTACCCTTAGAAGCCAGCAGCGGGAGCGGGAGTGGGGGAACGCGACTACTTAGAAGAGTCTAAAGTTGGGAGCGTGCGCTAATATAAAATTTATGTTTATTAATTATTGTTATCAAAACTTATAAATATCTTAATATTTATTAGAATTTATAAAGTTCAGTTCAAAGTTACAAAGAGATCATTCGCATGTTGACTCTTTACGATGTCAAGGTAAATAATCTTAGTTTCTTGTTGCTTTGATAAACGTGTATTAAAATCTTCTTTCTTTCTTTCTTTCCAAAATGTATTGTCTTCTTTTAAATTATGGTCATATTATGTGAAGCGCTCATGTCGTCTGAGAAACATGCTCCCGTCGTCGGAGAAACGAGCTCCCGTCATCGAGGAAGCGAGCTCCCAACGAGCTCTCAAGTAAAAACTGCCAAATCGAGGTTCTTACTGAGATTCGTTGACCTTCTAGGAGTTTCTGGCTTCTAAGGATTTATCCAACCGTTATTAGACAAAATATTTCCTTTTGTGGGTATGGTTAGTCAATTTATGGAGTCCTGAGCGGTATCACTGGGATGCAATATTGAGAATTGGAGATACGTGAAAGGTCTCCTAGAGAAGACCTTTGTACACCCACATTATGGATATTTTACAATTAATTTTTTTCTATACTATGCAAGCCCCCATGAATACTGTTTCTATATCCGCCCCTGGTTTTATCTAAGATAAGTAATGAAGTGTATCTGATAATTATCCTAAACTTATCAGTGTCTAAATAGTGTGTCTAACACGGAGCATCACCTCCGTTGAAGTACCAGCTAACCTATATCCTCTTTGCACATACACTAAATAAGATGATGCATCCACCTCACTTCTATTGGTGCAACTCTAATATTTTATTTAATCTAGACATTTCTAACATTTTCCAGTGTAGAGATCAACATCAATATTCTTTGAAAAATAATATTTATGACCAAATACTCATAGTACTCCAAGACATTGTCATCAACTTAGTTTTATATTTCCATTTATCACACGCTTTACCCTTTTTCTGGCCAGTCAACTGATTTTTTTAATTATAAATTTGATCTGAGATGCAGAATTCTACTTATACACTTAGACAAGCAATTCAAACAAGGGACAAAAAGCTTTCTGTTCTTTCAGAGAAGATGAGTGCAAATATGTTTCTAATGGACTCTGTAGAGAAGGAAGCTGCTGGTGTTAAGAAAGTTCTGGATAAAGTTCAGCATCTTGTAAATGAAAAGGAAAACATAGGCATGTAGTTTCCTAAATATATATCTCTGAATAAATATATGCCTCTCAAGCAAGTTTTAGCATCCATGGATTGGTCTGAAGTTCAACCCTTTCTGAATTAATGGTTATATAGCACTGCATATTCCTAACTTCTGCTTTCTCAGCAGTCACAGAACTGAAGGTGAAAATGGACAAGATCTCATCATTTGAAAAGGATTTTAATAGTAAGTTCGACCTTTTTCTGAAGTAATATTTTGGAATTGCATAATACTCTCTGGACAATTTTGTTCATATTATCTTTACCAGTGGGTATGGAGTGCTTGGGGGGGGGGGGGGGGGGGGGGTACAGCTTATTGCCTATTTGAGAGATGCCTAATTGTTTCAAACAAGTGCAAATGACTAAAAATCTACACTATAGGAGTAATATCACCCCTATAAGGCTATAAGTATAAGCTGACATGCTGTCTAATACTCTATATCGGTCCTCCAGTGATCACTTTGAGGTGATGGCTTCCTAAGACAATATAGTCCACTTGTCCAAAACCTTATAATATCTCACATATTATTACGTAATGACCGTAAACAAATATTTCTTTGTGTATATGTGTTGGGATTTGATACTAAAATTATGCATAACCCGTACCTGCTATTAGTTTCATTTTAGGACAAAACCATATATTTCAATATGTAGTTATTCCATATTGATAATATGACAAGGGTGTGCATTGTCCCAAGTGGTTAATAGAGGTAGTGTATGCAATAGGTTAAAGGTTCGAACCATCGTTTGGTTATTTTACCACTATGATTAGAACCTCTAGGCCTTGCAGGGATTGGTTCTGTTTGGCAACCAGAAACTACCATGGAAACTAGTAAAGTAAGTAGAAAGTCGCGTGTTGTTGGTTCTTGGAAACAAACTTCAGAAACTTCATGCCACATCGGCAAAATGAAAAGTGTGAACTCACTTAGTTTCCATCCCAAATTGTGGAAACTTAAGAAAACTAGAAGGGGCCAACATTTATTATTATTATTGTTATTATTAATTCAAAATAGTGATCCAAGCTAATTAATATAGTTGATATTTGTATTATTTTAATAGCGACATGTTTCTAGCTAACAAACAACTTCTTCAGTTTGGAGATTTACTTCTCTAGTTTCTAGAAACTCAAAAGAAACTAATTTTGAACTTTTTAACCGTTTCTGGTTGCTAAGAGGGTCCTAGATTAAAGTGAATTTGGGAATTCTAAAAGGAAAGACGGAACCCTAAATTAAAGGGTAGTCAAATAAGAAAACCAAACATAAGGAGACAAATAAGGGAACTAAAAGGACCAATGGAGTCATAGGATTTCCTATCAATTATCAATTGGATTGCGTAATTTACTAATTTTGCCCTTGAAAGTCAATATTGTCCTCAAGGTTGAAAATTTGGAAACTTCTCTTGTATCTTGTAAAGGTACTCCCAAGAGGCTTCTTCTCCAGGAGGAAATTTGACCATTTGACCAATACCGCAGTCATATGGTCAGTGTATGAAAGCTTCCTCTGCAGCCAATTAGTCCAAAGCTTCCTCTCCTGGCCAGCGTACGAAAGCATCTGCACAACCTTGAGAGGAATAAGCAGCACTACATACCATATGATGGGTATATTTGCAACAAACTAAACATTCCAGATATTAACCTGGACTGCGTAGATTCCCAAGTATTTTCCTCAACTCCTTGGGCCAAGTTGCTGTGTACATGACGGTTTACCTGCATGAGGAATCTCAATTACACTTTTGCAGATCTGAGCTTCAAATCGCATGTCAAGCATCTACTCTATCCAGAACAAGTAAAGAAACTTGACAGAAGTTAAATCTCAAGGACTGGAATTTTGGAAATAAAGATCAAAATCCAGATATGTTCTGTTTATTGAAACTATGCAAGTTCTTGTACCAGAATTCCGGTCCTTGGAACAGGAAATCCAGTCGGAACGTGAATTATGTAAGCTATAAATAGGTGATTGTATTATTTGGAAAAAAATAATCAAACCCTAATTATATTGGTTCCATTTCTCGATGACTTTCGTACTACTTTTTTCCTTTAATGAATATATACTAAACAACATGATGCATGTTGAAATAGTTGTTATATTTTATTGATAATTTCTTGGCTATTTATAGCCTTACAACCTCCTCATTACATTAATTCTCTATAGGAATATCCTATGACATATTCCAACATACCAATATACTAATAGGATATTCCAACACATATTCCAACATACCAAAAATACCAATAGGATATTCCAACGCCATCCCTCAAGATGGACGAAAGATATTCACTAAGCCCATCTTGTCACATCCTCTCATTATGCTGACAGAGCTAAGCCCTTGGTCAGTCCGTCTGCTACCTGATCTTTGGTTGGAACATAGTCCAGCTCTAGTAGTCCACCATAACTTTTTTTTGATAAGAATCTGTCAATCTCGATATGCTTGGTCCTGTCATGCTGGACTGGATTGTTGGCAATACTAATAGTTGACTGGTTGTCATACCATAGCTTCATCTTGGCTCCCTGGTCCAGCTTCAGCTCATCAGCATATTCTTCAACCACAATAGCTCTGTGACTCCCAAGGCCATAGCTCTATACTCTGTTTCAGCTGTTGATCTGGCCACCACTGACTGCTCTTACTCTCCAAGAGACCAAGTTGCCTCCTACAAATATGCAGTATCCGAGGTGGATCTTCTGTCGTCAGCACAGCTAGCCCAGTTAGAATCACAATAGCCCTCGATGCTCACATGATTATTCCTTCTAAAAATTAGTCCCTTTCCGGGGCCTCCCTTCAAGTACCTCGGAATCTGGTACACTCGTCCATATGACCATTCCGGGGGTCATGCATGTAGCGGCTCACTATGCTGACCGCAAAGCTGATATCAGGTCGGGTATGGCTCAAGTAGATCAACTTGTCCACCAATCTCTGATATCTATTCCGGTCAACTGGTTCTTCGGCTTCAGCATCCAGCTTGAACTTCTGGTCTATCGGTGTCGTAGCTGGTTTGCATCCCATCATCCCTGTTTCTATAAGCAGGTCCAGTGCATACTTCATCTGAGAAAGAATAATTTCCTCTTTATCTCGAGCAATCTCAATCCCAAGGAAGTATCGAAGAGGACTAAGATCCTTCACCTCGAACTCCTTGCCAAGCTTCCTCTTGAGTTGGGCGATCTCTGCTCATCATCGCCTGTGATAATCATATCATCCACATACACCGCAAGCATGGTGATGTGGCCTCAACTTCGTCTGAAGAACACAGTATGATCAGCATTGATCTGCTGATATTCCATCCCTATCATTGCTCTCCTGAATCTGTCAAACCACGCTCGAGGAAACTGCTTCAGTCCATAGAAGGACTTCTTCAGCCTGCAGACCTTGCCTTCTGTCTGATTGGTGCCGAATCCTGGTGGTATCTCCATGTACACCTCCTCCACTAGATCCCCATGAAGAAATGTATTCTTCACATTCAGTTGGTGTAGCTTCCATCCTCCATTGGCTGCCATAGAGATCAAGGTCCTGACAGTACTCATCTTCGCTACTGGTGCAAAGGTCTCGTCATAGCCGATGTCGTACGTCTGACTGTATCCTTTTGCCACCAGTCGAGCTTTGTAGCGCTCAACTTGTCCATCTGGGTTCTGCTTCACAGTGAAAACCCACTTGCATCCGACTGCTCTCTTCCCTTCTGGCAGTCTCACCAGCTCCCAAGTTCGGTTCTTCTCCAGAGCTCCTAACTCCTCGTGCATCGCTGCTTTCCACTTTGGATCGTTCTTGGCTACCTGCCAATTGTTAGGTACAGTAACACTATCCAATGATGCAATAAAAGCTCCATGAGAAGAAGATATATGATTATATGAGACAAATTTAGTAAGGTCCCAACCATATCTATCAGGAGGTTTTTCCGCATTGCTGCGAGTGGACCTCCATACTGATGATGGTTGGGGAGGAGGAGAAGGAAGGATATCACCTGAAGGGGAAGGTGGTAGTGTAGGTGCCTCAGGAGTAAAGACGGACGCAGGCAAGGGACTTAGCACTGGCACTGTAGGAACTGGTCCTGCAAGTTGCTTCTCTCGTCTGCTGTAGGTAAGTATCTTCCCCTGAGCTGTGGGCCTAACACCTCTTATTTCCTCTCCATGTCCCTTTTTACCTTCCTGTACCCTATTTGTTCCTCCAAGCCATATCCCGAGATCAGTCGAAAGCTTTCCAACAACTCCCCCTCTCGCCTCATACTTGCAGTATCAGGTAAGATATTTGGGTTTCCCTCCTGACTGTAGTATGGCTCATGTTCCCTGAAGTGAACATCCATACTTACAAGTTTTCTTTTTTTCACTGGACTCCAGCATACGTAGCCCTTCTGAGTTTTCGAGTAGCTCACAAAGATACACTTGATTGCTCGAGGATCAAGCTTCCCTACCTACGGTCTGTTGTCCTCCACGAAGCATACGCAGCCAAATACCTTTAGTGGGAGCATCCCACTATTATTTTCCTGCAGCATCTCGCATGGAGACCTCCATCCCAACACCTTCGAAGGTATCCTGTTGATCAGTTGAGCTGCTGTCAACACTGCATATTCCCACAGACTCTGTAGGACATTCATGTCTATCATCATACTTCTCGCCACTTTCAGGAGGTGTCTGTTCTTCCTTTTCGCTACTCCGTTCTGTGCTGGTGTATATGTACAGGTGGTCTGATTCCGTATTCCTTGGGCGGACAAGTATTCCGCAAGTGTCTTGTTGGTGTACTCCATTCCATTGTCAGACCTTAGTACCTTCACCACTACCTTGTACTGAGTCTGGACATATTTGTGAAAGTCCTGAAAACAGGAGGGGATCTCACTCTTATTTTTCATCAAATACAGCCAAGTAGTATGAGAAAATAATCTATGAAGGTAACAAAATATTTGTAACCATTCATAGGAGTATGATGTGAATCGACCAGATCGATTCACAAATAATTTATAGAAAAATAGAACTAAAAGGAAAATAACGATCTTTATTAGAGAAAAGAACAAACTCCCAACTTTGATGGACGGACAAAGTCTAAATCCTTCTGAATGACACTTGAGAGAGTTTTCTCAATCCAAGCATAAACATAATGACGCCTAGCCCTGACTATAAATAGACAAGAAAAGCAAACCCTAGGAGGGTTATTGTGGTGAAAGACCACAATACCCCTTTATGCCTAAATAACTGAAAGGCCTAAAAAGTGGGCCCGCATCAATACCGCCCCCTAAAAGAGCCACCTTGTCCTCAAGGTGAAAATCTGAGAACTGCGTCTGTTGCTATAGCGGCCTCTTCCTCCGTCGGATCCTCGCCCGTGGTGGTCGTCGTGGGGTAGATCCCCTCTCTGGAAGTTGGCGGGATCCGTCGTTTCTCCAAAGAAATTGCTGCCTCCGGTGTTCCTCGTCCCTCCTGGCGGCTCCGTCCCTCCCGTCCGAGCCGAAACTCCAGCTAAGTCCCTTCCCGAACCCGTGAACCTATCACCGTAGTTCGAGTTCATCGTCCGACCCCCATAGGGGGCCCCAAGCCCTAGGGCCTCTCCCGGGTGTGGCGCCGGTCCGCCGGGACCGAAATGGTCGGCGGCGTCCGGCCACAGCCGCTCGCCGGCGGCTCCCCTGGCGCCGGCTGGCCCTGGGTGGCGGTCGGGGGCCGGCCAGCGGCCGCCCACAGCAGCCGCGACCCCGCCTGGGCTCGCGCGGCCTGCTGTGGCGCTCCCGCGGCCCTCGGCTGCTGTCCGGCGGTGATCGTCGGCCGCCAGGGCCCAGCCCGGAGGTGCGGTGGCGACGGCGGTTGCGGGACAGCGGTCGCCGGCCGGTCCTTCCTCCTCCTCGGTCGCCTCCCCCTCCGCAGGAGCAAACCCTAGTTGATCGCCTAGGGTTTGGGTTGTTACCGCCTCCGCTTCCTCGCCGTTGATCTTCTTCGAGATGTTTTGTAAGAGAGTCAATATAGCCGTGAAGTCCTTCCGAAGACCTCGGATCTCGGCGGTGAAGTCCTCCCGAAGACCTCGGATCTTCTCCTCGATCGTGTTCCTCGTCTCGTGCGCCATGGATTCGTAGAGAGCTCTGATACCAATTGATGTGAATCGACCAGATCGATTCACAAATAATTTATAGAAAAATAGAACTAAAAGGAAAATAACGATCTTTATTAGAGAAAAGAACAAACTCCCAACTTTGATGGACGGACAAAGTCTAAATCCTTCTGAATGACACTTGAGAGAGTTTTCTCAATCCAAGCATAAACATAATGACGCCTAGCCCTGACTATAAATAGACAAGAAAAGCAAACCCTAGGAGGGTTATTGTGGTGAAAGACCACAATACCCCTTTATGCCTAAATAACTGAAAGGCCTAAAAAGTGGGCCCGCATTAGAGTAGTACAAGGCCCCCAGACATCAGAGTGTACCACATCAAAAACAGACGAGCTCCTATGACCGCTACTCACATATGAACTCCAAGTAAGTTTGCCTAACTCACAAGCATCACAAATTAGTTTCTCTTTATTAACTTCTTCATAAATTGCAGGGTACAATTTGCTTAAAATACCAAATGAAGAGTGTTCCAACCTCCTGTGGTGGAGTCGCAATATATCTTCCGCACTCATCTTCTTCAGTCCTTCCATTTCTGCCTTTTCCGTCATAGATACTAATGCTGAATCCAACCCTTCACGATCCAGGTACTACAGTCCATCATGCCAATTGCCAGTCCCAAGTCTTCGTCCCGTCTTTTTCTCCTGGAAGATCACCTTGGAAATATCAAAGGAAACAATACATTTTAGTTGAAGGATGATGGAACTAATGGACAAAAGACTGACTGGAAAAGAAGGAGCATGCAAACATTGGATAGTTTTACCGAACCCGTACAATTTATAGTACCCTTACCGACCACTGGCTGTAATGTCCCATCAGCTGTTTGAATGTTGTCTGTCGATGGTAGGTGAGTGTAGGAGAACTCACTAGCCTTTTCCGTCACGTGTCGAGATGCTCCCGAGTCAATTATCCAGTCTGACGGTCGAGGGGAATACATAGATGCAAGAGCAAGTGGATCGTTAGTACCTTCAGATGGATGGGCATACATGGCAGAGAATGAGGTAGAAGTCTCCTCGCTTCCCTCGTTTGACACCCTCTGCTTCCTTCTGAGTGATTCCAGCATACCCATCAGTGCCTGGTCCTTCTCAGTAAAAGTATCACCAGCTCCTTCATTGCCTTCTGCTACCAGTAGGTTTGCTCGATAGCCTCCTCGACCACCTCGTCGACCTCCACGACTACGGCCTCGTCCTCCGAAGGTTCCCCGTCCACCGAATTGTCCGCGTCCACCGCCTGAATCTCCCTCCTTAGGTGGTTTGGTGCAAGTATGCCGATGATGGCCCATCTTTCCGCAGTTGTAGCACTGCCGATTGTGCTGCCAATACTCCCCTTTCGGACCTGTGTCGTCCAAACTGGTGGCCACTAGTGCTGACTTCTCTTCAGGAGGGCCACTTGTCCATGCTTGCAGTTTGATGCGTGTTTCTTCCTGGATCATTGCCGAGATAGCCTCCTAAGGGTAGGGATCTTCGGTTGGGCTAGAAGTAGGGCTGTCCTCTGAGCAAATGCTGCAGTCAGTCCTTTAAGGAACTTCATTGTCCTCTCCTGCAGACATACCTGTCTCTCTTTACACTTCGGGTTCCCATAGCTTGTCCGATCTGAGGAGTGATCGTAATCCAACCACAGTTGCTCCAGCTCTGTGGCGTATTCTTGCACCGTCTTCTCTCCTTGAACGGTGTTATCAATCTCCCCCTTGATCTGAAAAACTCGTAAGTTGTTCCCCACGCCATCGTATGTCCTTCTCAACTTTTTTCATACGTCCTTCACCATCTCAATGCCGTCTACGATGGCGGCAATAGACTGGACTAAGGAGTTGAGAAGCCAGATGTAGATCACCATATGAGTGGACTTTCACTCGTCGCGTCCCGCCAAGCCCTCGTCCGGCTCTGTCTTCTCGCTCGACAGGAATTCCTCCAGGTTTTTTCCTACGAGGGTTCTTCTCACCCGCCGTGACCAACTCAGATAGGTGGCTGGTCCATCCAGCTTCAGATCGATGGAGGGAAGCTCCAACTTCGGCGACGTTCATGTTGTGCTCTCACCAGCCGACATCTTCATCAACTTCATCAACGTCGCAACCTCTGCAGGATCCAGCTTCTTGATGATCTCCTCCACCGATGCTTCTCCTCTCCGATCACGTCACGTCCGCTCCACGATTTATGCTCGTCTTCGTCATCCGCTCCTAGATCCGAACATGTCTGTTTTTATCAGATCTAGGCATCGGTGTCCTCTTTCGGAATGATCCGAACCACGGCAACAATGACGCCGTTGCGTGCGTGCGGCGGCGGGGGGGGGGGGGGGTGGGGGGCGCACGTGCCACGACAGCGGCAGCCGCAGCAGTAGCGGCGGGAAAGAGGGGGAGGCGCTGCTGCTGTGCGCAAGGTTGGGGGGGGGGGGCGTCTGCCGTGGAAGAGAGGAAAGAGGAGGGGGGGGGGGAAGGTTTGGTGGCGGCTAGGGTTAGGATTTGTGGAAAGGTGGCTCTGATACCATGTTGAAATAGTTGTTATATTTTATTGATAATCTCTTGGCTATTTGTAGCCTTACAACCTCCTCATTACATTAACTCTCTATAGGAATATCCTATGGCATATTCCAACATACCAAATATACTAATAGGATATTCCAACACATATTCCAACTTACCAAAAATACCAATAGGATATTCCAACAATGCACATAATCATCTTTGTTCCCCATTATGCACCCACTGGAGAAATTTTCTGTCCTCCCTGCCTACGTGGGATGTCTCTCTTCCTTGCCACAATGTAAATCATGTGTGCATTACTTTTTATTGCACCAACAAACCTTTTTCTCTTGGTAACCAAGTCTCTCCTGGAATACATAATTTCACCACATAAGCATATATTTTATTGGTGTTGACTTTAGGTTGGTTCACTTTTTTCTGTGCAGAGATCTGTTTTCTTGAAAGCAAGCTCAATGATTACCAGCACGAGCTTCAACGGAGGGACACATTGATATCCGAACTGAAGGAGAATCTCGAAGCACAAAAAATTAATAACAATATTCAGCCACAAATTGAAGAAATATCCTTTGTCTTTCTCATTAATTTAGATTTATTCTGTAAAACTTACTGCCGTTCTCTCGATAAGTTTATCTAAATGTTTTATCTTTACTGTCAATACCTCCGGAAAGATTTGTTGGTGAAGGAGGAAGTAATAGAAAGCTTAACTTCAGATAAGCAGGTCTAGCAACTAACATAAATGGCCAACCTATCTTGTTGACTTTAATATCTTTAATACCTACTGTTGCTTCAATACCAGGCTTTGCATCTTGAGCTACAGAATTTGGAATTTAGTCTACACAAGATTCAGGATGTTATTGCTAATATGAGTTCAGAGGTTAGAGACTAAAATATTGTTCTTATCTAGTAGAATATCATACATTCATTCTGGAAAGATTTACTTGTCAAGTTTTTCTTTCTCAAACTGATCTTTCTCAGGTATAGATATTGTATTATATTTGAAAGAACTAATTATTCTTTCTACTGTAATCTTGTTTAATCTTTAAGGATCAAAAAGCATTATCTCCTGAAACAGTAGACCAAGGAGTGTGCAAGACAATTTGCAGGGAAGAAAATTAAAGGTCAGAAGGTTATGAACTTGAATACAGTTCTGCACATTCTTTCTTATTCGTTGGGGAACTTTTGGTAATCCAATGTATATCAGCTTGGAAATCATCATGCATGCAACTGGAGAAGAATCACTGAATACAATTACTGTAGGAGACCTTACAGAAAATTCAGGTTAATTTGCCTATACATATGATTTTGGTGGCTTGCTTACCTTTTATTGTTATATTGGAGAATCAATGCCTATAATTTTTTTCCTAGATGTTTTGAGACTGCCATGATTGCATTGCATTAGTTTAACATCTTGTATACCATATCTCATATTATTGTTGTTGTTGTTATTATTATTTTATTTTACCATATCACAAATTAATTTTTTCTGTTGTAATGGGCATATGTAGAACTATTGTTGTTGTTTTGCAGTTATAATCAATATAATCCAAGTCTTCTCCCACCAGAATGAGGTCGGGTATGGTGCATAACAATGCTTTATCAAAGATTTGACAAAGTTTTAATGACCGGTTGTCAACCTTCAATATTGTTGCAAAATTCCTAAACCAAGATATCTACGAGCATGAGAAGGTCATGCCGTAGAACCTAGGTGACCGATTGGTTAGGTAGACCGGAGAAAACTTTGATACAGAAGGAGGTATCAAAATTTTGATACCTTCTTTGTATGACAAGTGGGCCCCCCTCTCATTTCGTAAACCGTGTGCACATAAAGTTTGAGGATGGACCCACTTGTCATACAAAGAAGGTATCAAAATTTTTGATATGTGGTTTCAGCTCATGCTATTTTGCAATTAATGATAACTATGTTGCTTATAGATTTTTGGTCGTGGTTCTCTTCCCCAAAATAAATACATCATGACTTTTCAGTCAAGCTGATCTTCTTGTCTTCATTTCAATCCCCGTTACCTGTGGAGACCGTCATATGATTCCTAGTTCTATTCCATGATATGTGTTTGGATCTTCATAATTCACAAAGTTGATAGAATAGCCTCTTTTTTCTACGCCCTTAGCTTAACTCAAAATTTATTGTCCAGTGATTTGATCTACACAGTTGCTGGGTTTCCTTTAAGGAACTTGTGCCTTCTAAATCCGTGATACCTACTTTTTGTAAGAATTTTCCCTACTAGTCCTGAGAGCATCTCCAACCCTATTGTGAGTTTAGAAAAAATGGTTGCCACATAGGAATGACCAGCTTTCATTTCAAAAGTCCTTCTCCAATGCAAATGTAGAATAAATCATGAAGTTGATATGGCAATGACATGGCAAGGACAATGTGAAGTTGGTTGTCTAGATCTAGACAATGCACTTCACAATGTCTTTGTCTCCACATCATCAATTATGAATAGAAATATTTATAAAAAAATGAAGAAGTGGAGGAGTTGTCTTGGAAGTTGGAAAAAATATTTTTCATTGTCTTCTCAATACTTTTGCATTGGAGAACACTTTTTTTTATCTCATTGTCTTGTGTGAATATCATCTTGCCACATAGGAAATACATTGTCTTGTACCTCATGCCACATAGGAATCACAACACAAAACAAGGCAATAGGGTTGGAGATGCTCTAACCGAGTTTAATCACTATAGCTAGGAGGGAAAAGTATTAATAACCCGGTTTAAATGTCACTTCAATACCGGTGTCCTGTCCTCCCAGGTTCACTAATACACATAATGGTTGCATGCATGCATCCTCCCACAAGCTTAATCTGGGTTAAAGCCTCTTATGCTATAGTTTAAGCCTATGCAACACTACCTAAAAATGGTTAAATTAGAACAAAATGTAAGATGCAGGTTGTTTGTCCCCCTTTCCTCAACGATATGTGGTCTTTTAGGTGTCTCTTGTCCCTAATTGACCCTTAAGCTATCCTTTCCCCTCCGGGCATGAGTAACTATGATCCGACATCCTACATTTTTTGATTTTCAAGCTCTGTGATACTATATAAATATAATTTGTAGTAAACACAAGGCAATAACATGAATTAATTTGGTATATACATGTAGTATAAAAATGCAGCGAGGAGGCGTTTCAGGATTTCCAGTTTTGCATCCAAGTTTTACTTATAATTTTTTTTCCATCCACTTAGTTGTCAGGTGGATCACAGGATTCTACACACTATTTCTATATCGGTTCACGAGTCTAGTAAGCCTGTCATAAGCGCCGACACTCAACAACCCTCGTTTGGTTGGCGGAATCTTCCGGTTGGAAAAGGAAAGTGATTATTTTTCTATGTTTGGACGCTCAAGGAATTGAGGAGGAAAGGAAAGTGATTTCCAATGGAAGGGAAATTAGGGGGGAAAGTGATTCCATCCATCCAAGGAAGGAATCACTTTCCCACATTGAAGTATTCACTTTCCTTTCCAAATTTCTTGGCATTGCCAAACATCGGAAAGGAAAATCAATAAGAATTAAAGTTTCCCAAAGGAAAGGAAATGACAAGGAATTGATTTCCTTTCCCTTCCATTCCGCAAACCAAACGTTTTTATTGGATTTTAATTAAATCCTAATTGGCCGATGCTATAATTTGGAGACACGTATGTGTTGATAAAATTAATGTGGTGGTCCCACACATGATCAATACATAGCCTGTTTGTGTCAGCAGAATATGGTCAGTTTTTTTATGTCCCTCTGTATTACCCATGCCTCGTTTGGTTCGCGGAATGGAAGGGAAAGGAAATCAATTCCTTGTCATTTCCTTTCCTTTGGGAAACTTTAATTCCTATTGATTTTCCTTTCCGATGTTTGGCAATGCCAAGGAATTTGGAAAGGAAAGTGAATACTTCAATGTGGGAAAGTGATTCCTTCCGTGGATGGATGGAATCACTTTCCCCCTTAATTTCCCTTCCATTGGGAATCACTTTCCTTTCCTCCTCAATTCCTTGGACGCCCAAACATAGGAAAGTAATCACTTTCCTTTCCCAACCGGAAGATTCCGCCAACCAAACGAGGCCTTAAACATGGTGTATTGGTGATTCCGTATTGCATATGAGCTCACTTAATGGATAGGACTACCCTATACTGGTATCATTAATGCAATACGACATATCTCTGATATATTTTCTTTCAATAATAAACATGATTACTTTTGGCATATCCAATTAAACAAACAGTGACAATCAATAGACATGTGAATGCAAACAAAAAATGACATCTAAGGAAATGTGCATCTTTTGAGCATTAGAGAGTTTTAACAATTTCACTAATCATTTCAGGAACCAACTATAGCAGTATACTCTCAATTTCCCCCCTTTTCATAGGGTTAACATTTCATTAATATGAAAGAAATATTACATATGAATCTATGATGCAAGTAACTCCACTTCTCTTGATGAATTGGCTCCTTTTGTGGTAAAGTAACTCCTCAAATTGCCAGGATTGATCCGATCCGATTATCGCTTTTATTAGTCTTTATAGTACTATTTTCCGTTATACTTCCATATAATTCACAATAAACTGCCTCTTTGCATCTTTTAACATGTTTTTTTTTTTTTCACGACAGGATCAACGGGACGGAAGAGAGAGCAAAGTGTTCATGGATAAGTTTTGGAATGAATGGATGTTGATTTTGGCTTGCAAGGAAACGCCCTTTTTTTTTTTTCTTCTCCCTTTGGTTCTTCTGTTGGTGAGGAATCTTGGGTTGAGATATTAGAAAGAATTATATATAGTCCTTCGTGGATAACTTTGGGTTACTTGCTTGCTTATCAAGTTTTGACTTAAAAGTCGACGGAATATATATGAAGGTTTTTTCTAAGACCACCATCCTTTTTGCTAGGGGCTAGCCCAAAATAGTTCAAGAATATTACAAGTTTGCCATCAAATTTTTTTTTGCTAGGGGCTAGCCCAAGCAAACCTATAAATACCAATTTTTCTTTTTATTTTCTCTCCTTCTCTTTTCTTTTCTTCCTCACTATTTTCTTCTCTCCTTCTCTTAGGTCAAAGAATTTAAACCCTAAATCTTTTCTTTTCTCCCTATATTTTTGGCAAATTGTTCTCTCCCTCAACTCTAGGTCATTGACTTCTCCAATTTATTGGTAAGTCATCGAACTAAAATATGTTTCATGTTTTAAACAAGAATTTCACATATAAAAGTTGAATTATGTGTTAAATGTAGAAAAATATTGAACATGGATCAACCGGGATCATCAAATGTTCTCGCCACGTCCGAAGAACACGTTCCGCAATGTCCGAAGACAACTTTGATGCATCGGAAGCCCTCTTGGTAACTACATTTGAACTTGTCATCGGGTTAAAATTTATGCTGTGACACAGAGGACTGCCAACACTCTGGCAGTCCAGATCATAGACTAGGACTGCCAGAGTGGTGACAGTCCTTCACAGAAGAAGGACTGCCAGGACCCTGGCAATGTAGGACTGTCAGGGTCCTGGCAGTCCTTCTTCTGTGAAGGAATGCCACCACTCTGGCAGTCCTATTTTATGATACCTGAATGCAGAGTTTTAGTCAGTAAAGATGTTTGAAATTTATGAACACTAATTGCTGTACAAAAGACGGTCTTGCTATTAACACAATTTGTTATTTATGGACACCAATCTTATGCACGGTCCTAATCTATGAAACCTATTTGCTTTAGGATGTTGTCTAATTGTACTAACCTTTAAGTTTTATTGTAGGACTTGAGATCTTCCGATTTTGCGGTACCGGCTCCAATCGCAGTCAATGTAGCCCATTTATTCTGGACCGATCTATGTTTTGAATCAAGTGAGGGTGCGATACATTGGTGTCGAGAAGTCGGACGGAAAAACAACATTGTTCTAGTGATATCCAGATCGGCCCGAAATCGACCGGGACGACAAACTGTGGTGGTTGGCTGTGAAAGAGGTGGTGTGTTCAAAACGCACAAGAAAAACACAGTTATCCAAAGTAAAGTTCCAAGAAGAAATGTTGGAACGAGAAAATGTGGTTGTCCATTCACGATACATATTAGAAACGAAGAAGAAGGGAAATGGACAGTAGAAGTGAAGAATGGAACCCACAACCATGAGATTGCCGAGACACTATTGGGTCATCTGTATGTCGGACGGTTGAACAATACGGAGAAGAAGATAGTCGAAGACTTGTCCACCTCCAGAGTTGTACCGAGACAAATATATTCCGTCATACGACATGAAGATGAGAAGAACATGTCTACAATGAAGTCAATATACAACGCCCTAGCTTCTTCAAACGCTGTCCGGACGAAATCAAGAATGGCGATGCAAGAAGTGCTCAAGTTGCTTGCCGATAATCATTATGTTGAGTTCCATAGAAGACATCCCCAGAGTAATGAAGTGTTATCAATCTTTTGGGTTCATCCTGATTGCACAAATTTGGCCAGGTCTTTTGTCGACGTGTTAGTCCATGATTGCACGTACAAGACAAATAAGTTCAAGATGCATCTCTTTCATGTTGTCGGGTTCACCTCTATTTGAAAAACATTTTCAGTGGCATTTTGCTTCATGAAGAGTGAGAAACTTGAAGACTACATATGGGCGTTGGAGAAACTGAAAACAATTTACACTGGTCATACAGAACCGTTAGTATTTGTTACCGACAGAGAGTATGCCCTAATTAATGCTATTCGTATTGTTTTTCCTCAAGCGGATACATTGCTATGCACTTGGCATGTCAATCGTAATATTCAAGCCCAATGTAAGTTGAAGTTTCGGAAGGAGGATGGTAAAATCGACATGCAAATTTTTGACGAATTCTATAATGATTGGAATTGTGTGTGGCGAGCATCTACGATTGCCAGTTACGACGCCGCATGGTACTTGTTCAAGCAAAAGTGGGAGGCGAGGGAGCCGACATGCATTTCTTACATCAAAGATACATGGCTTGAACCGCACAAAGAACAATTCGTCTTAGCATGGTCGAATGTGGTGAAGCATTACGGCACGACAACTACCAACCGTGTCGAAGGAGCACACTCTTTATTGAAGAGGCACCTAAAATTATCTCTCGGCAACTTCGTCTCTGTTTGGCAAGCTATACATTTATCAGTAGACCGGACGGTGAATGAAATTAAGGCATCATTTGAGATGAGTTTGAATATAGTCAAGCATGAGCATAGAAAGGAAGTACTCTTAGATGCTTTAATACGCGTGGTATCTCACAAGGCGTTGGCCTTAATAGCTGATGAGATTGAAAGGTCAAAGTTTGTCGGGCTTGATCCTGAGGTTTGCGGGTGTGTATATCGACATACACTGGGCCTCCCTTGTGCACATCAGATTAATGAATATCGCCGTGAATCCATTCCTATTCCAGTAGATGCTGTCGATCAACGTTGGAGGCAGTTGTCTATGATGCCCCTGGTGAAGACGGACGATGATTTTTTCTCTTTGCCACAAGTGAAACTTCTCCACGCAAGGTGGTGTGCCTCAGTAGGAGCAGAACGAATGTCCATTGAGCTTAAAATCCAAGAAATTGTATGTCCGATGACTACTAGAATGCATGAGCCGTCCGTTGTTTCCAATCCTAAAGGCAGGCCTCAAACAAGATTGACTAGTTCACAGAAAAGAAGGCTGGAGTCGACTAAGAGAGATCTATCGTCCTTTGAGCATGTTGAACGAAGCTTACAGCAACCTTCGCCTGCACGGAAGGACAAGCTTGTCGTTCGCCGAAAAATAGAGAAAATGGACCTCCCAAGAAAAGATACAGTTGCAAGCCAAACAACGAGTTTGTATATTGATAAATTTTAACCCGCGCTTCGAAGTTACATTTGGTCTATTGTCGATGTTCCCGGTGATGGCCATTGCGGATTTCATGCCCTTGCAAGGCATCTTGGTTATGATGACAAAGACGGATGGAGACGGGTGAGGCAGGAGCTGTACGAGGAGTTAGAGACTCGTCTTCCATTCTACTCCCGCATCCTCAGCGAAGAAACGGTTGCAAATTTGTTGTTAAGTATCCCTTGCACCGACAGTGTTACCGGGACAGACCACTACATGTCAGTCCCGTCTGCCGGCTATTTATTTGCTAATAGGTACATGATACCTGTTGTACTTATCTCGCCGGATATTAACAATACATTCTTTCCGATATGCGCTCCTCCGACGGACCACGGAGTGTCTAACCTATGTACTATAAGTCTGATCGGGGATCACTTCGTTATACTAAAGATGATCGCTCATTCTCCGATTCCTCCACCTTCAACAGTTTGGTACAAAAGAGCACCGGTCGAAGCCATCGCTTGGACCACACCTTTCGTTGACCAGATCAACCATTGTAAGAAGTTGTTGAAGATTGAGGAGCCAAGAGACTTACCTGCTGACCACTACGACGTCGAAATCGACTAAGTATAGATATATTTACAGTCTGACATTTTGTATATGGAGGACCACTTTTGTATACAGTGAAATATGAAGTCCAGTAATATATATGGAGTAAATTTTGAGTTATATGTGTTTACCTGTGCCTACCTGTGTTATATGTGCCTACCTGTGTACTATATGTGCCTACCTGTTTTATATGTGTTTACCTGTGCCTACCTGTGTTATATGTGCCTACCTGTGTTATATGTGCTTACCTGTGTGTTATCTGTGTTATATGAGTGTTCACTGTCACATCGTTTCAGTTTGAGAAACTCTGTCACAGAGTATCAGTATCAGGACTGCCACACCCATGGCAGTCATACACTGAAGTAGGACTGCCAGGGTGATGGCAGTCCTACCTAAAACTTGCTGTTAGTTAGGACTGCCAGCACCCTGGCAGTCCTACTTCAGTGTAGGACTGCCATGGGTGTGACAGTCCTAACTGTAATACTCTGTGATGATTTTCATGTGTGAATCAAATCATCACAGAGATTCATAGTTAGGACTGCCACACCCATGGCCAGCAAGTTTTAGTTAGGACTGCCAGCTCCCTGACAGTCCTACTTCAGTGTAGGACTGCCAGAGAGCTGGCAGTCCTAACTAAAACTTGCTGTAACAGCAAGTTTTAGTTAGGACTGCCAGCTCCCTGACAGTCCTACTTCAGTGTAGGACTGCCATGGGTGTGGCAGTCCTAATTATGAATCTCTGTGATGAATTTATGTGTGAATCAAATTCACACAGAGTTAAGAAGTTAGGACTGCCACACCCATGACAGTCCTACACTGAAGTAGGACTGCCAGGGTGCTGGCAGTCCTAACTAAAACTTGCTGTGGCAGTCCTACACTGAAGTAGGACTGCCAGGGTGCTGGCAGTCCTAACTAAAACTTGCTGTAACAGCAAGTTTTAGTTAGGACTGCCAGCACCCTGACAGTCCTACTTCAGTGTAGGACTGCCATGGGTGTGGCAGTCCTAACTATGAAACTCTGTGTGATAATTTGATTGTGTGAATCAAATTGCCACAGAGTTAAGATTCATACAAAAAAAACAATTTATCACAAGTCCTGATACAGATACTCTGTACATTAAAAAGAATAATTTATCACAAGTACATAAACAACAATAACTTTTCACAACTTAAGATTCATCACAAAAACTCAATAATCCAACTACAATAAATTCATCACAACTACAATAATTCATCACAACTACTTAGTCCCGAACATTCCACATCCAAATTAAGTTTCAAACAAGCAAAATATCCACAATAATTCATCAAATGTACGTAACTATTCCACATCCAACTTAAGTTTGAAACATGAAAAATATCGAAATCCATCTACATATCATGCCGGGCCTTTGAACGAGACTTCCTATTGTTCATGAAGGGAAAGTCGACCACGTCGTCGATGCGATCAAGCTCGTTGGCGACCGCGACACAAGTCTCACTTTGGCAACCTCTCTGGAGTGTCTGCGCCAATTCCTTCACCCTTTGAGACTGAAAATGAAAGTATAAATGAATTAAGTCTACAAACATGGAAATCTCAGTCTTATTACAAATACGGAACTCACATTCTCACCAACCCAGCATACAAGGCGTTTTTGTAAGGAAGAGCTCCAACTGCTCCGACGGCCACGGGACCCGGGTTGGTAGGGTTCGACAACTTAGGATGTCCGACCCCCAGGAAGTACTGCATGTAGTCCTTGCTGCAGTCGGCCATCTGGGTGACCGGTCGTCTTTCAGATTCCCGAAGTACATGTCGTTGCCACTCCGAGTAAAAGTCGGTCACCCAGTCGAATTCCGCCGGTTTGTAACTTAAAGGTTGGGTTCCGCGCGGAGGCTCCAACAGCCGTAGTGTGCGCTTCGGCACAGTTTGCACGAAGCCAAACTGACGAAGTACTCTATCGGGCATGTACGGCTCCGTGATTTCATAGCATGTGATCATGCCATGAAATAAAGAAACTGGTTGAACCTCACGATTCAGCTCACGTACATCCCGGTATGGATTCCAAAAAATATGTAGGAAAACAATTAACAACAAAACAAAATCAACATGAAAAAGTTAGTCAAAAATTAGTACCTCTTCTGGCACCAAACTGTCTAATACTTCATGAATGGAAGCCAATGTTTGCCAATTTTTGGTTTCCAGTTGGGATGGCCTCCATCGACACACTCTAGGAAGGTGTTCAAGATACTCTGGGTTTTCGTCACCCCGTCTAAGCATCTGAAAGTGCTCGTATATCCATGCCTATTCAATTTATGAATGAATAGTAAAAATTAAAACAACAAATTGAAGTATACAAGATTAAATTGTTAGAAGTTTTCTTACATGTAGCAGAGTCTGACAGCCGGCCATTGTCTTAGTCCCGACACGGGATGCGATGCCGAGCTCGCGGTAAAGATTGGCTAGGATACCGCTTCCCCAGGATATATCAATGAAGTCATCCACTTCAGATAAGTTGAGCATGTACTGAGCATGTATCGACGTTCCGGACTTTTCCGGAATGCCGACCGTTCCTAGGACGAACAGCATATACGCATGGGCCACCGCGTCGACCGTATCATCGTCATCGTCATCCACCTCCATATCCATGAACTGGTCCACCAGAAATGATAGAGAAATTCCGTACGACTTCTTGAAGCCTGGTAGAGTTGTAAAACTCGTAGCTGGAACTCCAAGGTGAGTTGAGACGAACTTGACGATCTTCTCGTACCATTTCACGGATTTCTCATTCGTGTAATGTTCTTTGGTCATTACGCGCCCGATCACTGGCAGCTCCAATATCTGGTAGACATCGTCAAGTGTAATGGTCATCTCCCCTGCTGGGAGATGAAATTTGTTGGTCTTCGGGTGCCATCTCTCCACAAAGGCAGATATGAGGGCACTATCCATTGTCCGGTAGGCGTTTTGTGCCAAATTGTGCAAGCCGCTCGGTATGATTTTGCTCCGGACGGCCTCCGATAAGCTTGCAAACTGCCAGGACACGGTTTTCTTCCCGTGACTCACAGCCCTAAGGATACGATATGTCCTCTGTATATCGAACAACAAAAAACATATCAATTATGAAATACATATATATATAGTATACTAAACTGGTAGCTTACAAACGTCATGTACATACCGGGTTCTTCCATATTTCATACGCAATGTGGTTCTCAAAAGAAACCAACATTGAGCAACTGGGCGGACGGACAGGCGGCTCAGAAGGACCGGCCTCCTCAGAAGGACTGACCTCCTCAGAAGGACCGACCTCCTCAAATGGAGCAGAACCGTCTTGATGTGATAGGAGTCGGGCAATTGGCACGTCGTCTTCGTCGTCGGAAGGAGGCGTAGGAGTAGGAGCTCGTTGCTTCGACCGAGCTTGACGTGCCGGTGGCGATGTCCGAGACCGAGCTTCGGGCACTGGTTCGGTAATTGTTATCGGACGCTCGAGAGGACGTTCCACACGTTCCTTCCGCTTTGACGCGGTGGGCCGTATTCTTTTGTTAGCGGCCGGTGGAATGCATGACAATATACACTTATTAAGTAATAGAAACATCATGCACTTACCCAACTCCCATATGTCATAACATTAGGACTGCCAGGCATGCGGCAGTCCTAATGAAAATTAGGATTGCCATAGTCCTGGCAGTCCTCTTTCACATTAGGACTGCCAGGACTGTGGCAGTCCTAATTTTCATTAGGACTGCCACATGCCTGGCAGTCCTACTGTCGTGAACCCGAACTGCCACAACGACATCCTACTTTGTCGTGTTCTAGGGTTAGGGTTTTAACATAAATTTGGGATTTCTTGTGTTCGAAAATTAGGGAAGAGAACGTGCAAGAGATTATAAACCTATTTTACCAAAACTTTTTTAAAAATTAAACAAATTCTAGGGTTTCGAATATAATGTACAAAAATCTCAAAGAAATTAGGAAAGAATGTACCTGGATTCCGGTTGCTTTGACTTGCGTGTCATCTCTTCGAGAATCTTCGTGGAGGGATTGAGAAATTAGGGTTTAGGAGAGGAAGAAATTAGGGTTTAGGAGAGGGAGAGGGAGAGAGCTTTTTCTTTTCTTCTTGAGGAGAGAGAGTGAAGAATAGAAATGAGAGTGAAATTTCTGGTTTGGGGGGTTGGGCTGCCCCCTAGCAAGTTTTGGGTGCCCCTAGCAATTTTTTCACATTCATGGGCTGCCCCCAAGCATTTTTGGTGGTGCCCATAGAAAAAACCTATATAAATCTTCCACGAATTTCTAATTGATCTTAACAAGATTATCCCTAATTAGTGTATTTGATTGTTCAGGTATGGCTTGAACTCGGATTCGTACATGTAGTAGAGAAGCTAGTACGCTCGGATCTCGGGTTTGGGCTTGGGTCTTGATATAAACGTATATTACTAGAAGCCTTGAAGTCTTTAGTCGAGGTTGGTTCATGTAGGCCTGTCAATGGTAGCTTATCGGTCGGATGTTAGTATTATCATATCTAAACCAATAGCTATCGGATACATCCGATATCCGATCGGATGGGAGTTTTGGCTCCCGTATCTGTTACTGATAATTTTAACGGATATCAGGTAATATTTGAACCAATAAACCATACATTCCCAAAAAAAACTGAATAATGAAGTATGGAAGTAACCAAACATAAATAGAAAAAAAATATCATTTCAAATTCAAAAATCAAAATGAGAGAAATCAAACATAGAGAGAGAAATTGGAGAAGAAAAACATACGGCTTGTGCCTATGTGTTTCACAGCCTACCTTATGCTTGGGGGGGAGTCCCATTTAGTTCCTTTGTGATTCTATCAAATATAATCTACATTGTTCGTATTTATAATTAAAATATATTATATATATTTAATTATCCTATTATCGGGTCGGATGTTATCAGACTGGATATGACAATTTCTGTATTCGTATCCGATATCCGATAAATATTCGGTAAGATATCCGTAACCGTATCTGAAATTTCGGATATTCGGCTCGAATGCGGATTTTTGGTAATTGACAGGCTTAGGTTCATGGAGGTCGGCTAATGACTTAACACGTAAATATTAGCATGCTTATTACGCAAAGTTGACCACTGGGGCTTGGTAAATTAACTCGAGATGCTTTTTTTTTTGGGGTTTATGGTTCTGATAGAGGAACATGGGCTTCATTCATTTGTTACTGAAATTATGTAAAACTATTTTTTATAAATTTACTGGAAAAAGTTAAAGGGTAAATACTTTAAAAAAAAATCCAAACATTTTCAAGTTTTCTTATTACTTCTGTACCATTAATTTGTTTGGATAAACGTCGCTGCCGTCTGTTATTTAGTATACTAGTGGATAACCCGTGCCATAATGGCACGGACACGAACCCGGCCTTCTCGACGTAGGCGTGCAGGCACCGGGCCAGCGTCAGGGTGTTCCGGACGGAGACGCGGCCTCCGAACCCGGCCTTCTCGACGTAGGC
This sequence comes from Iris pallida, assembly GCA_029216955.1. NCBI lineage: Eukaryota > Viridiplantae > Streptophyta > Magnoliopsida > Asparagales > Iridaceae > Iris > Iris pallida. The sequence continues at coordinate 5,285,173 of JANAVB010021197.1, forward strand.
GTGCAGGCACCGGGCCAGCGCCAGGGACCCGAGCCCGGCGGAGGAGGACACGGCAAAGACCACGGTGGCGGCGTTCGGGACGGCGTGGGGATCATGGAGGCGAAGACGCGCAAGGCCGTCGCGGGACGTCCGAGGGCGGCGAGGCCCGAGACGGCGGCATTCCAGGAGATGACGTCCCTGTGCGGCATTCCGTCGAACACCCGCAGGGCGTGGTCGGCGGAGCCGCGTCGGGAGTAGGCGGTGAGCAGGACGGTCTGTACGAAGGGGTCGGGCCGGAATCCGAGGAGGGCGTGTGCGTGGAGCGACCTTGCGGCGACGACGGCGGCGGTGGTGTTGAGCAAGGAAGAGAATGTGTGGGATTCGGGAGGGACGCGACGGCGGAGCATTTGGGAGTAGATGGAGGGTGGGTCGGCGGAGATGGAGATGACTGTGTTGAAGGAGAAGGGTTGGTGTTGGTCATGGCAGAGAAGAGGGAGGCGGCGAAGGAAGGGTCGGCGTCAGCGACGCGGTGGATGAGGCTGCTTGCGTTGAAGGGGCTGCAGAAGAGGCCGGCGACGACGGCGTGGGCGAGGATGGAGCGGAGGCGGCGGAGGGAGGGGCGGTGCAAGAGGAGCTGGAGACGGGTGGTGCCGTTGGAACAATCGGTTGCTCCGCACCCAACAAGGGACCTCCTCCTCTTTTATAGAGAGAGGGACAATTTAGTCCTTTCATCATCGTTGAACCAAAGCACATGGGTCGGACCAAAAATCCACTGTGCTTTATATTATAGATATAGTTAGTAATTGTTAGACGGTAACAGGTTACTTTTCATTTAATTGTAACACCCAGTTTTCCAGATGAGGGTATTTTTAAAATTTTGAAATTATAATTATTATTATTGATATTTATTTCACATTATGATTTTTTGTGATTTTTAATTATTTTTAAACTATTTAAAAAGCTGTTTTAAGTCATGACTTGTGATTTTGATGTGCTGCCAGTGAAACCCTAGAGACTGCATGACCTAGAGCCTAACCATGTTATTACGATGATTTAATTATCATTTTTAGCCTAGGGATAATTTGGTCATTTTGGCTTATTTGAATTTTTAATTAATTTAATGAATTGGTGAATTCTAGTTTGACTTTGACTTGTTGAGACCTAGTGGACTAGCCTAGAACCTAATCCTAGCTATGGTAACCCTAGTCTAACTTGAGTTAACCTATTTTAGTCATTAGAGAATAGTTTTAGAATGAGGGGATTTGGTTTAGTGAATTTAAGTCATGGCTTGTGGTTTCATGAAATGACTTATGGCTTAATGATTTTATTGATCATGACTTAAGCCCATGGGCCATTTTAGTAAACCCTAACCCTAATTCCTTCTTTTATGACCAGCCACATAGGGATCTCCACCCTATATAAACACTTATTCATTAGGGCTTGCCTCTTTTATTTCATTTCAACACATAGGAAAAGAAAATGTATTTTTCCCTCTTCCAAAAATTCCCATAAATTCATTTTAATTCCTTTTTAATCCTAGTCTTTTGCAATAGGTTCTAATTTCTGTATATTTAATAATTCTGGAGGTTAATCTCAGTTTTGGGCTCATTTGGAGTATTTGGCCATCAAGAGGAACACCTCCTATTTGGAGTTTTTTCTTGCAATTTGCACCTATAGGTAAAACTCCTCAAATTGATTTAAATTTTTGTTTTCTTTGCATTTAGGGCTAGATCTAGGAGTCCCCTAGCTGTCCCTGGAATTTGGGCACAATTCGTGTCCATTACGTGTCCGTATCGGACACGTATCAAACCCATAGGCTAGGTGTTCGACGAAATGCCCGAACCATTTCGATTTGCTGTTTTTACAAATGTATTTGAATAGAATCCTAGATCTAGGGGTTGCTTATTGATTTCTGTGTTTTTTTCCTAATTTTAGCTTCGTGTCGTGTCCACACGGGGACACGAACACGCTGACCGCGCGGTGTGCACTGTGTCCTGCATTACGGGGTCAATAACTCCCGACACAGGACACGTGGACACGCCATTTTTGGCGAGGGGATTGGGGCATCATCTGCCACCATCCTCCCAAAAGATGGGAGCGCGTGGTTGCGTGTGCGAGGAGAAATCCTCCTCGCACTGGCCGTACTGGCCGCGCGCGCGCGCTGTGCACGCGTAGAATTTGGCCACTGACACGGCCCTATAAGTCAGACACGACACGACCCCGACTCAATACAGGACCCTAGACACCTAGCACTACCCTAGGCGGACACATGGGCACGAGCACGAGTCGTGTCGTGCCCTGTGTCGTGTCCTAGAGTGACACACACGCGTGCACGACACTTCCTGAATACGGTTTTGTGTCTGTGTACGTGTGGTCGTTTGGACACGTTTGTGTCCACTTGGTTGGACACAAACACCCCCTGTGACACGAACACGTGTGCTAGATTGATTACCAACCTCTAGTTTACCATATTAACTTGAATTTGATTTCGAAATGTGCATTTTCCTGTTTCACTGATACCATGTGTCCCTTTTTGAAATTCCTGAATTGATTTCAGTTTAATCCGATTTAATTGATGTTTATTATCCTAAATTAATTCACCCACATGTGTATTAGTTTACAGTTAGGTGGATTCATGAGATGGGGTTGTTGTTAACAAGAGAAATGGATTTTCGAATGTAGGTTGGACTGCAAATGGGTCGACTGATACGCGTTTACTGTTTTTTCCAATTCTGAGAATTTACTCCCTGTTTTGAACTGTTTTTCCCTGTTTAAACTCCATGTTTGAATCCTACACATGTGTAATGGATCACTACAATGTTAGTTATTGACTAGTGTTAGGTTTTTAGATTTCGAATTGGGTTTGAGGGTGTTGAATGATATATACAACACTGTTTACTGATTTCTAAAATCCAGAGTTAAATTCTTATTTAATTGTTTGTTTAATGATGTAATTACCATACCAATTCACTTATACCTGTTTTAGTTTACTGAAATGAAAATGGGGTGCATGGTTTTCGAAATGAATGTGATTGCTACATTAGTGAATGATTTATTCCTATTAAAAACTGTCAACTAGTTCAAATGTTAACTGTCAATTATTTCAACTTGATTTCATTACTGTAATTTGATTCAATGATTTGTGTAGATCACTGTTAAGGTATATGTGATGGGGTTGATGTATTAGAAAGGAAATTCGAATGTGGGATTAGTTTACTGCTCACTATCACTGAGATTTAACCCTAGTTTTTCTGAGAATGGCTGAATGTTCAACACACACACATTGATATTTCCAAATCCTGAAAAACCTATTGTTGAACTGCCATGTACCATACACCCTAAGACACCCACACACATGTTAGCATCATAGTTAACTAATGTGAAGCATCATTAGTTCTCATTTCTTGAAAAACTGGAACCTGAAATTGTTCACTGTTTCCTTGAAAACACACATACACTCTAATGTTTCCATTCACCCACATACACAAACTGCCACACTTACACACCATGCCACATTGCCTTCACACATTCACACTCTACACTCACTACATTCCTGTTTTACTAACCCCTTTCATTACACACACCATTGTTACATATGTACCCACACACATTGTTTTCCTATGGTCACACACACATATACCCCCATACACATAAACATGTATCCTCTCTTTATCACTATATGTTAATATTTTTTTTTGCCTATATGCATAAAGTAGCCTATATGTGTATTCATGTGTGCTATTTATATAAATTAGATATTTTTATGTATAAATATGTTAGAGTAAACCTTGTGTGTGAAATGTGTGTTATATAGCCTATGGCTTCTAGCCTATGTTATGGCATGAATGCCCAGTCAATGTGTGTTGATGACTTGTATAGCCTAGTTTGGCTTGTAATTGTGCTGGATTGCTAGTGTAGACTTGGGATAGGCCTAGTGAGACTTGACTAGACTAGGATTGACCTAGTTTGACTAGTGTAGTTGACTTGGGTTGACCCAGAGTTGACCAAGTTTGACTTGGACCTAGTTTGACCTAGACAGTTGACCAGGTTTGACTTAGAGTTGACTTTGACCTAGAATGACCTAGGAATCATGTAGATGCATCATAAAAATCATCTGTCTTATTTTAAACACATTATAACCTGTACTGCTCTATTTAGGACATTGTGACTCCGGTGCAGACATCTGATATTACACTACTCTTTTCAGAGTAGCAGGTGAGTACATTCTCTGATAGTTCTTCCATTTACTTGTCGTTTACTATACTTCAGTTGTAGCTAGTTTTATTTGATTCTATATTACAACACGATTTGATATTACTGGATCCATTTCATGCGACACTCACTTATTCATGTCTGGCCTCTATTTATGGAACCACCTGCTGGAACCACCCTGGAATCATTTACTGGAACCATTCGTGTACTGGCTGGACTTATATCTATTTTCGTGTCGGGTTATGGATTCACTTGTACTTGCTGGGCGGAGAAATATTGGAATGGAATAGGCATGTGAACATACCCAAATACTGGAACCACTCCCTTGGAATTATACTGGAACGATAGCCATCCCACACTTGGCCGAGTGTACGGTGTGCCGTATTACCTACAGCCGTTCATATGTCGATCCCGATATTTTAAAACACATTGTTAGAGTATAGGCTGGACTCACCCTGGAATCATTGATCACATTGCCTGGAACCGTCTCGTACTAGATTCATCTTGTATTAGATTCGTCTTGTACTGGACTTATATTGGAGTTACACTTGTCTATATTACGGTTTGGACTTATATCATGCTACTCTAGTTCAGCTAGATATTATTTTTCAGTCTTCATTGCCATGTTTCTCTTCTTGTTTAGTACTTTCCCTTCCTTATACCTTAACTGTTCTCTATATCATTACCTGTATAAAACTGCCATGTTTCATCAATATAACTGCTTATAACTGCTTTATAGTTCTCTGTCATTTAATTGGGATTTCTTGATGAGTTATACTCGTTCCTGTCCTGACTGGACCTGTTGAAATTTTACAGATGATTGCCCTGAGGATACATGCCCTACATATTATGGACTCGGAGACGAGATGACTACCTTTGGCCCCGACACTCAGGAGTGACCGAAATTTAGTTTAGTAGACTAGCATATGTTTTCATGTTGAATTTGTTATAGAAGATTTGAGACTTGTGTAGAATTTGAGATTGTTGAGAGTTGTTATTATTTTAGTAGTTGTCTTTCTATTCTTAGTTAATTCTTCTGTGATTATCTTATCGTGCTTAGACTGTGATTGAGTTACAATATCTTATACTTGTCCTCCGTTCGGAGTTGATCATGATGAGTACATTATAATTGCGTGAGTTGCTGGTTAGTTAGTAACCTAGGACAACGCTCTACCGCCGACAATGCGGCGTAGGCTGGGCGTTGTTACGTGCTCGTACCCTCACAGTGGGTGCGGGTCGTGACACGTTTTTAGTGGTGGCCCATGCAGGTCGAGAGTCGCATTAGTGCGATATCGCGGTAGTACGACGACTTAGTTGTACTGCTGCGATCCTGCGATAGGATTGAGAGATAGGCTTTAACGGAGCGGTACTCAATCACAGTTAGGAAAAATTCTGCTTCAATTCATGCCATCTACATATCTTACTGATTGTCTTCTTTGAAATAAACTGTTCTCTTTTGATTTTATCGATTCCTGCTCAGTATTGACTTCCTTTTCGATCTGTCTTCAGGATGGTGGAGACACGATCACATCGCTCTGGTACAGCCGCCGCTGGAGAGGGGTCTGCCACCTCTCGTCCATTGCAGCAGCCTGCTGAGGCTGTAGCACCTTCTGTTCCTGATCAGACATGAGCTACTGTAGCCTATGTGGGAGTGCCTCCACCTGCCCAGAGGCCGACCCCAGTCATTCCGAAGGCATTTTAGCAGCAGCACCCGCAGCCACCTGCAGGAATGGTTGATGCTGCCCACATGTTTTCTTTTGTGGAGAGGATTTTGGCGTCTCACCAGCAGCAGCAGCAGCGGCAGACTGCCAATTTTCGTCAGGGGATTGACGAGGCCCACCAGCTAGTTCGTACTACAGTAGAGATGGTAACTGCTCAGGGGGAGCAGCAGCAGCCTTACCGGAAGGAAAATGATATCCAGGATTTTCAGAAGATGCATCCTAGAGAGTTCCTGGGCACAGAGGCCATCCATTATGCAGACGATTGGATCGAGCATATCGAGGAGATATTCCGACTAGCGAAGATACCAGATCGACTCCAGATCGAAGCGGCGGGCAGTCAGATGCAGGACTTAGCCCGTGCGTGGTATTAGACAGATCTCAGGGTGGGAGTTGAGGGCCAGACTTGGGCCCAGTTCAAGGAGCTGTTTAAGGAGCAGTTCTTTCCTGATGTGGCCTTGGGAGGTATCGAGGCACAGTTTGAGGGGCTGGTTCAGGGGAACCAGACGGTAGCTGAGTACGTCGGGGAGTTTTGCCGGTTGGCCCGGTTCATTGATTAATTGACTGAGAAGACGAAGGCGAGGAAGTTTCGTCGAGGCTTGATTAGAGAGGTTCGGTCGCTGACTAAGAGCTACCGGAACGCTACCTACGCGGAGATATTTTCTGGGGCTATGGCAGCGGAGGACGACCTAGGGTAGAAGCTGAAGAGGGGTCGGGACTTCCAGGGTGGTAGCAGCAGCGGAGGTCAGGACAAGAGGCCTCACGTGCAGATTCAGCAGGCACATGCACCAGTGAGAGTGCAGCAGGCACAGCATCAGCATAGAGGACAGGACCGCGGGGTGCCAACTTGTGCCTATTGCAGGAAGGCATGGCATGTTTGGGAGTCTTATAGGAGGAGGCTGAAGGTTTGTTTATTCTGTGGGTCTGGTGCTCAAAAGATGATTGTTTGCAAAAACAAAAGTTGATCTTTATTTCAACAAACTTTGTAAAAAAATTATAAGAATTCTGGAAAAGTACAACTATAGGAATCCGATCTGAATGACGATCGCTTTATCCCTTGGACGATGTGAACTTTGAAGATGGTAGCCTCTGAAGATTGCAGCAGTACTTTGGCAAGAACTCCTGATCTCTGGTGATGATTTCTGATGTATATGTGATCCCCTCTAGGAAGGACTTGAAACTCTATTTATAGAGTTCTAGAAATAACTACTTTTTAGTTATTCTGGATTACGCAAGATGGATTGTGCATGCATTGGACCGCGCAGACATCAGACTGCGCTGGCAGTTATTTGATCGTGGGCCAACTGTATTGGACACATGGCATTATTTGATTGAAATGCGCATGATCGTGTACAGACGGTTACCACGTAGTGAGTAATTGATGGCATGAAGGCCACGTGTACTTTGTCAGTTGTCTTGATGGAGTGCGCCACCTGAATTACGCTGGCTTCAGATTGTGCTGGGATGGACCGCACAGCAAAGAGTCTGGCCAATTGCGCTACATGTACAGCTGTCCTCGAGCGCTGTGCTGCACGATAAACGAACAGTTTCCTTGTTCTCCGTGCTGTCAGTTGTCAGAAGATCTGATTCTCTGTCAGGTAATGATGATGAGGCCACGTCAGCTCGCGCACTTGAATGAGTGTGCAGTTCAGCCTGCGTAATCGAGTTGCTGCGCAATCTGTCTCCTGCGCAGTTCACTTGAAGGAAGCCCAATTTGATTTTTATGACTTCTTTGATGGGTGCAACTTGATTTTTAGGACCTACAAGACCTCCTTCAAAGTTTTCGAAGTTTGAAGATAGTCAAAGCTTCAAAATACTTTGAATTTTGCTTTAAAAAATCAAGTTGCGCAAGTAAAGACTTGTCTGCGCAATTGGAGGAGTCAGCTCCCATTTCTTCGGCGCAATCTAAGGCGACCGTTGCTCTCGAAAAACTATAAATAGTTCTCTTTGTTCTTCTTGTTATTCTTTACTTGTTTTCACTTTGCTTAAGAGAGAAAAATTCTCGAGCCTATTCCGACTTTCTTCCTTCTTCTCCGTCGACTTCAAATGGCTCCAAAGCGTTCCGCCGCCGACAAGGGCAAGGCCCCCGCCGAGTCTTTGACTCATGCTGTGCCGCGCGTTACACGACACGAAGTTGGTCACCCAGCTTTGCAAGGTAGTTACTCGATCGAACACCCCTTTTTAGGGTTCTTCGACATGATTGAATCCCCAAACCTATATCTTTTTAGAGATTTGGTTTTACTGCGCCGCCCTGTTTAGGGTTTCGATTGCACAAACCCAATAGTTTTCATTTTTATGAAGACTATTTTCTTGCGCAATCGGTTGGAAAGCGCTGGCAAAAGTCAGCGCAATCTGCTGAATTGCGCAAGGCTATCCAGCACAAACTGATGCTTTGTGCAAGTTATTCAGCGCAATCTGATGGCTTGCGCAAGTGGATGAGTTGGCGCAACTGAACAGTTTGCGCATAGAAGCTGTTGTTGCGCAATCTGATGCTTGCGCAATTTGCTAATTTTTTGGACAGAATCTTTGATTTTACTTGTACTAATTTTGTCTTTCTGCTTTGATGCAGTTAACATCAGAGAGGACCCAGAGTATGAAATCTTTGCAGGACCCTTGCTGAACCAGAGTTTAAGGAAGATTTGTCCCATGTACTATTTCCCCAATATGCTCTGCCATCCTCCCATCAAGCCATCTTGATAGCACAGGACAATGAAACTCTATTGAGTCTGATGAATGGGCAGCCTCTGCAGACTGCCGATGCCATTACTCATAAGAAACCCCTGTTCTTATTTGGCGAAGCTATTGACAAGAGTTCTCAGCCGAGACCCCGTGTTGAGCAGAGACTCTTCCAGAGAAAGAAGAAAGTAATCCTGTTACCGGACATTGCCAGATGTCTCCCTCTAGCCCGCTATGCCTATACAAGCTATCCCAGGAGGATGGACCGGGATATTACCCCCTCCAGCAAGCAAGGATAGGGAATATTTGTGTAAAGAAAAGACCAAACAACATGGATATGTTCTATAGCTCCTATGAGTGTCATAGCACTTTGCTCAGAGGATTGAAGCCTGGCTGCATCCCTCCTGAGAACTCTTCCTTGCTGCTGCCGGTGAGGACGCCGATTTTTGCTAATGAATATGCAAAGGTTGAGGGCAGATACCCAGATCAGGACATCCGGTTGACAGGTCTGGTGAACCCAGACAACAAAAGGTGGAACTGCATAACCAATTGGATATTGGTTCAGTTCGAAAACAAGCTCAAAAAGATCGAGCTATATCAGGCGGTATACGCTACCGTATATGGATTTCTCCCCAACCCTCATCTGTTTCTGGCCTTGGCAGAGAGGTACAATTCTAGGACAGGGACATTCATGACACCCTGCGGGGAAATTGGATTAGCCCTTCATGAGATGAAATACATCTCGTGCTTACCAATGGGAGACTTCCCTTATGAGGAATATGTTCCAACAAACGACGAGTTAGACCGACTTCGTCGAGAGAATGCAGAGATGGTGACTGTTTTTGAGGAACTACTGTGCCGCTACAAAATTTGCTCCATGTACTATAAGAGCGGTTCTTCCGGCACCTATTATTCATCAAAGTGGTTGCCCTATCTTTTCCTTAATCATATCATCGAGAAAAAGACTAAGGATCATGATACGTGCAACCCGACCTTCTTCCAACCCCTCAGCCACAGTGAAGTGATAAGATTGATGAAAGAAAACAAGAAAATGGACATCAAAGTTAATGACGAACTTCAATACCCTCCACTCAAGACCGGAGATTTTGTTGAGAGTTTTATAAGAATGGGCTACAGGCCCATGTCAAAGGAAGCCCAGTTGGCGGATTTTTTGACATATTGGCTCCGACGCTTCGTCGTACTCGGAGCGAGCTCTGTGGACCGCTTCCACCGCGGCATGCTCTTTGCTGCTGTCCGGTTAGTCTTTGGCTACCGGATGGATTTGCTGTCGGCGATGACCTGTAGAGTGAACGCAGGTCTTCGTCTTTATATAGAATCTATGCTTAAATGGAAGGGTGAGAAGGGGAACTTCCCTCGGCTGGAGTTGCCTTACACCTATTTGTTTGGATGGTTACTTTTGCACCATCCGTCATTGACGAACCCTGACATGGGAGCAGTCGGCGGTAGCTATCTGCAGAGATTCTCCCGGAGCAAGTGGATATACACTAGTCTGAAAGATTGCAGACGTGCCTTGAACCTTGGGAAGGGATGGAACTTTTACTGCGTTGCCCCTCCAACCGGTTATGAACATATGTCGACAAATCTAGTTGACCTTGGGAGGCAGCCGTTGGGTCGGGCATCATTTGATTGGCTGAGGACGATCAGGCCGTCGCACTTGGTGTATAGATTTGAAGATGAGTGTTTCTTGGAACCATATCTGCCAAGCCGCTTCGCTCGTCAATTTGGTTACGACTAGTTCCACGTAGGTAATGCTATAACTTGCCTACAAGGAAAGGGGTATCTGATTGATGGTGCCAGAGCATGGGCCTATTACAACGCTCGAGACACGAGGACAGTGTTCTCGATGCCGACCAAGAATGATCACGGCCTCCGAATGTTATATACATATTCACTTTTTTATACAGCTACAAATACATTCGCCGAGAACTTCAATCTTGTAGATAGCTTCTCGACGGCGACGCGTTTGAAGAAAGGAGCAACTGCTATGCTAGCTCCAGGTAATGACGAGCAACATGAGCCAGTGGATGATCCCTTGGAAGCCTCAAGGGAAGCTAACTTCCCTGAGGAGGTTAATGAACCACTGCGGGTTTCTTTAAAAGTGGCCAAATCTCCAACCAAGGAGAGAAAGAGAAGGATTAATGAACCTTCTTCTCCGGTTGCAAAGAAGAAACTTATCTTAGACCCATCAGAGAAGGTCACCACCAGGTCACAGTCTCGGCAACTGGCCGAGTCGACCCAAAGAGAAAAAGCGACCACACCGACCTCTCTTCCATGGCAGGTCGATGTAGTAGATGTGGAGAGTCCTGAAAGACCGCTTCATAGAAAGAAACTGGCCACTAGAAGAAGAAAGAGGGTGATCACCCCTCCGAGACAAATCTTGTCTTCGGTGGTGGCCAGTGCTGTAGCTAGAATAACCATGTCATCCCCTACACCTGTCTCCGAGCCTAGGCAGGAGACTCCTTCCCCAGAGCCAAGGGATGAGGTTGAACAGAGGGATGAAGCTAAGTTAGGGGCTGAAGTTGAGCTGAGAGATGAAACTGGGCAGAGGGATGATGAAATTTTGCGATCTCCTTCTCTTGCGGTGAGAACTACCCAGATTCCTGCTACACCAGGAGGGCTCCGTGAAGAAGAAGATCGTCTAATGATTGAAGCTCTAAATAATTGCGACTTCGGTCTGCAGGACGATGTTGATCAAGCCGCTGCCGCAACTGCCAGCGAGGAAGCTCCAGAGGATAGCATAAGTAATGAAGATACATCGACAGAAGATGTTGATGATACATTAAATCCCGAAGAAGGCACTGATGTTCATATGTCTCCCGAAGCCGTAGATGACACGCTACATCCTGAAGCGGATATGGAGGTGTACGTGTCTCCGGAAAGGAATACGGATGTAGAAGTAGCACCTGCTGAAACTACTCCTACTGATCCAAAAGGTATTAAATGATTTTATCTACCCTCTTTTCATAGATTCAAATAGCTGACATTTATATTTTTATCCATGCAGAACTTGAATCTTCCCCGGTTCCTCCCGTGTGCACAGACATAGTGCCAGTAACGGCTATCGCTAGCGGTAGCCGACATTTCTCGGGTGGTTCTGAGGCCGGAAGTAGCCAGGCAGTAATGTCTGAGGCTACCTCTGCTAGATTGGAATCTGTGCCAACAGATGAAAGGCTTGTTGCTGGGGCAAGTCATGGTAAGATTGCCTTTGATCTTTTGATCCTTTTCAATTAGTTGCTAATGACAACAACAATCAATGATAAGGTTCATTTGATTTTGCAGAAGAGCATCTGGGAGGAGCAGCTAGCTCTACGATGGCTCCTCTGGCTAAAGAGCCGTCTACTCAAAGAGAAGAAACCGAACGTCTATCTTCACAGACACCTGCTGCTGCTTCTACATCTATGGGAGTAGCTGCTACCCCGGGTGCTCTGGCTACCAACCATTTTATCATCAGCTCTTTCAGCAACCTTTTCTTTAAGTCTTTAAAACCCTTAGTAGATAGGGTGATAGAAAAAGAAGAAGCTGGTTTCTCCACCGTCAGAGATCCAACCTCCTATTTGATCAATGCCATCCGTCATCAAGGCGACGAAGCTCAGGCTGTTTTTTTCGAACATGTACTAGATGAGCTAGAGGCATCGGTCAAAATTTACAAAGAGCTGAATAAAGGAGAGATGGAGCCCTTGGTGCAGGCTGAATTTGAAAAGATGTCTCAAGAGGCTGCGGTTGAGAAAGTTAATTTCCAAATTCTCTTTGATGCTTTCACTACCAAGTCTGCTGAGTATAACGCCCAAGTGGAAACAGTGGCATCTGTTGCTGACGAGAAGGAGAGGAAGGTTGCTGAGTTGCAATCAGAATCTGCCCGTCTTAAAGAAGAGCTGAGACTTGTCCAGCTTGCTCTGGAGGACGAGGCTGCACAACACCAGACTGCAGTTCAACAGCTGAATGCTCTGATTCTGGAAAGGGATGAGTATGTCGCAACTCATCAAGAAGAAATCTCTCGCAGAATAGTAACCATGCCATCTTTTGACGATAAGTCTGGGATGGAGGAAGCTAGGAAGCGGGTGATGGAATCTCGTGAGGAGCGGCTACAATCTTTAAAGCAGCAGATGACCAACTTAATGACTCCGCCGGCAGAATAAGAAAGACTTTTGTATCTTCAATCTTTTTGTGATATGTAATGTTGTAATGTCTTTCAATTTTTTGATCAATGAATAAAAAGATATTTTTCTTGGTGGCTCTATTATTTATTGCATATCTTATTCAGATATAAATAATAGCGATAGAAAATATATTCAGAGGTGCAAGACATGATATATTTCTTGATTTTGGAAAATAATTATATTCAATTATATCTCCTCAGAGGTAATGTGGACATGGCAGAATATAATTTATCGAATATCATTATTTCAATAGACAACTTAATCAAAGATGATAAGTTGCTGATATGAATGAAATGGATGATTCGTCAAAATGTGTGAACGAAATAAATGAACAAAATGAATCGTCGGGATGAACGGATGGACCGTCAAATGAATTAAATGAACGGATGAACCGTCAAATGAATGTGATGAACGGGTGAACCGTCAGATAGATGTAATGAACGGGTAAACAGTCAGATAAATGTAATAAACGGACGAACCGTCAGATGATGAACGGGCGAACCGTCAGATGGATGTGTAAACGGGTAAACCGTCGGGTGAATGAATATAATGAACGGACGAACCGTCAAAGGGATATGATGAACGGACGAACCGTCAGATGAACGGGCGAACCGTCAGAAAAACCGTCGGATGAATTAAATGAAGTTTCGTTGTCGTATGAATCTCTGTCTATAAATAGAACAGAAAATCAGAAGGGATGGTCACTTTCAGTTTTCAACATAAAGATGTCGTCTGGAGGTGCATCCAAGAAGGCTGAGATCGCCCCAAAAGTTGAAGTGGGTACTGAGGAACATCCAGTCGAACCGGCTCAACCAAAGCAGATAACAGCGGGCGACGGTTCGTCTGCCCCCAAACCGCCAAAGGACATCTTGGATTTCCTTCTTGAACCAGGGAAGACTGAAGAAGAAGAAGCCATGAGGATGGCTGCTTGCAAGTTCCTGGTGGGTTCCAGCAGGAATGTTCTCGACTCTTTTGCTGATCATGTTTTTGATAAGGACGGTAGTGGCCCGCGTCCCAATTTTGAGAAGGATGATAGTGACCTTCCTTGATATTATGTACTATCATTCATGATGAAATAAAATTGAATTTTATTTATGAACTTGTCTGATGATTACAAGCAATGTCTTGTACATTTATACATAATACTTTTTGAGGAACTTTCCATTGATAGGCATCATTGCAACTCGACCATCTAGCTCTGTGAGTTGATAGGCTCCATTTGAGAAGACTTTGCTCACGATATATGGTCCTTCCCACTTCGTATCGAACTTGCCCTTGCTCGAGTGAGTCATAGTCATAGGACGTCTGACGGTTAGAACGAGCTCTCCTTTCTGAAAGGCTCTGACCTTAACTTTGCGGTTGAATGTCTTTGAGATGCGGGCTTAGTATAACTCAATATGCTATTGAGCCATTAACCGCTTCTCATCGAGCGCCTCCAATTCTTGAAGTCGGAGAAGATCGTTGTTCTCTGTCGTGAGTTCGTTGGCGATGGCAATCCTCAAAGACGGAATTTGGAGTTCCAGAGGTAGAACTGCTTCACAGCCGTACACCAAAGAGAAGGTTGTACAACCTGTAGGGTTGCGGACCGTAGTGCGGTAGGCCCAAAGACATTCTCCAAACTTTTCACTCCAGTTTTGTTTGTTAGTAGACACAAACTTCTTGAGGAGCTTGATGATAGTCTTATTAAAAGCTTCAGCCAAGCCATTAGCAGCAGGATTGTAGGCTGTCGAAGCGACATTGTCAATCCGATGATTGTCACAGAATCTTGTGAACTTTTGGCTGATGAATTGAGGTCCATTGTCATGAATAATCCTTCGAGGTACACCAAATCGATAGATGACATGGTGTTTGACGAAGTTGATGACGCTGCTGGTCTTGACTTCAGCCAATGGTATAGCTTCGACCCATTTGGAGAAGTAGTCGGTTATTGCCAGTATAAACCGATGTCCTCTAGAAGAAGGAGGATTGATGGGACCTATGATATCCATGCCCCAAGATTCATAAGGCCAGAAAGTAGCAGTCGAATGAAGGAATTCTGATGGTTGATGAATGAAATCTGCGTGGATTTGACAAGCTCGACATTTTCTTGCATATTCGATGGCATCAGATACCATAGAGGGCCAGTAGTAACCCATGCGTCGGATACGATCCTGTAGCTTAGGACCAGGTTGATGTGCTCCGCAGACACCGTCGTGAGCTTCACGTAATACTTGCTTTGCTTCATCACCAGCAAGACAGAGCAAAAGTAGGCCGTCATAAGTCCGCCGGTAGAGAGTTTTGGTGGTCTGATTGTAGTAGAATCGTAGAGACCGCCGACGAATACTCGTAGCCTCCTTGGGATCTTCAGGAAGTATGTCATGGACCACGAAGTCGATGAAAGGAGTTCTCCAATCTTCATTGATAACATTGACTTCAGTAAGATTACTGAACTCAATATTACGATTGTTTTCGACGCAGAACAATTCCCGATTAGAGATAACCACCACCTGCTGTCTTTTGATAGGAATGGCTAAGACTGCTGCAAGATTAGCCAAAGCGTCGACTTCAGTATTGCAAGCTCGTCGTACATATTCAATGAAGAAGGCTTTGAATGATGTAGCTATGTTGATTGCCGCTTCAAAATAATGCACTAGATCTTGATGGCGAACTTCATAAGTCCCTCTAACCTGGTTAACAGCAGCTTAGAGTCACCATAGACTTCAAGATACTCGACGTCTAGTTGTTTGGCTAGCTGAAGACCAATGAGTAGAGTATTGTACTCTGCTACATTATTGGAGCAAGGCTCATCTAAGGAATATGCTCTTTGAATAGCTGGCCCGTCTGGAGAAATAAGGACAACTCCAACTCCTGCGACAATGGCACCATTGGGTCCAATCCTGGATGCACCATCAAAGAATAGACGCCAAGTAGGAAATTCTTTGGAGATTGTATTAGATTCCAATGTATCGTCTGGAATTTTATCATAGAGTTTGGATGTTTCTGGAACAGGATGAGCTGCTAAGAAATCCGCCAGTACTTGACCTTTGACAGATTTTGGAGGAACATATACCATGTCATATTGGGCTAGCAGAATGGCCCATGTAGCGAGCCGAGAATTGAGTGTGCTAGGCTTCTTCATCAGTACCCGAAGAGGATTAACTCGGGATATGACATGAATAGTTTGGCTAGTGATGTAATGCCGAGTCTTTTGAACAACAAACATAAGAGCTAGGCATTCCTTTTCGACCGGACTATAACGGTGTTCAGCACCAATCATAGTACGACTGAGATAATAGATAGCTTGTTCGTGGCCTGCTTTGTTCTTTTGGGCAAGTAAAGCACCCAATGAATGGTCCATAGCACGGACATACATTAAGAATGCTATGCCAGAGATTGGTGGCACCAAGACTGGTGGATTCATGAGATACCGCTTTATGTTATCAAATGCTCGTTAACATTCTTCGGTCCAAACGAAAGATACACCCTTCTTCATTAGTTGAGTAAATGGTCTGCAGCGTCCAGACAAATTCGAAATGAATCTCCTGATGTACGCAAGTCGACCTTGGAATCATCGTAGCTCTTTTAGGTTGCGTGGAGGACGCATCTCTTGAATGGTTTTGATCTTTTCGGGATCCACATGTATACCCTTAGAGGTAATGACGAAGCCGAGAAATTTGCCACTAGAGACACCCAAGAATGACTTGGTGGGATTCATTTTGAGTTGATGTTGGCGCATGAGGTTGAAAATAGTTCTCAAGTCTTGGATGTGATCTTCCTTTAGACGACTTTTGACAGCAATATCGTCGACGTAGCATTCGACAGTTTTGCGAAGATGATCTCGAAAGATGGTACTCATGGCTCGTTGGTATGTTGCACCAGCGTTCTTGAGACCAAATGGCATTATAGTATAGCAGTAGACTCCACGAAGAGTGCGGAAAGAAGTATGTTTTTCATCTTCAGGATTCATCCGAATCTGATTGTATCCGGAGAATCCGTCCATGAAAGATATTCTTTCGAACCCACAGGTGTTGTCGATCATAACGTCCGTGATAGGAAGAGAAAATTCATCTTTTGGACATGCTTCATTAAGATCTCGAAAGTCGATGCAGACTCGAACTTTGCCGGTTTTCTTTAGAACTGGGATGACATTGGCTACCCAATCAGGATGTTGCTCTTCTCGAATAAAGCCACAAGCGATGAGCTTTTTGACTTCATCATCGATGGCATCCATCATTTCTGGCTTGAAGTGTCGTTGTTGTTGTTTAACCGATTTTGTATTTGGCAGGATATTCAATTTGTGAGTAGCAACTTTAGGATCTAGACCCGGCATGTCTTCATAGCTCCAGGCAAATACGTCAATGTATTCTTGAATAAGAAGAATTAATTCTTGCTTATCTGCCTCTGGAAGGTTCTTGCTGATGAATATTGGACGAGGTGACCCGCTCTCTCCTACATCAATTTGAACCAATTGATCTTCAGTAGGAGGTTCTCTTTGTTCGAATCGGAGTTTCCATTGGGTATCCATTCGTTGAGCCCAAGGATCTATTTCGGAATTTTCTTCAACATCCTCGTCATAGCATTCTGGAAGTTCGACGGAGACCATGTTAGAAGATACAGTCAATCGATGAACTTGACCGATGCTGGTGTCAGAATCCCATGATCTGGAATCAGAAGAGTTAGAGCGCTCTTCACTATCGGATTCAGAGGCTGCTGGGGATAATACCGGAGGTGAAGAATATTCGAGACCTCTTTTGGTCCTACTGTAGTACATCTCTGACTTTCCTTTCGGCACAGCCGTACGGATAGTTCTTCTTCTACCTTTCCCCTAGTTGAGGCCACTCTTGAAGTCATAACCCATCTTTCGGATGATGTCTTTTGATTGTTGACTGTAACGACGAAGTTGAAGATGCCCCGTATCATTACTTTTGCTATCATCCGTATAGCTGAATTGTTGTTCCGGTCCTTTACTAAAAAGTATTGAACTCTCGCCTTTCTTACGAGCGGGAACAATACGATATGAATCCTTTGGGTGTTCAAATAAGACTTCTGTTTGAAGAGATTGCACAACTCCCATCGTAAATGATTGAAAGCTATCTAACATATCCAAATAGCACTTAGCATGATAAATGACATCAGTATACTGGAAAGTAGATGCTTTTTCATTGATTTGTACATTTGTATTTACATCAGGACCTTTAGCCTTAGCAGGCTTGGTCAGATTGATTACAAGAGGGAGAGAAGAAGAACGTGGAAGAAGATTGGCCTTATTACGACGGAGGTCGATAACAAGCGGCTCAGAGGAGGTGAGCTCCCTTTTATCCTTGTTATGAGATAAATCAATAACAAGTGGCTCAGAAGAGGTGAGCTCCCTTTTTTCCTTGTTACGACGTAAGTCTATAACAAGTGGCTCAGAAGAGGTAAGCTTCCTTTGATCCTAATCATCATCAATTGGTCGCTTCTGGACTGGCAAGTGAATAGCCAGCGGCTTGGAGGACGGAGGACGAGAAACACATCCTTTAACAAGTATGATGAGGGTTTCATTAGGCACTGCTTCTTGTTCTTCTTCAGTGTCCAAAGACAGCACTACCTTCATAAATTCATCCTTGTACATACGAGCATCGTTGCAGTATGCTTCGACGCCTTTGAAAGGATAGAGATCAGCAACCTCTTTTTGAACCTCTTTATTGTCATCAACATATTTGAAACATTGATGGAGAGTCGAAGGAACAATGTTATGCTCATGTAAGAATGGTCTTCCCAACAGAGCATTATAAGAACAACCATGGTTGTCAATGATGTAGACGGTCACCTTTGTGCGAAGATTGCCTATTTGGAGTTTCAGGCGAATCTTGCCCAGAGGCTCACTCCTTCCCTGGTTGAACCCGAGGATGGTGGTGATTGTACTGGAAAAACTATGTACTGGAATCTTCAATGCATCCAACATTGTCTTCGGCATAATGCTGAGAGCAGACCCTGGATCTATCAGAATACGATCGACTTTCATCGAGTCGACATATCCTGTATAGTAAAGAGGACGATCATGCCTATTATCTTCCATCAACATGTCATCCTGTGTGAAAGTTATGTTTTGAATTAACTCCAACACACTATGACAATGAAGGCAAGAGATTGGTTCTGCTTTCGGCTTCTTTAGAAGGGCTAGACAGGTTTCTGCCTGCATGAGAGCCTCACTCAGAGTTTCCCGAGTCTCTTTAGAGAGGCGCAAGAGCTCGAAGATTGACAGCCGGGCCGGTGTATTGGCTAACTGAGCCAAGATATCAAAGTTATAAGGCTTTTCAAGTCCGGAAGGAGATGACTTCTTCAAAGGTTTGTCGAAGCGGACTTGTTGTTTGCCTTTGTCAGCGACCGTCGATTTGGGAGGAGTGGGTTCTACAACCGGTGAGGATGTAGTAGGAATATCCTCAGTAGAAGCATGCTGTACTGGAGCAGGCTCAGAAGAAGAAGCATGATTCTCTTGAGCTTCGGGGTAATCCTTTAGATAGGCTTTCCCTGATCTGGTGCCCAGTAAGATTTCCTCGTCAACTATGGGGTCAAAAGACACCATATTGCAAGTCTTTGTCTTTCCCTTGGAGCGATCTTTCTTCTTGGAGGAAGAGGGAAGTTCGAACTCCGAGGCCAAATCTGGATGAATCCACATAATCTTGCCATTGTCAAGAGACAAGGGGATGAGACCTTCACTTCGTGGAGGAGGGAGATTCTCGATCTCAAGAGTAGCTTTGGGGATAGGAATGACACCATGCTGTACCATCTGGGACGGAAAGTCACCAAATTGAACTGAGACCATGTTTGCGGTAACAGTCTTCTCGTCTTGCTGTAGAGTGACAACACCCGCGTTGACCAGCTCCTGAATTTTACCTTTGAGCACATAACATGCTCGAGTGGGATGCCCAATGAACCTGTGATAAATACAGTACTTGGGATGATCAGTCTTACCGACCTCATCAGGCTTCTTGGGATCTGGAAGCTGAAGCTTATTGCTTTTGATCAAGCAATCAAAGATGCTCACTGTGTCATTCTCGTCAAAAGAGTACTCTACTTTTGGACGAGGTTCCCTTGGTGGAGGTGCTGAAGGAGTAGAAGTGGACGTAGGGGGAGCTACATTAACCGCCAGAGATTCTTTGTTTTTTAAATTGATAATCAAAGTTTCTTTCCCCTTGCGGTTGTTCTGGCGGTTGCCACCACCAGATGTCTGGTGTTCATCCCGGTCGGGGTTAGACATTTGTACCCCTAGCTGCTTGAATTTGTCGGTGCTAACTTCAGCTGCTTTAGCGTTGACAATGAAGGATGGTCAATCTTGGAACTGAGTTGACCCCGTCCACATGCTGATGATAGGCAAAAGATTTGCCTTGCAGGTGTCTATGGTCACAGCGGCCGGAGTTCCAGAAGACATTTTTAAAGCTTCTCGGCGAAACCTTTCAATGAAACTCTCAGCAGTTTCATTGTGTCTTTGTTTGATTTTATTGAGGGCTGACATGGTCATGTCGTTGATCCCCTCATAAAATCGTTCCAAGAAGATTTGTTTCAGACCTAAGAAGGAAGTGATACAGCCATCGGGCAAGCTTCTGTACCAATCATATGCTACGCCGGCTAAACAACCGACGAATACTCTGGTAAGAAGAGCGTCATTTGGCTGAAGTTGGACAGTCATTACCTCAAAGTGGTTAATGAACTGACTAGGAGAAGTACTGCCATCAAACAACGAGATTGTTGGAATCTTGTACTTTGGAGGAAATGGAACTTCTTTCCATTCAACTGGGTAAGGTTACTTGATCCCCAACCTCTGCAAGTTGTCTTTCTCTTTGAAGGCCTCGAACTGAGTGCGCAGGAGTTTGACAGCTTCATTGGCATCTTCCACTGATGTAGAAGGAGCAGGCTGAATCACAGTGTTAGGGGGAGGAACAGCGTGATAAGCACTACCCCCAGCACCTGACTGACTGGGTGTAGGTTGGATCTGTACAGGAGGTACTTAAGGAGATGCTACCCCCAGCCCTGCATTGACAGGCACCGACGATGCTATGATTTCAGGATTTGTAGCAGGTACGGTCGGTGGTACTGTATGTTGGGCCACAATAATAGAATGCATACTTGCAACCATTTCGGCCATGGTCTTCAGTTTGTCTTCTAGTACAGCTATTCGTTGTTCTTGACTAGCTGAACTGGAAGCATCGGGATCTTCAGTGACAACATAAGCTGTCACTTCTCTAGGTACAGTGGAGGACACTGTCTGTTCTGAACTTTCGCTGTATGCATCGTGGTCAGAGAAAGAATCACCTCCTGAGTGAGAAGGAGGGAGATGATCGGAAGGATCTTGAAGATTCCTTTGACCGATTGTTTCTCGGCTTCGGGATCGGGTATGTTGGAATACTCCATCAGAAGATTCTTGGAGTAAATCCAAATACCGCTGGCTTGGCTTGCGAGGCTTGCCGTGCTTAGAGCACTTCCTACCCCCAGTGTCTCGGGAAGTCATGTTGGCAGAAGCGTACAAAACTTCGTCTTCATCTTCTGACATAGGTTCAGAGTTTGTAAAGTTCAGACGACCGAAGACAGATCATCTTGTGGTCTGACAACAACACTTGATGACAACTTTATGATTACAATGGTGTCCAAGTGATTGTACTGGAGGTGTTGAGATGTTGTCCCATTTTTGTTTAAGGTGTTCTCGGAGATCGGGAACAACAACGGGACGAGAAGGAGTTCGAGGGATGTGTTCTTTGACAATATTCGGAACATGGTTCCGGTTCTTCAAATGTTTTGTCCCTTGAGTGTACAGAGAAGTACTCATTTCATTGGCATAAGTGTCAGGATTTTTGATCCTGGACGTTTGCTTCTGATATTGGTTGGTCTTTGGCATTGGCTGTTTGCGTTTCACCGAAGTTGATCGATTGAGATAAGTTCTTAGATCAGCAAACTCACCCCCAGGGATTTCTGTCTGAGACACTAGCAATTTTCCCTGTCTTGAACGGGATATCTTGAGAGTTGGGAGATCTTGAAACTTTGCTACCGGAGTAGGTAGAATACCTCTCTGATCAGTACACTTTCCTTTGGCAAGGAGGGAAGAAGAACCCTTATTGGAGAGAGTTCTTGTACTGACTGGTGCCGAGGCACGTTCAGATTAATCTTCTACGGTAAAAACCGAGGAAGACTTAGAAAAGACCAAAGGGCCTTTTCCTTTGTTTTGTGAAGAAGGGTTAGCTAAAGAGCGTTTCCCTCTGTTGTCTTCCAAGTCATGGGACGAGAAAGTTTGAGAAAAGACCAACGGGCCTTTTTCTTTGTTCTGAGGAGGAGGAGGAATAGCCAAAAGACTACCCCCAGTAGATTGTGCAGGAGCAACATGGTGCTTGAGAAAAGGAGCAGAGATTTTCCCCTTGCTGTAGGAAGAGGAGAGATTAGCCAAATGGCTGTCTCTCTTAGAATGCGCTGGCGCAGTTTGCGCATGGATTTAAGTGGCTGTTGGCGCACTGGCATATTGCGCATGAGTAACTCTGGCAGAAGGTCTTCTGGCCACAGTCACAGCAGATTGCGCAGTAGGAGTCTTGACTCCAGAGTGCTTGAATTTGCACTCTGGATGCTGGAGTGGTGGACTGCGCAGGAAGAGTTGCAGCCAGTTGCGCCAGGGGAAGAGGAGTCTTGCACCTTGACAGAGCAGCATAGGAAGTGGTTAGTGTACTGGAAAGAGGAGCAGCATACTGCGCATGGGCAGTAGTAGCAGACTGCGCAGCAGAGACAGCAGTCTTGGGAACAGAGGCAGTAGACTGCGCAGCTGGCTGAGCAGCAGAAGCAGTGGACTACACAACAGTCTTGGGGACCCACACTTGGTGAACTTTGCTCGTGGCAGGAGTTGTTGCAGTGCGAGGGGTGGTCCTGGAGTTGATCATCGCCTCGTAGGCCGTCTGGTTGACCTTTACAACCAGCGTCTTCTGCGTCTTTCCGATAGACGCAACGTCACATTGAGTTGTCACTTCCTCGTCGGAGGAGAAAGTCTTCCCCAGCAGAGTCGCCATTTTGTTTGCAAAAACAAAAGTTGATCTTTATTTCAACAAACTTTGTAAGAAGATTACAAGAATTCTGGGAAAGTACAACTATAGGAATCCGATCTGAATGACGATCGCTTTATCCCTTGGACGATGTAAACTTTGAAGACGGTAGCCTATGAAGATTGTAGCAGCACTTTGGCAAGAACTCCTGATCTCTGGTGATGATTTCTGATGTATATGTGATCCCCTCTAGGAAGTACTTGAAACTCTATTTATAGAGTTCTAGAAATAACTACTTTTTAGTTATTCTGGATTGCGCATGCATTGGACCGCGCAGACATCAGACTGCGCTGGCAGTTATTTGATCGTGGGCCAACTGTATTGGACACATGGCATTATTTGATTGAAATGCGCATGATCGTGTACAGACGGTTACCACGTAGTGAGTAATTGATGGCATGAAGGCCATGTGTACTTTGTCAGTTATCTTGATGGAGTGTGCCATCTGAATTGCGCTGGCATCAGATTGCGCTGGGATGGACCGCACAACAAAGAGTCTGGCCAATTGTGCTACATGTACAGCTGTCCTCGAGCGCTGTGCTGCACGATAAACGAACAGTTTCCTCGTTCTCCGTGCTGTCAGTTGTCAGAAGATCTGATTCTCTGTCAGGTAATGATGATGAGGCCACGTCAGCTCGCGCACTTGAATGAGTGCGCAGTTCAGCCTGCGCAATCGAGTTGCTGCGTAATCTGTCTCCTGCGCAGTTCACTTGAAGGATGCCCAATTTGATTTTCATGACTTCTTTGATGGGTGCAACTTGATTTTTAGGACCTAGAATGATAGATTGTCCCGCTGCACCTCCTTATGAGGGAGCTAGGCCACCTGTAGCTCAGCACCAGAAGGGGAGCTTTTGCGATGGCGGTCGAGGAGACCGACGCTGCAGGTGACGGGTTAGCAGGTTTGTCCTTCTCATTCTTCCTCCCCACTTTCTTGTGTGATTTCCCATAGTATCTGCCAGGATATTGCTTGTAATTGCTAGATAGTGTTGCTACCCTGTTCGAGACTGTGGAATCACGACCAGTAAGATTTTGTTTGCATTATTATCTCTTGACCTTGATTGTTTGGGTTTGACCTAGAAAGGGTGCAATCATTTTAATTTCGAGGACGAAATTTTTCTAAGGGGGGTAGGATTGTAACACCCCATTTTCCAGATGAGGGTATTTTTGAAATTTTGTAATTATAATTATTATTATTGATATTTATTTCACATTATAATTTTTGGTAATTTTTAATTATTTTTAAACTATTTAAAAAGCTGTTTTAAGTCATGACTTGTAATTTTGATGTAATGCCAGTGAAACCCTAGAGACTGCATGACCTAGAGCCTAACCATGTTATTAGGATGATTTAATTATCATTTTTAGCCTAGAGATAATTTGGTCATTTTGGCTTATTTGAATTTTTAATTAATTTAATGAATTGGTGAATTCTAGTTTGACTTTGACTTGTTGAGTCCTAGTGGACTAGCCTAGAACCTAACCCTAGCTATGGTAATCCTAGTCTAACTTGAGTTAACCTATTTTAGTCATTAGAGAATAGTTTTAGAATGAGGGGATTTGGTTTAGTGAATTTAAGTCATGGCTTGTGGTTTCATGAAATGACTTATGGCTTAATGATTTTATTGATCATGACTTAACCCCATGGGCCATTTTAGTAAACCCTAACCCTAATTCCTTCCTTTATGACCAGCCACATAGGGATTCCCACCCTATATAAATACTTATTCATTAGGGCTTGCCTCTTTTATTTTATTTCAACACATAGGAAAAGAAAATGTATTTTTTCCCTCTTCCAAAAATTCCCATAAATTTATTTTAATTTCTTTTTAATCCTAGTCTTTTCCAATAGGTTCTAATTTTTGTATATTTAATAATTCTGGAGGTTAATCTCAGTTTTGGGCTCATTTGGAGCATTTGGCCATCAAGAGGAACACACCCCATTTGGAGCTTTTTCTTGCAATTTTCATCTATAGGTAAAACTCTTCAAATTGATTTAAATTTCTGTTTTCTTTGCATTTAGGGCTAGATCTAGGAGTCCCCTAGCTGTCCCTGGAATTTGGGCACAATTCGTGTCCATTACGTGTCCGTATCGGACACATATCAAACCCATCGGCTAGGTGTTCGACGAAATGCTCGAACCATTTCGATTTGCTGTTTTTACAAATGTATTTGAATAGAATCCTAGATCTAGGGGTTGCTTATTGATTTCTGTATTTTTTTTCCTAATTTTAGCTTCGTGTCGTGTCCACACGGGGACACGAACACGCTGACCGCGCGGTGTGCACTGTGTCCTGCATCACGGGGTCAATAACTCCCGACACAGGACACGTGGACACGCCATTTTTGGCAAGGGGCTTGGGGCATCATCTGCCACCATCCTCCCAAAATATGGGAGCGCGTGGTTGCGTGTGCGAGGAGAAATCATCCGCGCACTGGCCGCACTGGCCGCACGCGCGCGCTGTGCACGCGTGGAATTTGGCCACTGACATGGCCCTATAAGTCAGACACGACACGACCCCGACTCAATACAAGACCCTAGACACCTAGCACTACCCTAGGCGGACACGTGGGCACGAGCACGAGTCGTGTCGTGCCCTGTGTCGTGTCCTAGAGTGACACACACGCGTGCACGACACTTCCTGAACATAGTTTTGTGTCTGTGTACGTGTGGTCGTTTGGACACGTTTGTGTCCACTTTTTTGGCCCATTGGTCACATGGTCAACCTGATTTTAATAATTGATTAAACTCTGTCTGGATATACAAAGCTAGTCGGGACATCTCGGACTCTTGAACATGATCAAGAATGGCTATCCACTGAATTCAAGACCGAAGATCTGTTTGCCTACTCGAGTCTGTAATTCCTTATGCAATATATTTTCATTTTATTTGAGTCTAGGAATATGTTTTACACCGAGTCGTACTGGCAAATAGGCTACCCTTAAATGAGTTCAAAATATTTTTAAAATGACCTCTCAAAAAGGTTTACAAAAAGGTTTTCGAAAAGGTTTTCAAAAATCACCAAAAAGCTTTTTAAAAACCTTAACTAAACCCTGACTAAACCCTGACAGAACTCGGACCGAGTTCGGCCAGAGTTCGGCCAGAGTTCGGTTGGTGGCCGTTGTGATTTTGAATCCTTGTTACTTGGTCCTCCTGCAGTTGCAGATTTGACCGAGATTTGCTCATAGAGTTCTGCCCGAATTCTGCCCGAATTCTGTCAGAAGTCTGCCTTTGGAATTCCTATAAATATAGAAGGATTTCGATCATTTCAACTCACTCATTCACTTTCAATCTTCTCTCTATCTAAAGCTTTCAGTCTTCCAAAGAGTTTTCTAGAGCTTTCAATTTCAGATCCCAAGCCAATTACAATTCTCTAGTCGATTTGCCAGTGCGGTACGGTCTAGAAGTTTCTGAGAGATTGTAATCAGAAGGCTTGATTGAAGAATACCTCTTCACATTTGAAGTTGGACGAGTTCTTCGTATCAAAGCTCGCGTTGTAGAAGTTGCAAGGACTTCGTAAAAAAATTTGCAGTTTTTCCAATAGTAGATTCAACTGGTAGCAAGAGTTCTACCGATTGGATTAGTCCTCAACAGGGGGAAACCTGTATACATCGCTGTCTTTGCGTTTGCTCTCTTAACTCTGTCTTTACTTTATTTCAGTTGTGATTAATATTCTGTGATTGTGCTGCTAACATTTTTTAATTAGTATTATTCCGCTGCCAACTCTATTCACCCCCCTCTAGAGTATTACGCTTTACTATTTCGTTCCTACAATTGGTATCAGAGCGGGTGTTACAGGTAAGGCAAAGGTAACAGTGTAATTATTTATTCATTTTTATTAACTGTTATATAAATCACAGCACAACACATGGCAACTGTGAAATTTACAAGTGAAGGCCAGGCCACAAACAGACCCCCACTGTTTGATGGTACGAACTATACCTATTGGAAAACACGGATGAGTTTCTTCTTGAAATCACTTGACTTTGATTTATGGTCCATTGTTCTTGATGGCTATCAAAAGCCACCTCGTATAAATGTTGATGGAGTTTTAGTTGAAAAACCCCATAGCAGATATACAGAGGAAGAAAAGAAAAGGGCCAGTCTTGACGCACGTGCCATTAATGCTCTTTTTTGTGCTTTAGACAGAACTGAATTTAACAGGGTGTCTATCTGCACAACGGCTAATGAAGTATGGAAGCTACTTGAAGTCACACATGAAGGCACGACTCAAGTCAAAGAATCTAAAGTCAGCAGACTTACTCAAGAGTACGAGGCGTTCAAGATGAAGCCCAACGAAACAGTTACACAAATGTTTGAGAGATTCTTGGATATTGTAAATCCTTTGTCCTCCTTAGGCAAAGATTACAGTAACCATGAAAAGATTCGCAAACTCCTGCGAGCTCTCACCAAGAACTGGATTCCAAAGGCTACTGCTATTATTGAAGGAAACGACCTCACTACAATGACACTCGAAGTACTCATGGGTAAGCTACTCACTCATGAACTGGAGCTACAAGATTTTGAAGAGCCTGCATCAAAGGAGAAGACGATCGCTTTCAAGGCTCAGCACAGAAAAGCTGCTGAAGGTGATTCAGACAGCAGTGGATCTGACGCTGAAGATCAAGCACTCCTAGCAAGGAAGTTCAAAAGATTCATGAGACATGAGAAGAGAGTCAAAGAGAACAACAACAACAACTGGTATCAAGAAGATGCTGTCTGTTATGGTTGCAAGAAGAAGGGACATATGAAGAAGGATTGTCCCACAAACTCATCATCAAGCAAGAAGAGCAACAGGTATGAAAAAGGGAACCTGAAGAAATCAACATCTAGGAGATATGCCAATACCAGCATATGGCATGAAAGTGAAGCCAGCGACTCAGAAGACGAACAATCAGAAGACGCTGCAAACGTATGCTTTATGGCATCCGATCAGGTACCTACTGAACCTGTAGTTGATACTTATGATGACTTTACCTTTGAGCAATTAGGAGATGCCTTCAGTGACCTGATGACTGATTACAGAAAACTGCGTAGCAAGTATCAGACCTCTAAGAAGGTACTCAAAGAGTACAAAGGTGAAATAGGTAGACTTACCGACCTACTAGCTGAGGTTAGAAATAATGTTAGTGAGTCTGATGAGCTTTCTTCAACAAAGCTCTTATTACACGAGACTACCAAGTCATCTGAAGAGAAAGACAAAATTATTGACCAACTCAAGGAAGAACTTTCTATAGAGAAAAAAAGTCTTCGATGTGCACAAATCAGAATGGAATCACTCACTTCTGATTATACTAAGTTGTATGACACTTCCAAAAGATTGGAAATTAGGTTAGGAAAACAGCCCGAGCCTACTGCTTCCTACCCTAACACGTGTCACTTACCGAAAAATTGGAACATTCCCAAGCCAAACACTATCAGAACTAACCCTATCAAACCTTTACCCCAAAAGGTTAAGCCCAAACAGGATTATAGGTATGCTTTCTTCTATACTAGAAAACCTAAACCTACCAACCATGCACACCACTCAGCTTTCAACACTCGACATGCACAATGTCATTATTGTGGCCTCATTGGTCATATTTCATCTGCATGTAGAATGAGAAAGCTTGTTGATTTAAATGTTTATGCTTGGATACCAAAAGCTAACAATTCAGGACCCTACAAGAAATGGGTACCAAAAGTTTCATCTGCAAACTATTTTGTAGGTGGAACACCCTTCATATGCTAGAAGCAAATGGATCCTCGACAGCGGTTGCTCACGGCATATGACCGGTGACGCTACCCTATTTGCAACACTGTCGAAGAAAAAGAAAGAAGGCTATGTCTCCTTCGGTAATAACTTGAAAGGGTATATTATTGGTATCGGTGATGTTGGTAAGTCTCCCTATCCTGTGATTAAGGATGTCTGTCTGGTTACCGAGTTGAAACATAATCTACTCAGCATAAGTCATCTAGCTGATCATGTTTATGGCATCAACTTTGGCAAAGACAAATGTACTATAGTTGATAGCTCAACTGGTAGTACTATCTTTGAAGGTATCAGGGAAGACAATATATATGTTTTCTATTTGTTAGAAGAAACTAACATTTCAGGTAGATGCTTAATGGCCAAGAGTGATGAGAGTCATCTGTGACATATGAGACTCGGTCACGCTAATATGGATACGATCTCAAGATTATCCACAAAGAAGCTAGTACGCGATTTACCGGACATTACATTCAAGAAGGATTCGGTATGCAGCCAATGTGAAAAGAACAAAGCTACCAGATCCACATTCAAGTCAGTAAACGCAGTATGTACTACTAGACCTCTACAATTGCTTTATATGGACTTATTTGGTCCTAGCAGAGTTGCTAGCCTCGGAGGTAAGCTTTATGCTTTCGTAATTGTAGATGATTTCTCTAGATACACGTGGGTATATTTCTTGACACGCAAGAATGATGCATTATCCGAATTTGTCGCCTTTTGCAAGAAAGTACAGAATAAAAAAGGTTACATGATCACTCGAATCAGAAGTGATCATGGAGGCGAATTCGAGAATGCTGATTTTGAGCAATTTTGTGACACACACGGTTTTGTACACGAGTTCTCCTGCCCTAGGACTCTACAACAAAATGGAGTTGTGGAACGTAAGAACAGAACTCTAACCGAAATGGCCAGAGTGATGTTAAACCAGTTTAGTCTACCCAAATATTTCTGGGCTGAAGCTGTCAATACAGCTTGCTTTGTTCTCAATAGAGTTCTAATTCGACCCAAATCGAAGAAGATTCCATTTGAGTTATGGTTTGATAGAATTCCATCTGTTTCATACTTTAGAATATTTGGTTGTAAATGTTTTATTCTTAATACAAAAGATAATTTGGGAAAATTTAATGAAAAGGCCGATGAAGTAATATTTTTAGGTTATGCGGCCAAGAGCAAAGGATACAGAGTCTTCAACAAACGAACCATGATCATCGAAGAGTAAATCAACGTCACTTTTGATGAACTAAATCAAATGACTATCGATGACAGTGATGAAGATCTGACTGCATCAAGCTCAACATCAGCTGATCCTCAACCAAGCTCTGCACTAGCTGAACCTCCTAGAGAAGATCCAGGAACCAGCTATCTTCAGAATCTACCGAAAAGGTTGAAATTTACAGCTGATCATCCAAAAGATTTGGTAATTTGTGATATTACCAAAGGAGTAAGTACTCGTACATCCAGTAGAGATATTGTTTCTAGTGTTGCATTTATTTCACAGCTAGAACCCAAAACTATTGATGAAGCATGTAGTGATAGTTTTTGGATAGATGCTATGCAAGAGAAATTAAACCAATTTAAACGGAATCAAGTTTGGGAACTTGTTCCCAGGCCTATTGATCATCCGGTCATTGGCACCCGTTGGGTATTCCGAAATAAACTAAATGAGAATGGTTTAGTGACTCGTAATAAGGCTCGACTCGTAGCTCAAGGATACAATCAAGAAGAAGGTATCGACTATGATGAGACTTATGCCCCAGTTGCGAGATTAGAATCCATTCGCATGTTATGTGAATTTGCATGTTTTCATGATTTTAAACTATTTCAAATGGATGTCAAGAGTGCTTTTTTAAATGGTTTTATAAAAGAAGAAGTTTTTGTAGCACAACCTCCAGGTTTCACGGATTTTAAAAACCCTGATCATGTTTTCAAGTTAAAGAAAGCCTTATACGGTTTAAAACAAGCCCCTCGTGCTTGGTATGATCGTCTAAGCTCTTTTCTACTTGACAACGGTTTTTCAAAAGGCAAGGTTGACACTACACTGTTTATTAAGTCTTTTAATGGCAAACTTCTTTTAATTCAAATCTATGTTGATGATATTATATTTGGATCTACTGATGAATCTCTGTGTAATTTTCTAAGTGTATGCAGAATGAGTTTGAGATGAGCATGATGGGAGAGCTGAAATTCTTTCTCGGATTGCAAATCAAACAAACTAATAATGGGACATTTATAAATCAAGCCAAGTACACAAAAGACCTGCTAAAGAAGTTTGATCTGGACAATGTCAAACCTATTGGCACTCCAATGGCAACTTCAACAAAGCTTGATTCAGATGAACAAGGCAAGCCAGTCGACACACGTAAGTATCGAGGTATGATTGGTAGTTTACTTTATTTAACTGCTAGTCGTCCAGATATAATGTTTAGTGTTTGCCTGTGTGCACGTTTTCAAGCTACATCTGTCCGCAGTTAAGCGTATCTTTCGATACCTTAAGGGCACTTCTTCTGTTGGCTTGTGGTATCCCAAAACTAAGTCCTTTGACCTTATTGGTTATTCGGATGCAGATTTTGCTGGATGCAAAGTTGATAGAAAAAGTACCAGTAGCACATGTCATTTCTTAGGCAAGGCTTTAGTCTCATGGTTTAGTAAAAAGCAAAATTCTGTAGCCCTATCAACAACAGAGGCTGAGTACATCGCCGCAGGACGTTGTTGTGCTCAGATTTTGTGGATGAAACAAACCCTAGAAGACTATGATTTATTTTACACATATATTCCTATTTTCTGTGATAACACGAGCACTATTAATTTGACTAAGAATCCAGTATGTCACTCTCGTACTAAACATATCAAGATTCGACATCACTTTCTTAGAGATCATCATCAAAATGGAGATATAAACCTTGTGTACATAGATACTGAAAATCAACTAGCTGACATCTTCACTAAACCTCTAGCGGAAGATCGTTTCAATTATTTACGTCGAGAATTAGGAATTTTGGACGTCAATAATATTAATTAATTTTGTTTTATGATTATATATTATTACACAAAAACTGTGTTAGAGACAATCCAATAAAGAGTCTGTCTGTCACCACAACTATGGTTGAAGCGAAGCGGTACTTAAGAGTTCCCCGGTAAAACTCTGCCAGCTGGGACAGTACTCCTACAGCTAATCTGAAACAGTCGCTGTGTAACGATATTTAATCTATAAAATAATATTAATTATGTTAATTGAAGTTGAAATGACTAATCTTTGAATTAAATTTTTGAAATGAGTCAAGGATGATGAGGATGATGATGAGGAGATGTGACTATATAATTTTGAGTGATATTTTATTGTACACTTGGAAATGCTCCGACATTCCAAGTTATTATCAATACTTTTTGATTATTATTAGCACTTTCTCGTTTGCTTTAGTACTCTTTTATTTTCATGGACATGTTTATTATGCCTCAGTTTATGGCATTCCAGTTTATTTCAGCACTATGTTTCAGTTTCAGTTTATGATAGCACTATCTCATTATATTGCTTCATTCTTTATAACTGCCTGTGATGATTTTTTTTCTGCGACAATACATGCCTGTGATATTTCTCTAGTTTTATGCCTTATTTCTTTTATATGTGTTTTTTCACTATTTGTTACTTATGCATTGATTGCGGGGGAGCTTTATCTTTTGCAATTATTTTGCTAAGTGACAAAGGGGGAGAAAAATTAAAAGATCTAACATTTTTTTTGAGATACAGGATATGAACAATTCTACTTTTTGATATTTTGAACAAGCTTAATGTTATATCATTCATAGTTTGTCAATTATCAAAATGGGGGAGATTGTTGGCCCATTGGTCATATGGTCAACCTGGTTTTAATAATTGATTAAACTCTGTCTGGATATACAAAGCTAGTCGGGACATCTCGGACTCTTGAACATGATCAAGAATGGCTATCCACTGAATTCAAGACCGAAGATCTGTTTGCCTACTCGAGTCTGTAATTCCTTATGCAATGTATTTTCATTTTATTTGAGTCTAGGAATATGTTGTACACCGAGTCGTACTGGCAAATAGGCTACCCTTAAATGAGTTCAAAATATTTTTAAAATGACCTCTCAAAAAGGTTTACAAAAAGATTTTCAAAAAGGTTTTCAAAAATCACCAAAAAGCTTTTTAAAAATCCTAACTAAATCCTGACTAAACCCTGACAGAACTCGGACCGAGTTCGGCCAGAGTTCGGCCAGAGTTCGGTTGGTGGCCGTTGTGATTTTGAATCCGTGTTACTTGGTCCTCCTGCAGTTGCGGATTTGACCGAGATATGCTCATAGAGTTCTGCCCGAATTCTGCACGAATTCTGTCAGAAGTCTGCCTTTGGAATTTCTATAAATAGAGAAGGATTTCGATCATTTCAACTCACTCATTCACTTTCAATCTTCTCTCTATCTAAAGCTTTCAGTCTTCCAAAGAGTTTTCTAGAGCTTTCAATTTCAGATCCCAAGCCAATTACAATTCTCTAGCCGATTTGCCAGCGCGGTACGGTCTAGAAGTTTCTGAGAGATTGTAATCAGAAGGCTTGATTGAAGAATACCTCTTCACATTTGAAGTTGGACGAGTTCTTCATATCAAAGCTCGCGTTGTAGAAGTTGCAAGGACTTCGTAAGAAAACTTATGGTTTTTCCAATAGTAGATTCAACTGGTAGCAAGAGTTCTACCGATTGGATTAGTCCTCAACAGGGGGAAACCTGTATACATCGCTGTCTTTGCGTTTGCTCTCTTAACTCTGTCTTTACTTTATTTCAGTTGTGATTAATATTCTGTGATTGTGCTGCTAACATTTTTTAATTAGCATTATTCCGCTGCCAACTCTATTCACCCCCCCTCTAGAGTATTACGCTTTACTATTTCGTTCCTACACACTTGTGTAACGTCCCAGTCCTAAAATACGTAGGACTAGGAACGTAGACATGTCAGCTGTATACATACGAAGTACATGGCCTTGTATGTATACATAAGCTGTAATATACAGTAGAAACCATAGCAACTAATCTCATCCACAAATAAAGAAAAATAAAGAATTCATATAATCATCTATGGAAATGTATTGTACAATATGTTGGACGGAGACAAATCCACTACCAACAAGCAAAGGACGAAATACATGAAAAATGAAATAAGTTCGGCGAGCGAAGCGAAGACGATCCAATTGCAATCATCCTCGAAGATATAGCGATGATCACGGCTAGAGCTAGAACACCTGTGTAAGACAAGAGCACACACCTGACAAAATAACCAGGTCCTCAGAAGGACGTAACAAGACACAAATTATATCATGCCAATAACTGAATAATAGAAGCTCAACATAAAAGTATATATATGACTAAATAAATAAAGGTCCTTAACCATTCTATGTGAAAATGCACTTTGAAGACAACGTTCCACACAAGGGCTCTCGAGACTAGAAATACGGCGCATTAGCGTTTCAACCAAGGCACTAGTGGCGTTTAGAGAAAAGTAAATGTACGGCCCATTAGCACTCGAGTGAGAGCTAAGGGGCATCAAGAGAAAAATAAATGCACGGCCACTAGCTCTTGGGTGAGTCACTAACGGCAGCTAGAGGAAAGTAAATGCACGGCACATTTGTGTTTCAACCGAGGCACTAGTGGCATCTAGAGAAAAATAAAATAAGTGCATGGCGCACTAGCTCTCGGCTGAGTCACAAATGGCAGCTAGAGAAAAGTAAATGTGTGAAAGCCCATGCGCCTAATAACTATCTTCACCCTCCCCATGCACTACTCGTGCTGAATCCACACCACGATATTTCTAATAACCGCTAAGTCTTCTAGACAACTATATTAGCAGTTATATCCTAACGCTCGTCCTGTACGTACCGATGTACGGTCGGTACGCAAGTCCGAATCTATATGAGACACGTGACATCGTGGCACACATGTGTTGAGTCAATGAATGTGGCACAAATAAAGGTGGTCCCTTAACTCTAGGCCAAGTGCATAAAGAAAACTAAAGTATAATAATTTGCAACTATATATGGTTTTGAAAGAACAAGAAATAAAACATGCATGATATTAAGAAAGAAATTAAACAGTAAAGGCAAGGTGTGTTGCCTGATATCCGAGTGAGGTAAGATGATGTCCTGTGACGAATCAACAACGACGCACAAAGAGGAAGGTACAGGAACAACTTCAGATGCTGAAAATAGTCTATTATCTAATTGTAATTAATATTGCACCTATTACATTCATTTAATAAATTCTGAAGTTATGATATGGTATAGTCTTTCGTATTAGCTTTCCGAAAAACTAAACGGATCGCATTTTCGTTTCCGGAATCTCCCGAAATCGCAAAAATACTGAAACACGTTTATTTTTGGGATACTAGATACTCAAACAGTTTTGTAGAAATCTACAGAACGAATTTTGTCAATTAAAATATGTTTTTAGAAACCTTACCTCGATACGCTTCTTTTAAAAAAAACTGGAGACGAAACGGAGTTCGGAGCTAGGAGATATCGTCGTTCCAAGTTGCTCTTGCTGCTAAAAAGCGGGGCTGAATTCTAATGACGAATTTTAGAGTTTCTATTGGACTAAAAAAATTTCGAATTATGGCTGATAGAAGGAGGATGTATTGGGTTTATATAGGTATTTATTTTAGATTTATCTCCTAAATTAGATAGGATTTGATTTAAATAAAAAATGATCTAATTAATACTAGATATGATTCCAATATGATAATAATTTCTAATGGATAAATCTTTCCATAAATTTAAATCAAATAAATTATTTAAAAAATAAATCAATTTGATTGCAATCCTTTAAATGATCACCATAATAACTTTAAGTATTATTCTATATTATCAAATAATTCAAATCATATGAATCCAAATCAAACTCAACATAATAACTTTAAAATAATATCTAATATTTATCAAAATAATTTAAATCAAATAATAAATAAATTATTTAATCAAATAACATTTCAAATCTAGATTAGACAAATCGTAATGCTCCAATTAATCATCGTAAGTATTTTAAACAATATTTAAATTATCGACATAATTTAAAGTATAGCTGATAACCATCAAGATAATTTAAATAAATTCAAATATAATCAAATAACTGATTAACATATCAAAATAATACTCGATGTCATTAAATATTATAAAACTTAATTTTACAAATCCAAATCGTTATTTAAAAATAAATAGACAAAAAAAAATCTTTTATCGCTCTTTGTTTAAAACCAATTTTTAGAAGACCAAAAATAATAAAAACATATTTTATATTTCAAATAAAAAATTCGAGAACATTTTTTTAGAAACATTATTTCAAACCATTAATTTAAAACTAGTTTTTGGTAACAAAAGTAATCACAAAATATCTTTTACAAAATTTCTACGAAAATTACTTTTAAACACGAAATTAAAATATATAGATATAGTTTAAAAAATAATAATTTCGGGAAGATGAGTTACAAATCTACCCACCTTTAAAAATTTTCGTACTCGAAATTTAAGGACTACTAGGATAGACGGACTTGGTTGATCGTTAAAAGGATAGTAAGAATTTGTGATAAGAGAAAATAGATGGAAGGAAAAAGAGAATTTCTTTAATGGGAACATTATTCAATTTGGATGAAAAATAGAAGAAGTGAATGGATATGGCTTGATGTGCACGGACACGATGCACAATCACATTTGTAGGTGGAAAAAATTAATGGAATAGAGAATAATGAGCCTCTCCTTATATAGGAGGTGGAAGCTACTATTTAGATAAGGATTATGATAGTTGCAAATCCCTTTAGATAATTCCTCTATTTATTTTAAATCAAATTCAATAAATTTCAATCCAAATCTAAATCAATTTAAATCTAATTAAATTTCATCCTTTAGTTTAAAATCAATCAAATTTCAAATATATATATTTTAATTTATCTATTTAAATAAATCCATAAAATCAAATCAAGATTTAAATCGCCACAATAATTTCAAAATATATTTTCCAAAAATACTAATAATAATAATTTTGAAAATTATATTATTATTTAAAAATAAACTAATAAGTAATTACGAAATATATATGTATGTCCAAATAATATTTACATAAATATACTTTTCTAATATACCATTTTATAGGAAAAATTATTTATTATTATATCTGTATAAATGAAAGGCTTTTCATAATTAAAATCATAAACTTGAAAATTTAGGCACGATAGCTAAAAATAATTTTATCTATATTATTTCGAAACTATAAAAATAGAAAAAATATTTTTTTAAAATATGTACGCTCGTACATAGTCGTACTAGTCGAGAAATTACGAAAAATAAAATTTTGCGCGCGACGTACAATACAACTACGCGATGTACAATATACAAAAATAAAAAAAATCAGTATCAAATTTATTTTAAAAAAATAGTAGAAATGTAGGGGTTTTACATCCTACCCAACTTAAAAGAATTTCGTCCTCAAAATTAAGAATTAGTAGGAGGGTGAAAAGACACAAGGGGGTATCGGTGGGGAACAATCAATTATAAGGCTCAACAAAATCATGTCGTAAGAAGTTTCGATCTAGATCTTAGAAAAATAATACGGGTATGGTAGTGGGTAGTGAATGAGGGTCATGAGTTTTAAGCAACAATTAAAAAGTTAAGGGTTAAAGTTAGTCATGATAAAATGCAAGGAGTAATATGGTATCAAGAGGATAAATGGGAGACCTAAAAAGATATGTTTTGAGAGTAGGTTGAGGGCACGATTTAAGAGAATGAATTTAATTTTACTCCTAAATTAAGCGATTAGAAGGTCATGATAGTAAATATAGGGCCGAGAAAAAGGACGAGTTGTTTAGGATGAAGATATAGCAACATCGAGTGAGAACGGTCATAGTCGATAGGATGGCTAGAGGAAGTTCTAGTGTAACGCCTTCGTCCTTCTAAAATAGGTGAATGCGAAAGCAATATAGAGTTCGTAGGAGACGTTATCGAATACGAATACGTGGTTCAAAGGCGACCGAATAATTCAAAAGGAGTTGCCAAGGCAGTCACGGATGGGACTCTAGAAGACAAGTTTAGCTATGTCCCCATCCACGTAGAACGATAGATGTAAGCGAACCAAAGTGCACTAGGTTGATCAGACCATCATGCACCGGTTCTGAGTAGACAATATGTTAGCGGAGGCCTCCAATAACATATGTCATGAATAAGCTTGATAAAGAATTTAGCTTGCAAAAACTAGGCTACATTAGCATCATTAGTCTAGATAGTAAAAATATAGGCACGAGAGTTTAAAATTGAGAGGGAGTATAGTCGAACTTCTTTAAGGATCTAAGTCATGTCCTGTGATGGTCTTTATACAGTCATCCTATAGTCTTCTTATCCAAGTCCTTGGTTGACTAGATGGGTTAGGGTCCTCTAAATTCTAGAATCTAAGTGAACTTACTAATATAGGTCACAAGGACAAAAGGGATTACTAGGTCATAAAGCATTCTACCCAACTTAAAAGAATTAAACTAATAGTGTTTGGGATATCTAACTAGTAGGGTCAATCTCTAGAAAACACGAAGGAAAGATAAGAATAATGATAGGAGGAATCAAGCAAGATGCAATTGATGAGTCGAACAGTAATTCAAATATGGGATCGAGAAAAGAGGTCAAGTATGTGGATGAGATCCTAGACTTCTAATCCTATACGCAGGCTTGCTTGGTACGGTAAAGTAACCAAACAATTTATCTAGACCTGCATGGGCCACCACAAAAATATGTAACGTTTCAGTCCCAAAATATGTAGGACTAGAAACGTAGACATGCCAGCTGTATACATACGAAGTACATGGCCTTGTATGTATACATAAGCTGCAATATACAGTAGAAACCATAGCAAATAATCTCATCCACAAATAAAGAAAAATAAAGAATTCATATAATCATCTATGGAAATGTATTGTACAATATGTTGGACGGAGACAAATCCACTACCAACAAGCAAAGGACGAAATACATGAAAAATGAAATAAGTTTGGCGAGCGAAGCGAAGACGATCCAATTGCAATCATCCTCGAAGATATAGCGATGATCACGGCTAGAGCTAGAACACCTGCGTAAGACAAGAGCACACACCTGGCAAAATAATCAGGTCCTCAGAGGGACGTAACAAGACACATAATATCATGCCAATAACTGAATAATAGAAGCTCAACATAAAAGTATATATATGACTAAACAAATAAAGGTCCTTAACCATTCTATGTGAAAATGCACTTTGAAGACAACATTCCACACAAGGGCTCTCGAGACTAGAAATACGGCGCGTTAGCGTTTCAACCAAGGCACTAGTGGCGTCTAAAGAAAAGTAAATGCACGGCCCATTAGCACTCGAGTGAGAGCTAAGGGACATCTAGAGAAAAATAAATGCACGGCCACTAGCTCTTGGGTGAGTCACTAACGGCAGCTAGAGGAAAGTAAATGCACGGCACATTTGTGTTTCAACCGAGGCACTAGTGGCATCTAGAGAAAAATAAAATAAGTGCACGGCGCACTAGCTCTCGGCTGAGTCACAAATGGCAGCTAGAGAAGTAGATGTGTGAAAGACCCTGCGCCTAATAACTGTCTTCACCCTTCCCATGCAATACTCGTGCTGAATCCACACCACGATATTTCTAATAACCGCTAAGTCTTCTAGACAACTATATTAGCAGTTATATCCTAACGCTCGTCCTGTACGCACCGATGTACGATCAGTACGCAAGTCCGAATCGATATGAGACACGTGACATCGTGGCACACATGTATTGAGTCAATGAATGTGGCACAAATAAAGGTGGTCCCTTAACTCTAGGCCAAGTGCATAAAGAAAACTAAAGTATAATAATTTGCAACTACATATGGTTTTGAAAGAACAAGAAATAAAACATGCATGATATTAAGCAAGAAATTAAACAGTAAAGGCAAGGTGTGTTGCCTGATATCCGAGTGAGGTAAGATGATGTCCTGTGACGAATCAACAATGACGCACAAAGAGGAAGGTGCAGAAACAACTTCAGATGCTGAAAATAGTCTATTATCTAATTATAATTAATATTGCACCTATTACATTCATTTAATAAATTCTGAAGTTAGGATATGGTATAGGTTTTCGTATTAGCTTTCCGAAAAACTAAACGGATCGCATTTTCGTTTTCGGAATCTCCCGAAATTACAAAAATACTGAAACACGTTTATTTTTGGGATACTAGATACTCAAACAGTTTTGTAGAAATCTACAGAACGAATTTTGTCAATTAAAATATGTGTTTAGAAACCTTACCTCGATACGCTTCTTTTAAAAAAAACTGGAGACGAAACGGAGTTCGGAGCTAGGAGATATCGTCGTTCCAAGTTGCTCTTGCTGCTAAAAAGCGGGGCTGAATTCTAATGACGAATTTTAGAGTTTCTATTGGACTAAAAAAATTTCGAATTATGGCTGATAGAAGGGGGATGTATTGGGTTTATATAGGTATTTATTTTAGATTTATCTCCTAAATTAGATAGGATTTGATTTAAATAAAAAATGATCTAATTAATGCTAGATATGATTCCAATAGGATAATAATTTCTAATGGATAAATCTTCCCATAAATTTAAATCAAATAAATTATTTAAAAAATAAATCAATTTGATTGCAATCCTTTAAATGATCACCATAATAACTTTAAGTATTATTCTATGTTATCAAATAATTCAAATCATATGAATCCAAATCAAACTCAACATAATAACTTTAAAATAATATCTAATATTTATCAAAATAATTTAAATCAAATAATAAATAAATTATTTAATCAAATAATATTTCAAATCTAGATTAGACAAATCGTAATGCTCCAATTAATCATCGTAAGTATTTTAAACAATATTTAAATTATCGACATAATTTAAAGTATAGCTGATAACCATCAAGATAATTTAAATAAATTCAAATATAATCAAATAACTGATTAACATATCAAAATAATACTCGATGTCATTAAATATTATAATACTTACTTTTATAAATCCAAATTGTTATTTAAAAATAAATAGACAAAAAAAACCTTTTATCGCTCTCTTTTTTTAAAACCAATTTTTTGAAGACCAAAAATAATAAAAACATATTTTATATTTCAAATAAAAAATTTGAGAACATTTTTTTAGAAACATTATTTCAAACCATTAATTTAAAACTAGTTTTTGGTAACAAAAGTAATCACAAAATATCTTTTACAAAATTTCTACGAAAATTACTTATAAACACGAAATAAAAATATATAGATATAGTTTAAAAAATAATAATATCGGGAAGATGAGTTACAAATCTACCCACCTTTGAAAATTTTCATACTCGAAATTTAAGGACTACTAGGATAGACGGACTTGGTTGATCGGTAAAAGGATAGTAAGAATTTGTGATAAGAGAAAATAGATGGAAGGAAAAAGAGAATTTCTTTAATGGGAACATTAATCAATTTGGATAAAAAATAGAAGAAGTGAATGGATATGGCTTGATGTGCATGGACACGATGCACA
This sequence comes from Iris pallida, assembly GCA_029216955.1. Lineage (NCBI taxonomy): Eukaryota > Viridiplantae > Streptophyta > Magnoliopsida > Asparagales > Iridaceae > Iris > Iris pallida. The sequence goes on from JANAVB010021197.1 coordinate 5,326,265, forward strand.
AACACATTTGTAGGTGGAGAAAATTAATGGAATAGAGAATAATGAGCCTCTCCTTATATAGGTGGTGGAAGCTACTATTTAGATAAGGATTATGATAGTTGCAAATCCCTTTAGATAATTTCTCTATTTATTTTAAATCAAATTCAATAAATTTCAATCCAAATCTAAATCAATTTAAATCTAATTAAATTCCGTCCTTTAGTTTAAAATCAATCAATTTTCAAATATATATATTAATTTATCTATTTAAATAAATCCATAAAATCAAATCAAGATTTAAATCGCCACAATAATTTCAAAATATATTTTCCAAAAAAACTAATAATAATAATTTTGAAAATTGCATTATTATTTAAAAATAAACTAATAAATAATTATGAACTATATATGTATGTTCAAATAATATTTACATAAATATACTTTTCTAATATACCATTTTATAGGAAAAATTATTTATTATTATATCTGTATAAATGAAAGGCTTTTCATAATTAAAATCATAAACTTGAAAATTTAGGCACGATAGCTAAAAATAATTTTATCTATATTATTTCGAAACTATAAAAATAGAAAAAATATTTTTTAAAAATATGTACGCTCGTACATAGTCGTACTAGTCGAGCAATTACGAAAAATAAAATTTTGCGCGCGACGTACAATGCAACCACGCGATGTACAATATACAAAAATAAAAAAATCAGTATCAAATTTATTTAAAAAAAATAGTAGAAATGTAGGGGTTTTACAACTTGGTTGGACACAAACACCCCCTGTGACACGAACACGTGTGCTAGATTGATTACCAACCTCTAGTTTACCATATTAACTTGAATTTGATTTCGAAATGTGCATTTTCCTGTTTCACTGATACCATGTGTCCCTTTTTGAAATTCCTGAATTGATTTCAGTTTAATCCGATTTAATTGATGTTTATTATCCTAAATTAATTCACCCACATGTGTATTAGTTTACAGTTAGGTGGATTCATGAGATGGGGTTGTTGTTAACAAGAGAAATGGGTTTTCGAATGTAGGTTGGACTGCAAATGGGTCGACTGATACGCGTTTACTTTTTTTTTTTCCAATTTTGAGAATTTACTCCCTGTTTTGAACTGTTTTTCCCTGTTTAAACTCCATGTTTGAATCCTACACATGTGTAATGGATCACTACAATGTTAGTTATTGACTAGTGTTAGGTTTTTAGATTTCGAATTGGGTTTGAGGGTGTTGAATGATATATACAACACTGTTTACTGATTTCTAAAATCCAGAGTTAAATTCTTATTTAATTGTTTGTTTAATGATGTAATTACCATACCAATTCACTTATACCTGTTTTAGTTTACTGAAATGAAAATGGGGTGCATGGTTTTCGAAATGAATGTGATTGCTACATTAGTGAATGATTTATTCCTATTAAAAACTGTCAACTAGTTCAAATGTTAACTGTCAATTATTTCGACTTGATTTCATTACTGTAATTTGATTCAATGTTTTGTGTAGATCACTGTTAAGGTATATGTGATGGGGTTGATGTATTAGAAAGGAAATTCGAATGTGGGATTGGTTTACTGCTCACTATCACTGAGATTTAACCCCAGTTTTTCTGAGAATGGCTGAATGTTCAACACACACACATGTGATATTTCCAAATCCTGAAAAACCTATTGTTGAACTGCCATGTACCATACACCCTAAGACACCCACACACATGTTAGCATCATAGTTAACTAATGTGAAGCATCATTAGTTCTCATTTCCTGAAAAACTGGAACCTGAAATTGTTCACTGTTTCCTTGAAAACACACATACACTCTAATGTTTCCATTCACCCATATACACAAACTGCCACACTTACACACCATGCCACATTGCCTTCACACATTCACACTCTACACTCACTACATTCCTGTTTTACTAACCCCTTTCATTACACACACCATTGTTACATATGTACCCACACATTGTTTTCCTATGGTCACACACACACATATACCCCCATACACATAAACATGTATCCTCTCTTTATCACTATATGTTAATATATATTTTTTGCCTATATGCATAAAGTAGCCTATATGTGTATTAATGTGTGCTATTTATATAAATTAGATATTTTTATGTATAAATATGTTAGAGTAAACCTTGTGTGTGAAATGTGTGTTATATAGCCTATGGCTTCTAGCCTATGTTATGGCATGAATGTCCAGTCAATGTGTGTTGATGACTTGTATAGCCTAGTTTGGCTTGTAATTGTGCTGGATTGCTAGTATAGACTTGGGATAGGCCTAGTGAGACTTGACTAGACTAGGATTGACCTAGTTTGACTAGTGTAGTTGACTTGGGTTGACCCAGAGTTGACCAAGTTTGACTTGGACCTAGTTTGACCTAGACAGTTGACCAGGTTTGACTTAGAGTTGACTTTGACCTAGAATGACCTAGGAATCATGTAGATGCATCATAAAAATCATTTGTCTTATTTTAAACACACTATAACCTGTACTGCTCTATTTAGGACATTGTGACTCCGGTGCAGACATCTGATATTATACTACTCTTTTCAGAGTAGCAGGCGAGTACATTCTCTGATAGTTCTTCCATTTACTTGTCGTTTAATGTACTTCAGTTGTAGCTAGTTTTATTTGATTCTATATTACAACACGATTTGATATTACTGGATCCATTTCATACGACACTCACTTATTCATGTCTGGCCTCTATTTCGGGAACCACCTACTGGAACCACCCTGGAATCATTTACTGGAACCATTCGTGTACTGGCTGGACTTATATCTATTTTCGTGTCGGGTTATGGATTCACTTGTACTTACTGGGCGGGAAAATATTGGAATAGGCATGTGAACATACCCAAATACTGGAACCACTCCCTTGGAATTATACTGGAACGATAGTCATCCCACACTTGGCCGAGTGTGCGGTGTGCCGTATTACCTACAGCCGTTCACATGTCGATCCCGATATTTTAAAATACACTGTTAGAGTATAGGCTGGACTCACCCTGGAATCATTGATCACATTGCCTGGAACCGTCTCGTACTGGATTCATCTTGTATTAGATTCATCTTGTACTGGACTTATATTGGAGTTACACTTGTCTATATTACGGTCTGGACTTATATCATGCTACTCTAGTTCAGCTAGATATTATTTTTCAGTCTTCATTGCTATGTTTCTCTTCTTGTTTAGTACTTTCCCTTCCTTGTACCTTAACTGTTCTCTATATCATTACCTGTATAAAACTGCCATGTTTCATCAATATAACTACTTATAACTGCTTTATAGTTCTCTGTCATTTAATTAGGATTTCTTGATGAGTTGTACTCGTTCCTGTCCTGACTGGACCTGTTAAAATTTTACAGATGATTGCCCTAAGGATACATGCCCTACATATTATGGACCCGGAGACGGGATGACTACCTTTGGCCCCGACACTCAGGAGTGACCGGGATTTAGTTTAGTAGACTAGCATATGTTTTCATGTTGAATTTGTTATAGAAGATTTGAGACTTGTGTAGAATTTGAGATTGTTGAGAGTTGTTATTATTTTAGTAGTTGTCTTTCTGTTCTTAGTTAATTCTTCTGTGATTATCTTATCGTGCTTAGACTGTGATTGAGTTACAATATCTTATACTTGTCCTCCGTTCGAAGTTGATCATGATGAGTACATTATAATTGCGTGAGTTGCTGGTTAGTTAGTAACCTAGGACAACGCTCTACCGCCGACACTGCGGCGTAGGCTGGGCGTTGTTACGTGCTCGTACCCTCACAGTGGGTGCGGGTCGTGACACATTTTTAGTGGTGGCCCATGCAGGTCGAGAGTCGCATTAGTGCGATATCGTGGTAGTACGGCGACTTAGTTGTACTGCTGCGAGCCTGCGATAGGACTAAGAGATAGGCTTTACCGGAGAGGCACTCAATCACAGTTAGGAAAAATTCTGTTTTAAATCATGTCATCTACATATCGTACTGATTTGCCTTCTTTGAAATAACTGTCCTCCTTTGATATATCGATTCCTGCTCAGTATTGACTTCCTTGTTCGATCTGTCTTCAGGATGGTGGAGACACGATCACATCACTCTGGTGCAGCAGTTGTTGCAGAGGGGACTGCCATCTCTCAGCCAGTTCAGCAGGGTCAGGAGGCTGCAGCTCCTGCCAACTCTGCCCATATTGAGACTTCAGTAGCAGCAGCAGGGGGTATGCCTCCATCAGCCCAGAGGCAGGATCCAGTCATCCCAGAGATACAGTTCCAGCAGCCGCCACCTACAGGACACGTGGATGCGGCACAGATGTTTTCCTACTTCCAGCAGTTTATGGACCGGTAGCAGGCCCGACAGGACCGAGGCATGGAGTTGGCCCTTTCAGCAGTCGCAGCTCGACCAGTGATCCAGCAGCCGAGGACACCAGGGATAGAGCAGTTCCAGAAGATGAGCCCCAGAGACTTCCTGGGGACAGAGGGGATTTTATATGCTGACGAGTGGATCGAGCATATAGAGGAGATCTTCCGCCTGGCCCGGATACCGGCAGATCTCCAGATAGAGGCAGCAGCTAGCCGGATGCGAGATCTTGCTCGCACCTGGTATCTGTCAGACCCCAGGGTGGGGGTAGCTGGACAGACTTGGGAGGAGTTCAGGGGCTTCTTCAAGAAGAAGTTCTTTCCAGATTCAGCGCTCAGAGCCTTGGAGTCGCAGTTCGAGAGCTTAGTACAGGGGAGCCTGTCAGTGGAGGAGTACGCCGGGGAGTTTGGCCGCCTCAGCAGATTCGTAGAGGGCTTGAGCGAGGCGGCGAAGGCCCAGAGGTTCCGAAAGGGTCTGGTCAAGGAAGTCAAGTCCTTGACCAAGGGCAACAGGGACGCCACTTTCGAGAAGATTTTGACGGGAGCTTTACTGGCTGAGGATGATCTTGAGCTGAGGCTCAAGAGGGGACGGGACGCTCACGGTACCAGCAGCAGCGGAGGCCAGGCCTAGAGGCCTCATGTGCAGATTCAGCAGACGCAGGCACCAGTAGGAATTCAGCAGGTACAGCATCAGTATCGGGGTCAGGACCCGAAGGCGATCAGTTGTTCCTATTGCAAGAAGCCGGGACACATCTGGGAGCAGTGCAGGAAGAGGTTGAAGGTTTGCTATTTCTGTGGGTCAGCTGCCCACCAGAAGATAAATTGTCCCTTTGCACCTCCTTTTGAGGGAGCTAGGCCACCTGTAGCTCAGCACCAAAGGGGTGGAGCTTTTGCGATGGCAGTCGAGGAGACTGACATCGCAGGTGATGGATTAGCAGGTTTGACCTTCTTGTTCTTCCTCCCCACTTCCATGTGTGATTTCCTTTAGTACCTGCCAGGATATTGCTTGCGTTTGCTAGATAGTGTAGCTACCCTGTTCGAGACTGTGGAATCATGACCAGTAGGATTGTATTGCTTCAACTTTGATTGATTGGGGGTTTGACCTAGGAGAGGTGCGATCATCTTAATTTCGAGGACAAAATTTTTATAAGGTGGGTAGGATTGTAACACCCAATTTTCCAGATGAGGGTATTTTTGAAATTTTGTAATTATAATTATTATTCATTGATATTTATTTCACGATATGATTTTTGGTGATTTTTAATTATTTTTTTAAACTATTTAAAAACTGTTTTAAGTCATGACTTGTGATTTTGGTGTGCAGCTAGTGAAACCGTAGAGACTGCATGACCTAGAGCCTAACCATGTCATTAGGATGATTAATTATCATTTTTAGCCTAGGGGTATTTTGGTCATTTGGCCTCTTTGAATTATTTTATGATTTATTGCACTGGTGATTATTGATTTTGACTTTTGACTAGCTGCGACTTAAGAGACTGTCCTAGATTTGACTTTGACTTGGTGACCTAGTTAACATGGTATGGACCCTAGTTTAACTTAAGTCAACTCAAGATAGGACACTTAGGATCAAGTTTGGAGTAGGAGGATTGGTGAATTTGTCCATAGGCTTGAGACCTAGAAATGGGTTCCATGACTAGTGTAACTTGGCCCATAGCCATTAGACTAATCCCTAACCCTAACCAAACACTAAATGACCAGCCATAGGGATCCCCACCCTATATAAACACTTATTCTCTAGGGCTTGCCTCCTTCTTTCATTCATTTCAACATTGGAAAAAGAAAGGTATTGTCCCTCTTCCAAAAATCTCCATAAATTTATTTTAATTCTTTTTTAATCCTAGTTTCTTGCGTTAGAACCTAATACTCTCCTACTTTCTGATTTTGGGGTTTAATCCCAGCTTTGGGACTATTTGGAGCTTTTGGCATCAAGAGGAAGAATCCCCCATTTGGAGCTTTTCCAAGCTTTTTGCACACATAGGTAAAACCCTCTAAATTGTTTTATATTTCAGTTTTCTTTGCATGTAGGGCTAGATCTAGGAGTCCCCTATGTGTCCCTAAAATTTGGGTGATTTTCGTATCCGTTTGGTGTCCGTATCGGATACGTGTCGTAGTGTGGTGTAGGTGTTTGTTGAAATACCTCTATGGAGTGAATGTTATTATTTTTCGAAACAAATTATATATTTGGGTAGCTCTTCATGTGTAGATTAAATATATTTATGTCTGAGCACGATTCTATAGGTTTTTCGTATCCAAAACGGACACGTACCTCGTGCACGACACTGCGCACAGGCACCGTGCAGTGTCCTGCTGCTCGACCCTGATTGCGGACATGACACACAATGGTTTGACACCAAACTTCATGGACACGTGGCCCTAGTGACTGACACCATGCCCACGAAATTTCGTGAGTCCTCGATCAGTGTGTACGGAGAAATCATGTGTGCACTGAATCGAGCCTTGCACGCACAGTCTAGAAAACGACACTGATACGCTGTAAAATCTTTGGACACAAGCCACTTGGACACGTTGCAGGCACTTGTGCACGTAGTCCTATAGTTGGCGAACACCTAGACACAACCACGAGGTGTCTCGTGTCGTGTGTCGTGTCCTAGCCCGACTCGCACACGTGCACGAGGCTGCCCTGTGTTAACTTTTGACACACTGTATGATTCACGTTTTGGACACGTCGTGTCCACTTTTGTGGACACGAACCGACCTGTATAATACCACATTACGTTCACACATGTTTAACAACCAATTAATTGATGATTTAGTTTAATTTTGCTATCCAAATTTGCATTTCCCCATTATTTCTGATACCAAGTGTTATGTTCGAATTTCCTGAAATTGATTCTATTTCAAACTGAATTTCTGATGTTTTACTTATCCTATTAATTCACTATACGTGTACTAGATTACTGCAATGCTTGGTTGTGAGTTGGTGTTAGAAATTGGTTTCAAAATTGATTTTTGATGTGAAATTGATGCATGTGTGATTACTGCCATGTCACCTGTGAACCCGATATCAATCTGAGAATTTATATACACTGTATACACACACAGATCCTATTACACTAGCTACTATTTCCCGAGAACACGACTACCTACTGTTCTTCATACACATCACATTCCCACACACAACAAATCTGAAACTTGCCAACTGAATTGCCTTTCACTAAGCCACAATTATGAAAACTAAGAACACATTGGTTCACCCACACACAAATGTCACCTGAGAACATTCTCCCCTTTATTTTTCTGATACACAAGTTTCAATGTTTGAGTTCATGTAGTTGATGACATCTAGGTGATTGGGATTTTGAACTGATTCTTGAACTTTTCCTGAGAACTCGATGTTCACTCACTCATACATTTTCACATTTCTAACTGTCATTCACACATGCACAGGCCTATATATACACATTTTATCACATGTACACACATAGACACATGTCACATACACATCACTGATTTTGGGACTGTCCTGGATTGGATTGGGAATTTGGTTTGTTATATAAATATAATTGTATTAGTTTAACCTATATGATTGATGTTTAGATTAAAACTGAAATATGGTTTACTGTCATGACTGAGATTTTGTGTGGTTCATGTTAGTTAAAATGGATTGGTAAGGATTTCGAATTTGGATTGGTTTTAGAGTTAGGATTTTGGGTTTTGGGGTTGTTATGCATACACAGGTATGGATGTTTATGGTTAGACTGAAATATAGGTTTCAGAGTTGTGAATGTCAGGTTGGAAGGTTGTGTGGTTTTCCATGGTTGGCTTGCCCTACCTTAGGTTGCAATTTCATGGTTGCAGCAGTCTTGATTTGGCCTGGTTGCATTGCAATACAGCAGTTACAGCAGAGTGCAATGCATGGAGCATTGTAGCATCTAACAGCAGTAGCAGCATTTCAATGCAACATGGTTGCAGCAGCTTGCAAATGCATGTACAGGCAGTGGCTTAGGCAGTAGCAGTGGTTTAGAGCAATAGCAGTGGTTGACAGTTAGCCTAAGGCTCAACATTGGCCACTTTGGAATGTTCAGGTGTATGAGAGTTGAGAGAGAGGGTTAGTCTTGGGTTGTAGGCATTCGAAACTGGGTTCATGGTATTGAGTTCATTTTGAACTATTAAACTGACATCTAATTCTGAGATGAGAACTCAGGATTGAGAATCTGGGATTAATTTCAGTGTACATATCATGACCCATGTTCAATAGGATATGGGATTTGGTTTTGAGTTTTGTTTTAAATTGATTGTTCAGTCCATGTTTCCCCTCTTAGTTCAGAGCTTAGATTTTACTCAGTTTTGTATGATAGGATACCCTGTCCTGCTTCCAAATTGTACTCCTGCATTGATGTACCACCTATACAATGTGATATTTTCTTGTTCAGTACAATACCTCATAGCACACTCATCTGCAAACCATGTCATTACCAGCATCTGATGCATACTTCCTGCACTTTATTACCTACCTGCAAATTTATCCTGTCCTTAACAGCCCCTAAACCCAGCTATGACAGTCCCATGGCTGTCCATTTTAGGACCACATAACAGTCCAATATTGCCCCATTAATATAGCTATATGGCTGTCCTCTTTTGATGTCCAAAACCAGTCCTTGCTCACTCCCAAATCAGCCCATGATTGACCTATAGCTTGTAGTGTGTGAGCTTGTAGTGTGTAAGTTTGTATAGATATATATATATATGTGAACCTATAGCCTATGTGTGAGTGTGTGTCCTTGTGAGCCACTTGTGAGAGTGTGTGTGAGTCTAGATGAGATTGGCAAGCCTATATGTTAGCCTATATAAATGTGTCCTATTTTAGCTATGTGCATATGTGTGTTATTATATAAATTAGATTAATATTAATATATGTATATGTGTGAAGGTGTGTAATGGTCTATGTAGAATATAGCTATATGACCTATATACAGGGCACATAGCCAATTGGGTGTATACCTATGGCTCATAGCCTGAGTGTGTGGTTTGAATGCCTAGTGATTGTGTTGTTGGCTCGTATAGCCTAGATAGTGTGTGTGCTTGCTAGAATAGGCTAGTTAGGCTTAGTGAGACCTGTTTGGCTTAGGCTTGACCTAGTTTGACCTAGACAGTTGACCAGGTTTGACTTAGAGTTGACTTTGACCTAGATTGGCCTAGAAATCATGTAGATTGCATCATAAACATCATTTATCTTATCTTAAGCATATTATAACCTGTACTGCTCTATTTAGGACATTGTGACTCTGGTGCAGACATCAGATATTACACTACTCTTTTCAGAGTATCAGGCGAGTACATTCTCTGATAGTTCTCTCATTTATTTGTCAATTACTGTATTTCAGTTCTAGTTAGTTGTATGTGATTCTCTGTTACAAACACGTACTGTTATTTCTGGATTCATGTATACGACACACATTTATTTTCTGGCCTCTATTACTGGTGTCATCATTTCCGGCTTCTATTACTGGAATCATTTACTGGAATCACCCCGAAATCATTTACTGGTATCATTGTACTTGGCTGGACTCATCTTGAATCATTGTGTCAGAATTCTGGATTCACTTGCTGGGAGGGAAAATACTAGAGTAAGACATGTAGACATACCCTATTTCTAGAATCATCCTTTTGCTGAAATCATACTGGAATGATAGCCATCCCACACCCGGCCAGGTGTGTGATGTGCCGGATTACCCATAGCCGTTTACATGTCGATCTCGGTATTTTAAAATACACTGCTAGAGTATAGGCTGGACTCACCCTGGAATTATTGATCACTATGACTGGAATCGTCCCTTACTGGATTCATCTTGTATGAGATTCATCATGTACTGGACTTACATTGGAGTTACACTGGTCTACATTGTTGCCTGGACTTTATATCATATTACCCTGATTCAGCTAGTTCTATTTTTACAGTCTTCATTGCTATGATTCTTCTCTTGTTTAGTATTTACTTTCCTTGCACTTTATCTGTCTTTCTTACCATCACCTGAATATAAACTGCCATTTTTATCAATACAACTGCCTATAACTGCTTTTATAGTTCTCTGTCATTTACTTGGGTTTTCTAGATGAGATGTGCTCGTTCCTGTCCTGACTGGACATGTTAAAAATTTTACAGATGATTGCCCTGAGGACACATGCCCTACATTTTACTGAGGAGATGGCTTAGCTACCATGGCCCCGACACTCGGGAGTGATCGGGAGTTTAGTTAGTCTGTCTTGTTTTAGTTTTCCTGTTTAGATCTGGAGTTGTATATAGAGATTTGAGACTTGAGATGTATTGAGATTTTGAGTTAGTTGTTATTATATTAGTAGTTTTGTTGTCTTCAATTTCTTAGTGATATTTTTGTGTTATCTTATCGTGCTTAGGCTGTGATTGAGTTACACCATATCTTATACTTGTCCTCCGTTCGGAGTTGATCTTGATGAGTACATTTTATACTGCATGAGTTGATGGTTAGTTAGAGACTTAGAACAACGTTCTACCACCGACACTGCGGCGTAGGCTGGGCGTTGTTACGTACTCGTACCCTCACAGTGGGTGCGGGTCGTGACAGTCCTGAACTTGGACCGGCGCGGCGTGTTGCTGTTGCTGTTGCGTCTCTGTTCTGCCGGTGTTTGGCCGCGCGTCTGCCGGCCGGCGGTGGCCCAGGGCGGCGCTGCGGTAGTGCACGACCGCCTGGAGGTCGGGGGTGGGGGTTTGCATTAGGGTTTCGGATATTTCCTTCGTTCCTTCTTTCGAGTTGTATATATACATACCTATATACTATCAGATTTGGGGGGGTTAACATATACGATCGGGTTAGCTGCTCTTTGTTTAATTGGGCTGGCTGGGACTTCCCACTGTTGGGCTGGGACTTTGGGCTCCCTCTATATTGCTATATATGAATACATATATGTATATATATATATATATATTTTTTTTTTACATATATAATGATTTATATATATATTATTCCACCAATACAATTTTAGGTAGATATATATACATATTGCCCTCTATATATAGTTATATACATATACGCATATATATATATATATATATAACATGTATATATATTGACCTATTTATATAACATTATATATATATATATATATATATATATATATATATATATATATATATATATATAAAATATATATATATATATATATATATATATATATATATATATATATATATTAATATAAGCTACAAAAATATAACTTATATATGCATATGAATAAATATAATGATATGTACATATATACCATAAATACAAATACGAGCAATAAATGTTAAGTATAGTCAATATTTATAATATAGAATTCATAATTTATATACTAATCTTTATGTAAATAATCAAAATTACATAGCCATACATATATATATTTATATAAGGTCTAATATACATATCAAGAATATACTTATACATATATGCACAAATATATATGGAGGAGTTCGGGCGGCTCTCTGGGCTCCAGTTAAACCGGGAGAAGAGCATAGTCTACTTCAGTTCCAGGTGTACACTTCAGGAGGAGAGAGCTTTCGCTTTAGGAGTGGACAGAGGCGAGCTACCAGTGAAATACCTGGAGGTCCCGCTGACGGTCAACTATGCCCGAGAGCAGGATTGTCACAGCTTGGTGGACTTTGCTCAGAGGAGAGTGGAGGGCTGGCAAGCGGCGGGGCTATCATTTGGGGGACGGATTGAGTTGGTGCATTCGGTTATTGCAGGCATCACTATGTTCTGGCTCCAGTCTATCCAGATCCCCACGGCTACTATTCGGAAAGTGGAGGCTATCTGCGCTAACTTCATCTGGAGGGGAGGGATACATGCGATATCCTGGGACCAGTTATGTCGGCCTCGGGAGGAAGGCAGAGTGGGGTTGAGGCCTCTCCATGAGGTTAGAAAGGCAGCTTGTGTGAAGATGGCCTGGAAATTCATCAAGGGGGGTCACTCTGGGCGGATTGGATGGCTAGTAGATACTTACGGAGGACCAACTTCTGGACCTGCAGGATAGACAACAATTTCTCGGTCACGTTTAAGGCTATCCTGAGATGTAGACCGGTGCTCCAGACCGCTATCTGCAGGCGCATGAAGGATGGGACGACTATCGACCTTTGGCTAGACCCTTGGTTGGGTTCCAGATCCCTTCTCGAGATATTGGGAGGGCAGCTGGACAGAGAAGCGGGAAGGGGGCTCACATGTAGTCGGATCATTAGAGATGGAGTTTGGAGGCCAGAGGGATACCCATTTACTGTCCAGCTTGCAGCAGAGATCCACCTTATTATCATTGACGCTAGCCAGACGGAGGATACATGGAGCTGGGCCGGCCCAGGTACGGGGGGCGGGTCAGGTCTATTCTGCTTTCGTAGCTGCTATAATTTAGTTCGGACCCACCACGACCAGGTGAGGAGGTGGACTTCATTTGGGACAAGGGCGTTGTACGGAAAATGCAACTATGTGCATATCATCTTCTCCGGGGTAGATTGATAACGAGAGACAGACTCCTCCGGTTTGGATTGCAGATCCCGGATGCCAAATGTGTGCTATGTAATGAGGAAAATGAATCTATGGGGCATCTTTTCTTTGTTTGCCCGGTGACCTGGCACATTTGGACTGAGCAGTGTGCACAGCTGAGAGGAGGAGTTGGGGTGGACCGAGACATCCGGAGCATTCTCAGCTGGATCCGAGATCACAGAGGCCAGGAGCCGGGGTGGGCTAGAAGAGCCAGAGTTCGTCTTGCTGCGTCTGTTTGGCACATCTGGAAGGAGAGAAACAGACGTATCTTTGAGGGCTTGACTACCCCCCTATTAGAATTCTATATAATATAGAATTCGATGTATCTGTAATGACCCCATAACTATTATTTGGGGCATGGAGAGTTGTGATGTTGTACTTTAATACCTTTTCCGCTATTTGCGAGGAATAAATTCACCCTTATTCCAATATATATATATATATATATATATATATATATATATATATATATATATATATATATATATATATATATATATATAGCCTACATAAATTCCACATCCAAAATATATGTTAAGGAAATATTCACTGTACATTCAATAAGCATTAATTCTATATGGCAAGCATATATAATATAACCGTCTTTTGTAAAAGGCCTACTAGGTCACTAATCAAATTAAAAAGGCTAATCTGTACATCCACATGGGCATCCTTAGACGCTCTACTCCTCCACATGCTTGGGCTTGGTTCGGATTCAGTCCGGGCTGAAATGGCACAACCGGGTCACCTAAAAATCCATAATTAATAAATAATTAAATTATTTATAGGAGTCAAGACGCAACTTGGCCTGGTTTTCCTAGTTAGGACATTACTATGGTTCGGCTTTCCCTACCAGGACTAATACACTAGTCAAAGCACGCCACTGCACTATCCGTGCCATAATTCCTAGTCACCTTGTACTCTAAAACTCCACCATGGCTAAAGGTATCTACCGTAATAATTGATTAAAATAATTATTTATAAAATTCTAAAAATTACCATTTAAATCAAATAAATAAAAATAATAAATTTTAAAAACTTCCGGGAAGAGATGCTACACCACGATAATGATGATGATGATGATGATAAGCAATGATCGAAGTTCGACTGAAGAAAATCACAGTGAACTACGAACAATCTTTGCGATCTCTGCTGAAGATGAGAGCAATGGAATTCAGATCTCTTGTGAAGAAGAAGAAGAAGACGAAAATCACAATCAAAATATGAGTTTATGAATTCAAATACATATATATGACCAAATTTGTGCGAAGGGATAGCTATGGTATTATCAAAATGGCAATTTTGTAAATACAAAACATCTAAAGGAGATCTTGTAATATTTAACGTAAAAATACATAATGTTGGATATTTCATAAAACCCACCATGCAGGTAGGTTTTCATAAACACCCATCCCGAAAGTGGATATTTCAGCAATTTCCAGTTTTTTTTAATCCATAATTCATCTTCCATGGTAGCAAGGGAGGATGTTAGAGAAGGGAAGAGGAAAGGGACATTTACAATGAAATTGGACTTTTAGTGACTAAATGAGTCTTTTAATGACGAATGTACGTCATTAAAATGTGTCACTAAAAAGTTTGAGTATCTAATGTTTAACGGACAAATCTAGATTCCAAAGTCCAGTTAGATCATAAACCTGGTATCCTTATACAAAATAATCCTATAGAAAACTTTCTCCACTACGCTTCCCCTTGCGAAGAAGGGTGGATGGGACATGCTCGTTGAAGCTAACCTTCGTCATTGACAACCTAAGAGAAGGTGGTGGTGAACTAGGAGAAAAGGAAGTCTATTTTTTTAACTTTTAATGTTTAATTGTATTTAAACATAATTTAGTTATTAGGGACATTTTTAATTCTTAAGAAAAAAAGGGTGTAACAGTGATACTGATAGCCAAATAAGCTAGTGGAACATATGTCCTTTAAATTTAAGAGAAATTTTGAGTTGCACCTCACTTGTTTTACCATAATTCAAGGTGCACTTCACCGAATTACTATAATGCATAAAACCCTTAACTTTTATAGAAAATCGTAAATGACTAACAGTCAACTCCTTTGATCTCTATTTAAGTTGAGTGCACAATAAATTATGACCAAAATATCTTCAAATAAGTGGGGTGCACATTAAATTATGTTAAAATAAGTGGAGTGCAACTCAAAAAATTTCTTTTTACTTATGTAGGTCAAAGAAATTGATTGTTAGTCATTGACAATTTTTGTTAATAGTGGAGGGTTTTATACATTATGATAATTCTGTTGGGTGCACCTTAAATTATGGTAAAATAAGTGGGGAACCACTCGGGCCGCATGCATCTCTCTTAGCCACTAGGTGCACACACACATACACACACACACACACACACACACACACACACACACACACAGTCCCGTCGATCGTTGGATGAGCGGCCCTACGTGGCCCCCCTTTCCAATTGTGTAATGGGGGATGCAGGGCTTTGGCGGGACTCCTCATATATATATATATATATATATATATATATATATATATATATATATATATATATATATATATATATATATATATATATATATATATATATATATACTTTCTTCAACTTTATGTAGATCAAAATATACTTAAATTAACTAAAGATAAATATGTAAATTACACACATTCCCATGAACATAATTACCACTCACTAATAATTATACACTTCCAACAACATTTCAAAATATTTACTTCAAAATAGTTTACTAATAATTACATACTCCATTAACATAAATTTACTTCAAATATTTTATACTATTTAAAATAAATTTAGCAAACAATTATATATTTAAAAAGTAAGAAAAATATATATATATACAATAGTACATAAAATACACATGGACAACTTCTAGTGGAGTGATAATATGAAAAAGGCTAATTATAAGGGCACTTCACTTCTTACTTAGGGCTAGTTCAGGATTGGGGCTGCCCAGCTTAGAGGAGAAATTACTCAACGCATTTTTTACTTAGGGCTGCCCCCAAACCCAACCCCCCCACTCCCCACCCCCTACCCCCAATCCCAAAATCTAATTTTTTTTACTTTCATTTCAACCTTTCACTCTCTCTTTCCAAAACCTCTCAAACACCCTCCACCACCTCCATATTTCTATCTCTAGCAAAATCCTAGATTCATTCCCAATTTTGTTCCCAATTTTAGAGATGACACCCAAAAAATCCTCACAAACAAGTTACAAATCATAATGCTTATTGTATTTGCTTGATATTATTATTTTTGGAAGAAATTATTTCTAATCCTAGGACTGTTAAAATATTTTGGAAGAAATTATTATATACAAAACAAAAATTATTTTTCTAATTTTGGAAGAAATTATTCCTAACGTAGCCCGCGGCATAAAAATTACATAGGACTGCCAATTTTTTTGCCAGTCTTAGCAGCATGTAGGACTGCCAAAACTTTTGACAGTCCTAGCAGTATGTGGGACTGCCAAAATTTTTTGACAGTCCTAACATCATGTAGAACTGTCAAAAAATTTGACAGTCCTAAACTGCAACAAGTTCTAAATGAACCAGTTCAGGTACAACCAATAGATTAAACAAACTCGGGGGCGAAAATCTCTTCCTCAGCTACTTCATCTGAATCATTCAATATCATAGAACAAATTAATTCCAACACCCTATTGCGAATCTACCAAGAATCTAGCAGGAATAGTTTTGCAGATCACAACACCCCTATACCCGCTAACTGTCGCAGTAACATTCAACATGCAGGGATACCCTCACCATGTAGATCATATACTTTGGCCTTTCTTATGGTCCTTTAGGTGGGAACCTGCCATAAGCAAACTAATAAGCTATTTTCTGATGAAAGTCTCCTCCGAACATAAGACCTTCATATGAACCACATTATTTGTTATAGTAGCATGTAGAACTGTCAAATTTTTTGACAGTTCTAAACTGGACTTGTTACAATTTAGGACTGACAAGTTTTTTGACAGTCCTACATGCTGTCACGTCCCAAACTCGGAGGATCGAAAACTAACTACTGGGCGTGATGTCGTACAAGTCTAGATTGCACTTGTACAAGGCAAAACCATTACAGTTCCTAGTATTTCTCAAAAAATAACGATAATGCAACAAAACCAAGCAGATTAATTGAAGTCATAACAAGATATAAAGAAATGTATCTCTTTATTGATAATTGTAATAGATTACAAGACTTGCAGCTGAATACAAATTTTACAACATATTACAAGACTCTTGAATAGCCAACTGAATATATATTTGTCATTTAGGCTTTACAACCGAACACGCCGACTTTGCTTACAATCTCACTGGTACAACTGAGTTACACTGTTCCATAAATTATGGCCTGTATAACAGAAGACATCGTCATGTAAGAAGAGCTTCTGCGCACCCATCCGATTCATCGATGCCAAGCATTGATCAAACGATTTTTTTCATGCACGAGCACCTGTAAAGATACCCACAAACGTGGGTCAGTACATCATCTATGCACTGGCGAGCGGTGCTGGCCCAACTCACCTAAGAAGACAATACTAAGTAATCATATTATAGAACATTATTAAAAGTGATATTTCTCGTTGCCTTATGGTCAATTAGCAGTTCATATCCGACAGAAACAAAGCATGCAAATCTCATGGCCAGCATAATATAAAGTGATATGGTATCACCCTTTGGTAATTTCTTACCCTCGGTCATGTAGCTATCCATGTACATTTATAATACTTACTCAGCCTGCACAAGGCATTGTTAGGAACAATATCATAATTCAATATATTTGTCATCGTTTAGGTGATTCTTACCAACGGCCGACATCCTTTACTGTATTTGAGTAATAACTTACTATGCCTGCATAAGACATCATTAGCACTGGGCCTATCTATATGAAGGTCACTGGTGACACGCCATCTCGGATCGTCTTACTGGTATAACGATATCTCTTGCAGTGCGGGTCACTGAAGGTCCCGTATACCCTGTTACTACTTCAGCACTATGCTACTACTTCAGCACAAGGTTCCCCCTAGGACGAATCGGTTTCCAAGGCCTTGGAATACCGTTCGAGAAACCACCTTGTCGACAAGTTGTCCATGAACATGCAAATATATGCAACTTATCTATAAAGAAAACATATAATACATGATAAGGAAAACTAAGTAAATAAGCCATCTTTCTCAATAAGCCATCTTTCTCAATAAGCCATCATCCTCATTCGTATTGCCATCTTGCCTTGAGCCAATGCTCAAATTATCATCTATCAATCCAGGATCTTAGTGTAATCAACATTCTACATCGGCGATATGATAATAGAATATTGATTACTCAATCGCTTTTCCACATCTTTAATACTATACATCTTTTCAACCAAAACTCAGTGTACTTACCGTCCAATTCTTGGGACTTAGCATCTGTTTTAGCATGAGTTCATCGAGCTGAGGCTTGACATACTCATTGCCCAAGTATTTGAGACTTTTGCTTCACCTGTCATGTATTTCGTTGCAAAGCACGTAAGCATATAATTCATTGAAATTATTTGAAGCACACAATCCATAGAAAGATTCGCAACAGTTTTTGGATCTTATGATTTATTATCTTTCTGATTTCCATGCAAGATGTTATTCAGTAACTCAACGAGTAAACATAGCATACAATTCTTTTTATTAAGCGTGAAGCTAAAGGATCTTCGAAGGGTTTAACACTACTCACATTCATAAGACGATTCCTGCCACGATCGCATAGCCTTCCAAGCGATCCTTCGTATATTCTCAAGTTCAATAAGGATTCATCGAACCAACTAGCCGTCATAATGCATCTTGCGGGTCGGGGCACTACACATGCTGCTAGGACTGTCAAACAGTCCTAAAATGGACTGATTGTTGTAAGTCCACTTTCCAAATTTTTAATTAATTTATTTATTTTATTATGATTAATTTTATGATCATTGGGAGTCATGTCGAAGCTTGTAGGTGAGTTATGACCATATTAAGGTCATATGACCTCTAGATAGCTTGTATATGTATTATTTAGCTATTTTATATTTTTTTCTATAATTTTTAGATTTTTTAGGTATTTAATATTTAAATATTTATTATTTTTAAGGACTTTCAGGATTTACTGTAAGGTCATTCGGGGGTATTTCGGTAGGGCTGAGCAATAAACGGTTGAAAAACCGTAAACCGATCCGACCCGAACCGAAAAACCCATTCGGTTCGGTTTTAAGTCTAACGGGTCGGGTTTCGGTTCCCGAATTTAGAAAATTCGGTTTTCGGGTCGGAATTCGGGTTTTGGGTTCGGTTACCCAACCGACCCGAAAACCGATTATATTTTATTAATAATTATGAAATTACCATAATACCCCTCCACATATAATTAAAAGATTAGGTTTTCTCTCTCCCCTCCATTCCATTGTTACTTCACTCATTCACTGAGTTCTCTCAGTCGGCTGCGCTGAGTTCTTTGTGGCGAAAATGGCGATTAGGGTTTTTCTCTCTCCCTATTTCTTCTGAGTCCTCTCTCAGGCCAGCTCTCTCTCTCGGAGAAACCCTAGCGGCTGCGGTGAGCTCTCTCTCTCGGAGAAACCCTAGCTCTCTCTCTCTAGCGAGAAACCCTAAGTGCAGTTCTCGAAACCCTAAGTTCTGAGTTCTTTCCCTAAGTGCAGTTCTCGAAACCCTAAGTGCAGATCTCGAAACCCTAAGTGCAGATCTCGAAACCCTAAGTGCAGATCTATCGAGATCTAACCTACACGAGTCTAGATCTGGTAAGTATCCATCGTATAAATAATCAGTCGATTTTTTTTTTAACAAATAATTGTTTACTTTCTTTCATTTTTTTCTAATTAATTTGTAATATTTGGAGCACAAATTTCCTGTGCTAGACTGCTGCTCTGTTTTGGGAGCACAAACTTCTGTGCTACTTCTGTGCTATTTCTGTGCTATTACTCCTTTATTACTAGCTGCTCTGTTTTGGGAGCACAAACTTCTGTGCTATTACTCCCTTATTACTAGCTGCTCCTTTAGTAAATTCTTCATTTATACTGCTGCTCTTCATTTATACTGCTGCTCTGTTTTGGGTTCATTTAATACTGCTGCTCTTCATTTATACTGCTGCTCTGTTTTGGGTTCATTTAATACTGCAGTGCAGTGCTGCTCATTTACTGCTGCTCTTCATTTACTGCTGCAGTGCAGTGCTGCTCATTTACTGCTGCTCTTTAGTAAATTCTTCATTTACTGCTGGTACTGCTGCAGATTAATGAGCCTTATCTGAGCTTGTGCTCTTACTGCTGCAGATTCTGTTTTCCTCTTGTGCTCTTACTGCTCTTCATTTATATTCAAATTTTGTTTTCCTTTAGTGCTCTTACTGGTAGTCTGGTACTGCTGCAGATTAATGGGAGCTTGTCCATTGGCGAGGCATTTAATTATGCAGCCATTTGGTCATTTGGTGAGGCATTTAGTACACTTTGAAACTGATGGCGAGGCATTTAATGCAGCCATTTAGTACACTTTGAAACTAATATATTGGATGACAAAGTGGCAATGATGATGTGGGCTTGAGAATAGGAGAATGGATACTACATGCATCAAAATATGATGCACAATGAGCCTTATCTGAGCCTCATTTTTTTACCCTTTCTATTATGTTTTTGACTTCTTGTCCAGGAAATAAGGAAAAGAGGCTTGATGATGATGCTGCATAGGCTTGATGAATCATGATGATGCTGGCATGCTGCACAGCCTTAACTGAGCCTTTCTATATTTTTTTTTTACCCTTTCTATTATGGGTTACTATTTATTTGTAATTTGTAATGGGTTGAAATTTGTAATTGGTAATTTGATGATGCTGCAATGCTGCATAGCCTTATCTGAGCCAGTCATACACTTGTTGAATACATGTTCTTACAGAAATTTGATGATACTGTAATTTGATGATGCTGCAAATTTTACCTTGTAAAACTTGACAAAATTTAGCCCACAGAAATTTGATGATGCAAATTTTACCTTGTAATTTGATGATGCTGCAAATTTTTTTTCCTTTTTTTGGGCCGGCCCACTTGGGCCCTTAAAACCGAACCGAACCGTAAACCGAATTTTTTTTCTCGGTTCGGTTTCAATCGGTTTGACAAAATTCGGTTCGGTTGTCGGTTCATCAAAAAACGGTTTTCGGTTGGGTCGGTTTTGCACATTTCGGTTCGGTTTGAACCGAACCGATCCGTTGCTCAGCCCTATATTTCGGTACCAAATATTTTTATTTGGGTTCTAGATGACTAGAAATATTTTCTAGAATATTCTAAAAAATTTCTAGATATTTTGGAATTTTTGGAATTTTTTTAGATAATTAAAACCTATATATTTATTTTTAAGGCTTTTGAAATTTACCGTAGGGTCACACGATAATATTTTGAGTTAAGATATTTTTGTTTAGGTTCTAAACACTTAGAAATGTTTCCTAGAAATTTCTAGGAAATTTTGGATTTTTCTGAAATTTATTTGAATTTATTTGGAGTTAAAATAATTTTTAAATAATTTTCTGTAATTAAGTAAATAATTACAGTCATCCAGCCGGGGCAGACCCACCTATCGGCGCTCAACCGCCTCTCTCTCATATATATATATATATATATATATATATATATATATATATATATATATATATATATATATAATATATATATATATCCTAGCGGGTCGCTAAAGACGCGACGCTATTGTCGGTTATCCCATCCCTCACTAGCGATAATGACAACGAGACCCTGCTGGCCACCACTTCTGAGGAGGAGGTCAAAGCTGCGGTCTGGTCCATTAACGAGCACAGCGCCCCGGGCCCGGACGGATTCAACGGCGTCTTCTTCAGAGCTTGTTGGGACATCATTAAGACGGATCTAGTAGAAGCCACTATTGCCTTTCTTCAAGGGGCCAGATACCCTAAGTCGATTTCTTGTGCCAACATCATCCTTATCCCCAAGAAAGACAATCCGGAAACCTTTAAGGACTTCCGTCCGATCAGCCTCTGCACCTTCACCAACAAGATCATATCTTGTCACGCCCCAGAACCAGAATACTGGAGAGCGGGGGAATGACTCAGCCAGCTACGTATTACGGGTAGATGAATACCGTATAATACGATCAATGCTGTCTAAAGACGAGGGGGTGCATACTACATGAAAGTCTTGCTATGGTCACTTCACATCTATTGTCTCAATCATTCAAACAAGAAACAGAAATAGAGAACATGTAAGATAAAGCAGTAAGGCGTCCCAAACGCTTAGTCAAAATGTTCTTTGATATCTGGCTTTACAAAAACATAGCCAGATGATGTAGCAAGGCATACACAATTGTTATCAGCTGCAGCCTGACTTAGTTACAATTATGTAAAAAGTAAGTACAAGACAATCCGACTAACATGTCGGTGCCAAACGGCAAGGTATAAAGTAGATAACAAAACGAGCGGGGAAGTAAGAAACCCACTCGAGTCCTCCTGCGATCATCCCTCTAGTGTTGACCATCTTGGAGGTAGAAGTAAGCTGGATCCTCGGGGACCGGCTCTAAATCTGGCCATGCAAAACCAGAGAGGTTAGACCTCTAATAGCAAGTACCACAAGGAAGCACGACATGAGAACTAAAACCAGTAATGTGAAATATGATAAATAGATCTCTGCTTGCTACTAGGATTCACATAACATCACGACACTTCGAACCAACCTCCCAACCAAACAAGGACAGAAGTTGGCCCGTCATGTCCTGACATTCTGATCATCCTAGTTAAGTAACAGAGTAGGTACAGTGCACAAACAAATCATCTTGAACGGTCAATCAAATCCTACGGCTTGCTATTTTGAGTCCCAAGTTATCCTGGAATTTATGCAATAAAGGATTTCTCAGTTCTTACTATGCGCAAGCAAGACTAGTCGATCCAGTTAATCATGTGCGCCATGCATGAATTAGACGAGTCCTAGCAGGACGCCCGTCAATATACCATATACAATAATAATATAAGCAGATACTGTTCCCTGCCCGTGTGGCAGGTTTACAGTATCTGTGGGAACCAGCCGGCCCGTCGGGTACTACTTCTCCCAAGGGGGCTGCCATGTAAGAACTCGGGAATCCATTCTCTCCATGCAATCATTATTTTATTTAACTTAATAGTCCCTACGTTGAGTGAAATGCCATGTCGTGGATCATGGTCATTCAAATGAGTACTTTTGTACGGGGTACGATATGCACAACTCTACAATGATACCAGTACGGTCAGGTTGTAGGTCTTACATAGCGTAATGCAACAATCAAAACTAACCACGGAGTAATCATGCCTTGAACATAAAGTACACATGCTTCTTTGGTAAGATAAATAAATAATAAATGAATTGAAGCCTGCATGTGCCTGTATGCCAATATTCGGGATTAGCCAGTCGATTTCAATAGTTCATAATTCATATGAACGTGTCTCATTCATTTAATTCAATAAGACGACTAGCCAGTCTCTTAGTTCCAACTAGGAACGCATGATCAATTATTAGTCAAGGTCACAATCATTATCAATGGTGACAAGGCATAAAAGTCAACTAGTATTCAGTGGGGTCGAGTCTACAACTCTCAGGGTTTAATTCCAGTCAATCGGGGTATCTATAACTCAATTCACGACACATGGTACATCCCACGTAACAATCTATATTTAACAGAAATATCAACATATCATGATTATATCAAGTTCATGCAAAAAGGCGTAAGGATATAAAATGGACGTTAAATATCTAATAAAATATCAATATACAGGGCTATAGAGAATCCAGGGTAAGCAGGCTACTCTCATGTCAGCCTACGCTCATGTCAGCGTACGCTCAGGTCAAGCTACGCTCAAGCCAGCGTACGCTCAGGTCATGCTACGCTCAGGTCAAGCTAGCGTATGGACTCCATACGACTCCTCTTCAAGGCAGCGTATGGACTCCATACGACTCCTCACTATCCAAGCCAGCGTACGCAAGTCATACGCTTCCAAAAGGCAGCGTATGAACTCTATACGACTCATTACTATCCAAGCCAGCGTACGCAAGTCATACGCTTCCAAAAGGCAGCGTATGAACTCCATACGACTCCTTACTATCCAAGCCAGCGTACGCAAGTCATACGCTTCCAAAAGGCAGCGTATGAACTCCATACGACTCCTTACTATCCACGTGAGCGTATGCAAGTCATACGCTCCCAAAAGGTAGCGTATGCACTCCATACGACTCCTGAGCATCCAAGTCAGCGTATGCAAGTCATACGCTCCCAAAAGGTAACGTACGAACTCCATACGACTCCTGACCATCCAAGTCAGCGTATGCAAGTCATACGCTCCGAAAAGGTTGCGTATGCAAGACACACGCTACCTAAAAAGGCAGCGTATGGACTCCATACTGCGCTACGCTAAAGAGTGCGCACAGCTCAGTGACGCAAGCTAAAAAGCTAGCGTACACTGCTCACTGTCTTCTCCAAACAGCAAGAACTCCATGGTTGCACCCCCAAGCTTCAAAAGTCCATAACTTGGTCAAAACAAGTCCAAATCCAACTTTCCAAAGGTCAAAATTGGGTAGAATAAACTTCTCTACAACATGGAACCATCAAAACTTGAAAACAAAGAAGTTTGATAGATCAAAACCACCAAACTCCAAAAATAACTCATTTCTAGATCTACAAAAATTAAGACTTCGAAATAAAAAATGCCAAGTTCTAAACTCTCTTAGGATCTCGCGAGGAAGATAAATGAACTACAAAAACATGGGTTCTCATGGGGAGCAAGTTGTACTTGCCTACGGTTTGGTAGGTGGAGAGAGTAATGAAGAAGAAGAAGAAGAGGAGTAATGGTGAGAATGAGTAATGAGGAGAGAGAATGGAGAGGGTGGCTTTAAATAGAAAGGGTGGTAGGTGGGAGCTAATGGGCCGGGTTGCAGGGGGATCCAACAAAGCCAACCCGAGAACCCAACCTAGGCTGAACCATAATAGGCTAACTAAAGCAGGGAATAAAATAACAGCAGAAATAAAATGCAGAAATAAAATTGCAGGAAATTAATTAACATGAATTAAAGAAAATTTAAATACAGGATAATACATGATAAATATTAAATAAATACATTCGAGGAGTACATGTATAAAATATGTATTCTGGGAACGGGAAGTGACATATCTAAGATTATCGCCAATCGGATGTCTGATCTTCTCCCCAAGATCATCTCCGAAGAGCAAAGCGGGTTTGTGAAAGGCCGCAATATTACAGATAACATCCTTCTAGCACAAGAGATGATCACGTGCATGAAGTTCCCGTCGAGGGGGGGAACGTGGCCATCAAACTTGACATGGAAAAAGCATACGACCGCCTAGACTGGCAGTTCATGATCTGGGTATTCAGGGCCTTCGGCTTCTCCGAACCATGGATCGACATCGTCTTTAGATCTATCAACAATGCGTGGTTCTCTACCGTCATTAATGGCCAGGCAGCGGGATTCTTTCGTTCTACCCGCGGGGTCAGACAGGGGGATCCGCTCTCTTCCACCATTTTTATTATTACGGCCGAAGCCCTCAGCAGAAGCCTCAATAGCATGCCAAGTATGGCTGATTTCAACCACTTCCACACCACCACCAGATGCCCTCTTATCACTCACCTGGCCTACGCTGACGATATCCTCATCTTCTCCTCTGGAGATAGCGGATCGATCGAGGTCGTCTTACGTACGATCGACAGATACACCAAATGCTCTGGTCAGCGTGTCAACAACAACAAGAGCGTCATCTACACTCATCACAAAGCTGATAGAACCCGTTCCACCCTGCTCGCCAACATGACCTCCTTCAGCACGGCCTACCCCCCTTCCTTTACCTCGGATGCCCGTTGGTGTACGGTAAAGCAAACTCCGGGATTTACGACCACCTAGCAGACAAGATCCGCAAACTCATTGCAGGATGGCACAACGCAACCTTATCCCCAGGAGGCAAAACGATCCTCATCAAATACGTGCTATCGTCTATCCCGATGTACACTCTGGCCATCTGTTCTCCCCCATGAAGGTGCTCCACTCTCTTGAATCCCTCTTTGCCAAGTTCTTTTAGGGGATAGCGACGGGAAAGACAAACATCACTGGGCCGGTTGGGAGACGATGGCCAAACCCACTGGAGAAGGTGGTCTGGGCTTCTGCAGACTTGCCCATATCGTGGACGCATGCTCCTTCAAGCTTTGGTGGAAGTTGCGCACCGAGACCTCCCTATGGACGAAGTTCATGAGAGCTAGGTACTCCAGATTCTCCCATCTGTCGGAGGCTAGCACTAACAACAGATCCTCGTCATCGTGGTGCCGTATAACTCGGGGCCGCATCACGGCTGAACCGTTTATTCGTCTCAAATTGGGTGACGGTCGTTCCCCGGCCTGTCTGGAGCGATGGTTAGGAGAAGATATCATCCATCCCAACATTCTTACTCCGCAGGGGTGCGCCATTAGAGACCTTTGGGAGGGCAGTTCCGGATGGAATTGGAGGAAGGTCAGAGATTGGCTTGGCCAACCTGCGGCCACCAATCTTCTTGCCACAAATTTGCAGATATCCGACACGTCCGACTCCTGGAGATGGTCCCCTAACCCGTGTGGGACTTTCACTTTGGCCTCCGCCAGAATTATTGCCAGAGGCAGCGGGGTGCCTAATATCGTTTATGCCAAATTTTGGCAGACATGCATTCCCATCAAATGGTCCATCCTCATCTGGCGTGCTCTTCGCCGCAAGATCCCGACGGACGACATCATCAAATCATTGGGATTCAGCTTCGCTTCCAGATGCCACTGCTGCGAGGAGCACAAGACGGAATCTGCTGAGCACGTCCTTCTTTTGGGGGACCTGGCTGCAGGCACATGGTCCAAGCTTCATCAGAGTCTTAGTATGGGTCATCCGACCGGGGGCTTCTACGATCTTCTGGACTTCTGGAGCCGATACCACGGACATCAGATCGTTGCAGCCGCCGGCATTTGGGTTCTTTGGAAAAACAGGAACAAATTCCGATATGAAGGACGCCAACTCCCCCCCCACTCAACTATACAGAGAGGTCATTAGACAATGCTTCAAAGTAAGGAGGCGCTGCTCCCACGTCTCCAACTCGTTCTGGGAGGCCCTGGACTAGGCCGTCCTCCCCTACCTTTTGTGTGCGCGTATCGCACTTTTCATCTTTTGTCCTTTCGTCGCGTTTGCGCGCTTTCTTGTATAGGCTTCGGCATTTTGTGCCTATTTCTTCAATAAAAGTCCGGTTTTCCCAATATATATATATCCAAAAACCCTAGTTTATCTCCATGGCCGATTTTGGAGTTTTGATCTCAGTGATTCTCCGACTTCCCGAAGCGATTGCCGCCAACCCCAATGTGGTTTTCGTGTGCCATTTTTTATTGGAAGCATATTGAGGTATAGTTTCTGAATATTTAATTTATTTTCATAATTTTTGAATCTAAATTTTTGAAAAATTCGTGGAATGTCGGTTGTCCGAAATTTGACAAGGTTCGGTGTTTTCGAGATTCTGGGAGAACCAGGAATCAGAATCATGAACTGTTTGAAGTTTTAAAAAGCTAACACCGAGATATACAACATATATGTTTTCTAGAAATTAATAAATTCATCTAATATTTTAATTAATTCGTAGAACTCGGTTTTGGCCGTTAAATCATCGATTTGGTCACGGTTAGCTATAATGGTGATATCTTTGACCAAAGCGTGATTTTGTGACACGGTCGATTCTAGTGCACTCGTGGCACTGAAATATACTAGAGTGCATACTCAAGTCATAGAGTTTGTGTCATTTAACTACTTAGTCAACGAGATGTCTCGATTTGCATGCTACGGTTCCCGAATTGGAAGTTGTGACTTTCTCGGGCCAAAAACTTATGTTTAATCTTTATTTCAAAATTATATTAGATTAAATTAGGATTTTATGTGATTTATTTCAGAATTAAATATAATTAGTTATGATAAACCATTAGCCACTTTTTAGAGTTTTTACAGTAGGATTTTCATATCTAACTTATGATCATTTATGTGACGGGGTAGATCGGGCTACGACGTCTTGAGTCACGACTTCATCCTTTTCCGGAGCAAGGCAAGTTTTACTATGGTATTATATTACCTTTATTTTGTACTGCTGTATTGTTATACTGTCTTTTCACTGTTACATCTTTATATTTCATGTTGTCACTGTTCTTAATTGATCATGATTTTACTGCTTGTACACGAGAGTTAGAGTCGCTAGAGTATATGTACATGTTCATGTCTTACTTCTAGTTTATCGTGATCATTGTTTATCGTCTTGTTAATGTTTATCGTATTGGAAATGGTGAGATAGCCGGGTGGGAGAATACGACTAGTAGACATGTGGCACCCCAGTGTAGCCCAGAGTTTATTCGGTCAGGGAACCGTCTGACAGTGTTTGTTCAGTCAATACACCTCATGTGTTGACTGTCCGATTCCTAATCCAACCACATGTTGAACGTTGGTATTCTAAATCATACAGTACACGTGATCTTGTTGCTATATTGTTCATTCATTTCTTTTCCATCGAGCCGACTGTCATATTGTTCTTATGTTATAACTTTACTCTTTTGTATCATGCATCTAGTTCGTTTTCCTTATTATTGTTTCCTTCATGCATGTATATTATATTGTGTAGTGTGATGTTATGGTGAACTTGTTCCAATCCTGATTGGATTTTTTTTCAGTTGACAGATTCTTGATGACTTGCTCTCTTGTTTTGGGTTCCTTCGGGTGGAATTAGAGATATCTTGAAGGCCAAAACCTAGAGACTAAGTTAGATGGTTTAGATTTGTTGTATTAGATTTTGTGAGACATTGTATTTGGTTAAATATAAATTTTGTAATTGATTTAGAAACTAAGTTAGATACCGTCGACACTGCGGCGTAGGATGGGCTTGCGCACACACTCGCATCCCGAAAAGCGGATGCGGGTTGTGACAATTGTACTGCCAGTTCATTTTACGACTGCCAAATTTTTGGCAGTGCTAATACTATCAGTTAAAATATATATTGCTCAATATTTTATGTAGGAATGTCAAATTTTTTGACAGTCCTACCAATTGGAAGGACTGTCAAAATTTTGACAGTTCTAAAAATATATGTTACTCATTGTTTTATGTAGGATTGTCAAAAAATTTGACAGTCCTTCCCCATCATCGTCCCCAATTCCGACTGTGGACGAATTTTTGAAGTTCGTAACCCTAAAATCGGTTCAAAACTTCGAAAATCCATCTAGAATGAATACTAAATCAAATTTTAGTTACTAGAAGATAAATTTTAGGCATGAACATGGATTGAGAGATTTGGAAGAGAAAATGTTTAGGATTTTGGGAGGGAGAAGGGAAGACGAATAAGCGAAAAAATAAAAGAAAAGAAAAGAAAATCAACTTATATATCAACATTTGGGCTAAGTAATTTTTCTAGTGGCAAACTTGTATATTAAAAAAATAGACTAGCCTTTAGTAAGTGTCATGATCCGCACCCGGACGCCCAGCCTACGTCGCAGTATCGACGGTAGAGCGCTATCAGGTACCCAAAACTAACTACAACATCTAAAGATCCATAACTATAAAGGTACTCGTATCACATCACAAAAACTAAGGAAGATAAGACAAGAAATAATAACAATATCACTAGAACAACTAGAATTAAGGATCATATGAGACAAGAATAAAACAGAGGGAAACAATAACAAAACTAAATAACTACCAGACCTAGAACTCCTGAGAGACAACTCACGGTGAAGAATACCGAGAACCACCCCAGCTAGCAACATCCTGTAGTCCAATACTGAGGGCACAACTACTCCTAAAATATTGTCAACATATCCAGTCAGGATGGAACGAACACAAATATCAAATAATAGTTCTAGTTAGACGATATTGAAAATGTAGCAGTAAATAGAAAAAATATACAAGGAATCACGAAATGTACATGTGAGTATCATGGCAAGGTAAGCTGTAAATCTAGAGCTAGAACAAGGCAAGTAAAACTGATCATGGCATGTACAAGAATCGAGAATCATACTATCTACGTGAGTGAATACTAGCTACGACATGTGGCCGGCTTGGGAACTTGCACAATAGTAACAGGCCTGGCTAATCATACGTGGAGTGTATGATCAACACTCACAATCAATAAGTACACAATGAGTGCACAATAGGAATTGACCACATATCTACACTAATACTCCCCGCCCCTGACTAGTATAGTGGATCCAACCATGACACGTCATGACACAAGATTCTCCGAGAAGGTAGCAAGTCTTCCCGAGAATCGTGTCTACACAATGCACAAGGAACAAGACAGGACTTGCACAATATATACCAAGGAAAGCAAGGAATAACATCTCATGCTAGGATCCAGACAAATACCAATCCGTGTGAACTATGTGTCAAGAGAACAAGAATATCTATACTATATACAAGAAACATAGACGATATCATAAAACAGAAATATTATCAGATAATGTACTCGCCTGAAATCTGGTAGAATATGTCAACTGTGTAATCTGGCTCAGAGTGAAATCACAGACCTAAAGATGAGATATATATAAGCTAATTAGGGTTCAACAGTGTTAGGCATGATTATATAGTATAAGCTATGTAATCTAGGTCAATCTCAGTCCACTAAGTCAAACTAGGTCACACTGAGTCACACTAGGTCAAACTAGGTCACAGGAAGTCAAACCAAGTCAACTAGGTCAAACTGGGTCAATGGTTGACTTATAGTTGACTTTTAGTCAACTGGTCAACTCTAGTCAACTCTGGTCAACTCTGGTCAACTCTAGGTTAAACTAGGTCAAATGTTGACTCTACTTTGACGTTCAGTCAAAGCAGTCAACCATGGTCAAACAGGGTCAAGGCTAGTCTCTATAAACATCTACAGGGTCAACATATTAATTTCAGTGGTTGTGAAATCACTGGAATCGATGGATCTCAAAATACAACAAAAGGAGAGATTATAATAATAGGGTGAAAACCTACAGATGTTGTCGGATGGTGAAACAACCATCACCAGCGTGTCCAAAATGGTCAAATTATCTAGGATAGCCTATCCATAAGTCCAATTTGGATACAAGGGCAAAAAGGTAATTTCGAGTCAAAACGGTGTCCGTGTCGGACCCACTTTGTACCAAAAAATATGCCGAAATAAAAGTCCTCAAAATCTAGAAAAAATATATGTCCACGGATCCAGAATGACACGAACTCAACGGTTATCCGAAATTGGATTCCGATGAGCCGATCTTAAAATAGCCCATTGACCCGGATATTGGAATCCGATTTGCACGAAAATGCGTGTCGGAGCCAATGTCCACAAAACTCAACAAATTATATGTCAACGAGTCTAGAATGACGATACAAACTCAACGGTATATCCAGAATTGGATTCCGATGAGCCGATCTCAAAAAGTCCAGTTGACCCGGACCGTGGGGCCCACGTTGCACCAAAATGCGTACCATGGCCCACGTCCTCCAAACTAAGAAAATTTTATATGAAAAGATGCCAGAACGACGCCACGAGTCTACTGGTGGTGTCAAAAATTGAATCCGGAGTCCCGGATTCAAAATTAGGATTTTACAAGTGTAAAATTAAGAATTCGGACGACCAATTTTGATGTCGAATTCGACCAACCAAACGTGCTCACAATGAAACAAAATTGAAATGGCAGGAAGAGGGTTATACCAGCTGTACACAGGAACTGGTAGAACACCAAACGGAGCTGCGATGGCGGAGTTACGAGTCGACGAAGTTGGCTCCGTAAAACTGTCCAAAATATACACAATTTAAACGGTCAACTTGGTGGCCGGTTTTGATGTATCAAATGACAAAATTAACGGACGAAACTTGAGGGGAGTGAAGAGCTATATACCGAGATTGTGACGGAGCAAAGAGTTCGTCGATCCAACGGTCGAATCTCCCAGAAAACACGCGCAAAGTTGCTGCGACGAGCCACAAAATCTGAGTTCAATTCCGCGCGCGTCACGGCGGGATCCCGTACGAAACGTACGAATCGACTGTCGTACGCGCCGGGGACGAGGGTGGATGTCAGGGGGACCTCGCCGGAGGGTTCGCCGGCCAGATAGGGGGGCCGACGGTAGCGCCGTGCGGCCGTGGCAGCCTGCTGCTGCCGGTGGCACTGCTTGATGGTTGCTGCTGCGCGCGGCTGCGGCCACTGGCGGTGGCGGTGCGACGCGACGGCGGCAGCGTGCGGCTGGGGAGGGAGGAGGAGGAGAGTGGAGGTGGTGGTGGCGGTGATGGTTTGATGATGGTGAGGGTGATAGTGATGGTTTGATGATGGTGAGGGTGGTGGTATTGGTTTTGAATGGAAGAAAACAAAGAAGGAGTGAGGAAGAAGAAGAAGAAGAAAATTTGGGGGGGGGTGGCTGTCGTACGGGTAGGGGAGAGAGAGAGGGTGTGATGTGAGGGGGTGGGTGAGAGAGAGAGAGAGTTATATCGATATATATATTATATATGTATATGTGTGTGTATATATTATATAAAGAGAGAGAGATATTTAGAGGGAGAATAGAGAGAGGGGAGGGGGGGGGCTACTGCTCTTGTACAGAAGGGGGGGAAGAGTGCTGATGGTGATGGGTAAGGGTATGGTGAGAGAGAGATATTTAAATATATATGTATATATATTATATGTATATATATATTATATGTATATATATGTGTGTATATATACAAGGAGAGAGAAATAGATATTTTGAGTAGGGAAGAGAGAGAATATTATGTCGGGTGTATGGATAGACATGATAGGGCCTACACCAAATTGGATTTGGTGTTGGGTCAAGTTTGGACAAGCTTGGGGCCAAGATTTAATTAAAATAACAATTTAAACTAATTAAAATCATGGATGAAACGGGAGCACAAGGGAGATCAATTTGGTGGCACGCAAGTGGTGTCACGACCCGTACCCTAGAGTTAGGGCACGAGAACGTAACGACGCCCAGCCTACGCCGCAGTGTCGGCGGTAGAACGCTGTCCTAGGTCTCATGCATTTAACAGTATAAGGCTAAACAGTTTATACTCCCCGAATGGGGGTGACATAGCAGATACAGATTCAATCACATCTAAGGTAGAGCATGATAAGGATAGATAAAACATAAAATCCAAAATAAATACAGGAGATAGAAGTCTAAGTGTCTAAGATACATGAACCCAGAAGTACATCTCAAAACTCAAATAAAAATACAGTAATCCCCAAAGTAAATACAACTCCAGACAAAATGAAAACTACCTAAACAAACCCTACTGTGTCTCCTCTAGGCTAGCAGGCACCTCCAGGCTATCTGTAAAATTTATCAACAGGTCCAGTCAGGACTGGAGCGAGCACAGTACATCTCAACAGTTCATAGCAGGTTAGAAAATATAATCATGCAGTAAAGTAAGATACAGGTACTGAAAGAAATGCTGTATGTAAACAGAGAGAGAGAGCTGTAATAGAAATATCTACTATACATAGAGAACTAGCAGTGACTAGTGAGTCAGAGTAAAATATAAACATGTGAATGGCATAGGAGATTCATGACTACAGCTAAGAGAGTGATTCATGACTACAGCTACTGGGATAATATTCACATGTCTATTTCCACTCCCCCATCCCCAATCGATACACAAAGATCCGTTCAAGTTATGTTAAGATTCGTGAAACTTCACATGGCTCATAAAATGAGTGATACGTGAAGGTGATTCATGATGGCTCTGTGAACATGAGAGTACATGTGTCACAAGCGATTCGTGAATCAGAGGAAGCATAGAGATACGTGATGATTCGTGAAACGCACAAAACATGCAGTATCCGATGCTCCCGAGGGGGATAACATCTCATGAAAAGATTCATATAGTACCAATCCGTGTGACCAACGTGACAGTATCAAGTAAAGTAATTTAAAGCAGGAAAATAATTCTAAGCAGGATATGAAATGATCAGAGAATGTACTCGCCTTGATAACCTGAACAGCTGATAAGTATAGGGGGTCCCACTGAAGCCACAGAGTCCTATTTAAAGCAACACAGGTTACAAGGTGTTTCAAGTTGAAATAAATGAATCTCTATAATCAATCTACATTATTCTAGGTTCTTCTAAGTCAAAACAACTCTAGGTCGACTCCGGTCAATAATCTAGTCAAACTAGGTCAAGTGTTGACTTACAGTTGACTTTGGGTCAACTGGTCAACTCTGGTCAAACAGGGTAAATCTAATCTAATTATTAAAGTGTACTTCGTTATTTGTACGTCGAAACTTACGGCACGCAAATCGAGATAAGAAGATTATCGGTAAGGTTGATAATCTTATTATAGTGATCCACGTATCCAACTTGTCAATTTCAGCGATGTGAGATCACTGGAATTTGCTGATCTCAGTTTCGTTGTACTAATCCCGAAATACGAACATTATATGAATTAATTATTAATTACTTATAAAAAGGTTAAACTCAGAGAAATTATCAACAAACATTGTCGGACGATGAAATGAACATCGCCAACGTGTCCAGAATGGTCAAATTAGCTAGGATAGCCTACCCAACGGTCCAATTTGGACACAAGGGCAAAAAGGTAATTTCGGGTCAAAACGGTATTCGTGTCGGAGCCGTTTTGCACCGAAAAACGTGCAAGAAAACAAATCCATAAAATATAACAAATTATATGTCCACGCAACCAGAATGTCGATACGAACCCAACGGTATCTCCAGAATTGGATTCCGTTGACCCGATCTCATTTTGGCCCGTTGACCAGAACTTGGAATTCCGGTTTGCACGGAAATGCGTGCCGGAGCCAAAGTTCTCAAAACTCAGCAAACTACCTGTCAACGAGTCCAGAATGATGATACGAACTCAACGGTATCTCCGAAATTGGATTCCGATGAGCCGATCTCAAAATGACCCGTTGACCCAGAAAGTGGGACCCGCTTTGCACCGAAAAACGTGCCCGGGCGCACGTTCTCCAAATCTAACAAATTTTATATGAAAACATGCCAGAACGACGCCACGAATCTAATGGTGGTGTCAGAAATGAAATCTGGAGTCCCGTGTTCAAAAATGGAATTTTACAAGTTGAAAATTACGAATTCGGACGGCCAACTTTGGCGTCGAATTCAACCAATCAAACAAGCTCAAACTGAAATGAAATCTAAAGGGGGCAGGAAGAGGGTTATACCAGCTTCGCATCGGAACTGGTAGCACGTCAAACGGAGCTGCGGTGGAGGAGATACAAGCTGACGAAGTTGGCCCCGCGAAACTGTCCAAATTTAATACAATTTAAACGGTCAACTTGGTGGCCGGTTTTCATGTATCAAACGATAAAATTAACGGACAAAAATTGACAGGGATGAAGGTGGATATACCAAGATTGCGACGGAGCGAAGAAATCGCCTATCCAACGGTCGGATCTCCGGGAAAACGAGCGCAAAGTCGCTGCGACGGGGCACAATTTCAGCGTCGTTTCCGAGCTCGTCACAACGGGAACCCGTGCCAAACGCACGAATCGCCCCCGATACGCGTCGGAGAGGAGAGTGGAGGCCACTGGGCCTGCCTGGGGGGTGTGCCCGGCAATGGGGGAGGTCGTCCTCGCCTGCCACGGCGGCGGTGGCGCCGGCGGTGGCGCCTGCACGCGCGTTCTCGCGCGCCCAAAGCGAGCGCTGAGACGCGCTGCTGCATGCTGCGCTGTTGGAGCGCGCTCGCGCCGTACGCTGCGCGCACGGGGCCGACCTGGCCGGCACGGCGACGGCGGTGGCCGCGGTGCACGGCCATGCAGTGGCGAGGCGGCGGGGGTGGTTAGTTGGCCGGAAAATGGAAGTGTTGGTGGAGGAGAATAGGTGGTGCGGCTTTGAGTGGTGTGGAGGAGATAGCTCGAAGAGGAGGAGGAAATGGAGGAGAGGTCCTCGGCCTGGTGGTCGGAGCCTCGCCGGAGGGGGTGGGTCGATCCAGGAAGGAGGAGGAGGAGTTGGCTGTCGGGTATTGGTTTGTGAAGGAGGAGTGGTGGTTTTGAGGTTGATATGGAGAGATGGAGTTGGAGAAGATGATGCATGGAGGTGGAGGAGTTGTTGATGTGGAGGCCGACCGCGGCGGAGATGGCCGGAGCTGGGTCGGCCCAAGGAGGAGGAGGGAGAAGGTGAGTTGCTGCTGTGATTGATTTGTTTTTGTTGTTGTTGTGTGTTAGAAAGTATAAGTGTGAGAGAGAGAGAAAGAGATGAGAGTAATCAATGAGGGAGGAGAGAGAATAAGTTGTTCCCTCTCAAAGTTAGGGCCGGCCATGCATAGGGGTGTTGGGAAAAATTGATGTAGGGAAAAATGGATGGTGATGATTGATTTGGAGAATCAAAGGCTACAAATTAATTTGAGAAAAATTGTCTTTCCTAAGGGAATTAAATAAATAGGGATTTACACTCAAAATTCGAAATAGAAAAGTAGGTATGGAATATTATTTTTGGACAATAAAATATGAGGGTGTCATGATGGAGAATAACACGGAGCTGGACTGGGCTCGGTGGAGCCGGATTGGGTCAAAATTGGACATTGTGCAAAAATCGAATTAAAATTAGACGTTGATGATCATGTGTAAATAAGTTGCACATGGGGATTCCAATAAATGGGACACAAGTGGCGGACGGGTAGTAGGCTCAAAGTGGGCCATGTCCATAGTTGGGGCTGACAGGTTTTGGTCGACAGGGGACCCACAAATCAAGTTGGAAAATGAATGTGACGCCGTGGCATGAAATAAAATCGGGTCACGCGTCGGAAAAGTTGTGCGAATCAAATGGAGCCCAAAATGATATGAATGAGTGGGAAACGAAGGTCATTGGTGACGAGCGTCTCGAGTAGATCATCAATGAGGGGTTGGTTTCAAGAAACTGACTGGTCTTGCGCTCCCAATTTAAATGTCATGGTAACGCACTAAAAATGATCAAGAAAAAGAGTGGGAAAATAAATAACAATCAATTGGTCTAAACCGACCCAAAGTTCAGCGAAGCAGAAAGAGCACAAGGGAACAAGTTTGGGTGGGACACCATATACCGTCATGAAGGTAATCGTGTCCACTCCAAAACTCGTGAAGAAGATTTCCAGAATTGAAC
This sequence comes from Iris pallida, assembly GCA_029216955.1. Taxonomy (NCBI): domain Eukaryota; kingdom Viridiplantae; phylum Streptophyta; class Magnoliopsida; order Asparagales; family Iridaceae; genus Iris; species Iris pallida. The sequence goes on from JANAVB010021197.1 coordinate 5,363,254, forward strand.
ATCCCTGATACTCCAAATATCAATGGCATGAAAGAGTACACTTACAGATAAATAAATAGAATAAAATATTTATCAAAACCAAATAATCAGGAAAAATAAAATAAAATGAAAAAATTTAACCCGAAATTCAGGGTGCTCACATCCTACCCACCTTATAAAAATTTCGTCCTCGAAATTAAAACGTCCATACTCCCTCTAGGTCAAACCCCCACAATCAAGTCCCAGAACTTAAACAAAACATACCATCAGAAAGAACAACGTCCAGGGTCATGGCATACGGTGGTAGTGAAAGTCTCATCTAGGTATACTAGTCATGCTAACTGATTCGGTCATAGGGTATCAAAACACACAAGCAATCCAGAGTGCTAAACTTAGAAAAGATACAGAAATAACAAATCATCAAAACTGTAAGGTGGTCTACCATCCTATATGAAAACTGGTACTCATCAAAATGATTAAAGAAAGGTAACTACCAATCATCAAAAAGGGGGTACTACCCAAAAAAGAACAATCAAAATCACAAGTTTTTATAACGAAAGTCGATTACATTGAAATCCACTCACAATACATAATATAGAGAGCGTTAGAGAGGAAAAAGCTAACATTTAAACCAGTGAAGTATCAACATGATGCAGTCTCAGATTTGATAATTTCAACATAAAACTCAACCAAATTTTTTTGAATTGAAACCCTACGTATAGCATACATGTGCAGTAATGTAAAAATAACTAATAACATGAAATCTGTATTGAATTACGAATTTAAACTAGAAAGCAGAAAACCAGAATATTGGGGTTTGGAAATTAACATCAACAACATATTAATATTCATTCAGATAGGTGGAAATCAATGTGTAACATGCATATGTGTCAGAAAAGTGTCCACTACATATATTCATATATATATTCTCATGTCCCAATATAAAAATTTAATTCTACGTTAAGACCAACATTTAGATTCCTACCAAGATCGCAAAATAGGTGATTGACGTAATCAAGACAGTTTTATTATCATTATTATTTAATACAAGAATAATAGCAAGAAAGAAATAACGATAAAATATGTTCTGCTTATCTGTTTAAAGAAGGAACCGTTTTGAAATCAGAGCTAAATTATCAAATCCAAGGTAAAGTCTAGCAAAATCATAAATTCATTGTATTAAGGAGAAATTCATAGGAGAAGTTACACAAGGTTTATGAAAATAGCTAAAGTTACTCCTAAGCAAAATAATGAGAGGCAAACAACAAAACAATTAAATTTTTTTTTTTTTTGAAGGACTGAAACAATGTAGAGAAACATATTCGAAATATTTAAAGGACAATCTGATAATCATATGCGTCTATCCAAAATAATGATACTCTAAATCCTCGTCATACTAGTAAGCAAGGTTACGATAATCACAGAGTCCTTGACTTATGCACATATATCTAGAATCATGGTATTTAACATTTTCACGATGCCGCTAGCTTGGCTGCAAAAACCTTAAATTCCCACACCCGAGAAATATATCCAAGTCAACTATATGTCCTCACCATGCTGACTAATGTGACCGTAGAAGATTAGATTTCCATAACTTAGATGACCTAGCCCATATAATTTCATCTTGCCAAAATTAAATTAAATCAATAATGAATACTCAAAATCAATCAAATTTATTAAGGAACATCAAAATTCAAAAATGAACAAAATCCATCGAAATACAAACTCGAATGCAACAACTATCATCAAAATTCAGAATTCGACAATCTTCCATCAAAACTAATAAATACAAACTCAAGTTCAACAATGATCCATCAAAATCAAATTCGACAACAGAAAATAAGGGTAAATCAAATTAAGGAAAAGGGAGTTTCAAATCGAAGTTTAAATAAGATTCTCAAGGGTCGTCCCAGGAATCTCTCAAGGGTCCTAACTGTGATTGAGTACCTTCAAAATATATCCTAATCCTGCTGCAGGCTGTAGTGGTACTCTAGTTCGAATACCACTACACTTTAGTCTCGACCTGCATGGGCCACCACTAAAAACGTGTCACGACCCGTACCCTAGAGTTAGGGCACGAGAACGTAACGACGCCCAGCCTACGCCGCAGTGTCGGCGGTAGAACACTGTCCTAGGTCTCATGCATTTAACAGTATAAGGCTAAACAGTTTATACTCCTCGAATGGGGGTGACATAGCAGATACAGATTCAATCACATCTAAGGTAGAGCATGATAAGGATAGATAAAACATGAAATCCAAAATAAATACAGGAGATAGAAGTCTAAGTGTCTAAGATACATGAACCCAGAAGTACATCTCAAAACTCAAATAAAAATACAGTAATCCCCAAAGTAAATACAACTCCAGACAAAATGAAAACTACCTAAACAAACCCTACTGTGTCTCCTCTAGGCTAGCAGGCACCTCCAGGCTATCTGTAAAATTTATCAACAGGTCCAGTCAGGACTGGAGCGAGCACAGTACATCTCAACAGTTCATAGCAGGTTAGAAAATATAATCATGCAGTAAAGTAAGATACAGGTACTGAAAGAAATGCTGTATGTAAACAGAGAGAGAGAGCTGTAATAGAAATATCTACTATACATAGAGAACTAGCAGTGACTAGTGAGTCAGAGTAAAATATAAACATGTGAATGGCATAGGAGATTCATGACTACAGCTAAGAGAGTGATTCATGACTACAGCTACTGGGATAATATTCACATGTCTATTTCCACTCCCCCATCCCCAATCGATACACAAAGATCCGTTCAAGTTATGTTAAGATTCGTGAAACTTCACATGGCTCATAAAATGAGTGATACGTGAAGGTGATTCATGATGGCTCTGTGAACATGAGAGTACATGTGTCACAAGCGATTCGTGAATCAGAGGAAGCATAGAGATACGTGATGATTCGTGAAATGCACAAAACATGCAGTATCCGATGCTCCCGAGGGGGATAACATCTCATGAAAAGATCCATATAGTACCAATCCGTGTGACCAACGTGACAGTATCAAGTAAAGTAATTTAAAGCAGAAAAATAATTCTAAGCAGGATATGAAATGATCAGAGAATGTACTCGCCTTGATAACCTGAACAGCTGATAAGTATAGGGGGTCCCACTGAAGCCACAGAGTCCTATTTAAAGCAACACAGGTTACAAGGTGTTTCAAGTTGAAATAAATGAATCTCTATAATCAATCTACATTATTCTAGGTTCTTCTAAGTCAAAACAACTCTAGGTCGACTCCGGTCAATAATCTAGTCAAACTAGGTCAAGTGTTGACTTACAGTTGACTTTGGGTCAACTGGTCAACTCTGGTCAAACAGGGTAAATCTAATCTAATTATTAAAGTGTACTTCGTTATTTGTACGTCGAAACTTACGGCACGCAAATCGAGATAAGAAGATTATCGGTAAGGTTGATAATCTTATTATAGTGATCCACGTATCCAACTTGTCAATTTCAGCGATGTGAGATCACTGGAATTTGCTGATCTCAGTTTCGTTGTACTAATCCCGAAATACGAACATTATATGAATTAATTATTAATTACTTATAAAAAGGTTAAACTCAGAGAAATTATCAACAAACATTGTCGGACGATGAAATGAACATCGCCAACGTGTCCAGAATGGTCAAATTAGCTAGGATAGCCTACCCAACGGTCCAATTTGGACACAAGGGCAAAAAGGTAATTTCGGGTCAAAACGGTATTCGTGTCGGAGCCGTTTTGCACCGAAAAACGTGCAAGAAAACAAATCCATAAAATATAACAAATTATATGTCCACGCAACCAGAATGTCGATACGAACCCAACGGTATCTCCAGAATTGGATTCCGTTGACCCGATCTCATTTTGGCCCGTTGACCAGAACTTGGAATTCCGGTTTGCACGGAAATGCGTGCCGGAGCCAAAGTTCTCAAAACTCAGCAAACTACCTGTCAACGAGTCCAGAATGATGATACGAACTCAACGGTATCTCCGAAATTGGATTCCGATGAGCCGATCTCAAAATGACCCGTTGACCCAGAAAGTGGGACCCGCTTTGCACCGAAAAATGTGCCCGGGCCCACGTTCTCCAAATCTAACAAATTTTATATGAAAACATGCCAGAACGACGCCACGAATCTAATGGTGGTGTCAGAAATGAAATCTGGAGTCCCGTGTTCAAAAATGGAATTTTACAAGTTGAAAATTACGAATTCGGACGGCCAACTTTGGCGTCGAATTCAACCAATCAAACAAGCTCAAACTGAAATGAAATCTAAAGGGGGCAGGAAGAGGGTTATACCAGCTTCGCATCGGAACTGGTAGCACGTCAAACGGAGCTGCGGTGGAGGAGATACAAGCTGACGAAGTTGGCCCCGCGAAACTGTCCAAATTTAATACAATTTAAACGGTCAACTTGGTGGCCGGTTTTCATGTATCAAACGATAAAATTAACGGACGAAAATTGACAGGGATGAAGGTGGATATACCGAGATTGCGACAGAGCGAAGAAATCGCCGATCCAACGGTCGGATCTCCGGAAAAACGAGCACAAAGTCGCTGCGACGGGGCGCAATTTCAGCATCGTTTCCGAGCTCGTCACAACGGGAACCCGTGCCAAACGCACGAATCGCCCCCGATACGCGTCGGAGAGGAGAGTGGAGGCCATTGGGCCTGCCTGGGGGTGTGCCCGGCAATGGGGGAGGTCGTCCTCGCCTGCCACGGCGACGGTGGCGCCGGCGGTGGCGCCTGCACGCGCGTTCTCGCGCGCCCAAAGCGAGCGCTGGGACGCGCTGCTGCATGCTGCGCTGTTGGAGCGCGCTCGCGCCGTACGCTGCGCGCGCGGGGCCGACCTGGCCGGCACGGCGACGGCGGTGGCCGCGGCGCACGGCCATGCAGTGGCGAGGCGGCGGGGGTGGTTAGTTTGCCGGAAAATGGAAGTGTTGGTGGAGGAGAATAGGTGGTGCGGCTTTGAGTGGTGTGGAGGAGATAGCTCGAAGAGGAGGAGGAAATGGAGGAGAGGTCCTCGGCCTGGTGGTCGGAGCCTCACCGGAGGGGGTGGGTCGATCCAGGAAGGAGGAGGAGGAGTTGGCTGTCGGGTATTGGTTTGTGAAGGAGGAGTGGTGGTTTTGAGGTTGATATGGAGAGATGGAGTTGGAGAAGATGATGCATGGAGGTGGAGGAGTTGTTGATGTGGAGGCCGACCGCGGCGGAGATGGCCGGAGCTGGGTCGGCCCAAGGAGGAGGAGGGAGAAGGTGAGTTGCTGCTGTGATTGATTTGTTTTTGTTGTTGTTGTGTGTTGGAAAGTATAAGTGTGAGAGAGAGAGAAAGAGATGAGAGTAATCAATGAGGGAGGAGAGAGAATAAGTTGTTCCCTCTCAAAGTTAGGGCCGGCCATGCATAGGGGTGTTGGGAAAAATTGATGTAGGGAAAAATGGATGGTGATGATTGATTTGGAGAATCAAAGGCTACAAATTAATTTGAGAAAAATTGTCTTTCCTAAGGGAATTAAATAAATAGGGATTTACACTCAAAATTCGAAATAGAAAAGTAGGTATGGAATATTATTTTTGGACAATAAAATATGAGGGTGTCATGATGGAGAATAACACGGAGCTGGACTGGGCTCGGTGGAGCCGGATTGGGTCAAAATTGGACATTGTGCAAAAATCGAATTAAAATTAGACGTTGATGATCATGTGTAAATAAGTTGCACATGGGGATTCCAATAAATGGGACACAAGTGGGGACGGGTAGTAGGCTCAAAGTAGGCCATGTCCATAGTTGGGGCTGACAGGTTTTGGTCGACAGGGGACCCACAAATCAAGTTGGAAAATGAATGTGACGCCGTGGCATGAAATAAAATCGGGTCACGCGTCGGAAAAGTTGTGCGAATCAAATGGAGCCCAAAATGATATGAATGAGTGGGAAACGAAGGTCATTGGTGACGAGCGTCTCGAGTAGATCATCAATAAGGGGTTGGTTTCAAGAAACTGACTGGTCTTGCGCTCCCAATTTAAATGTCATGGTAACGCACTGAAAATGATCAAGAAAAAGAGTGGGAAAATAAATAACAATCAATTGGTCTAAACCGACCCAAAGTTCAGCGAAGCAGAAAGAGCACAAGGGAACAAGTTTGGGTGGGACACCATATACCGTCATGAAGGTAATCGTGTCCACTCCAAAACTCGTGAAGAAGATTTCCAGAATTGAACATCCCTGATACTCCAAATATCAATGGCATGAAAGAGTACACTTACAGATAAATAAATAGAATAAAATATTTATCAAAACCAAATAATCAGGAAAAATAAAATAAAATGAAAAAATTTAACCCGAAATTCAGGGTGCTCACAAGTGGCATGTGCATAGTAGACTCAAAACAGGCCATGGCCATATATTGGGTCGAGCAGATTGGACCGATGTTGGGCCCGAAAATTAGGTTGGAAGTTAAGTAACGTATTACGGCAGACGATAAATTGGTCTAAATTGACCCGAAAGTTGCGCGAAGAAAATGGAGCACAAGGGAACAAGTTCGAGTGGGACATGATATATTAAATTGAAGATAATCTTGTCTACTACAAACTTCAAGAAGAAAGTTTCCAGAGACTGGCATCACTGATGCTCTAGAAATTAAAGTCACGGTAAAGAGCATTTAATGATCAAAATTAATTAAATAAGATGAATTATCGAAAATAATTTATTTAGAAAATTTGAAAATAAATCCCGAAAATTCAGGGGGCTTACAGTAAGTATTGAAGTGCCTTTATAATTTGCCTATGAAAACCATAATATCATCATCCATTTTTTCTTTGTTGCACAAAATATTTAATTTTAGGATATCGTTATTGGCACTCCTAAAATGTTATCATGCACTCCTCTTTAATTTTCTAACATTCAAATTCCAAATTTGTTTATGTATTAACACTATTGGCACTCCTAAAATATCATCATGCACTCCTCCCTCCATGCATGCACAAATTAATGTCATATTTAATGCATGAGTATATTTGGAATTACAATGATAGAAAATTAAAGAGGAGTGCATGATGACATTTTAGGAGTTTCAATAATAGCACCCTAATTTTAAAATACAGTTTGGCCATTTTGGTTGTCACAATAACCGTTCACAACAAAGAAAAACTTGAAAATACTGGCGGCTTTCCTTTAATTACACTCAAGTAAAATTAAATTAGATAGAAAATATCTTATCTTCTACAATACAATGAGGCTTCGTAACATCTCAAAAGTGAGCCATCTAAGCCGTATGTACATCATGCTCCATTTTATTTTTTAAAAATTATGGAAGATAAAAATTAACTTCCACATTCATGATTTTTTTTGTAAAACAATTACGAATAAAACTAACTTTCTCGCTTTTAGTCTGTACTTAAAAACTAAATTTAAAAAGGTGTAAAAATTAAACTTAAAGAAAAAATTTCAGAAAATATCTAAATTGTTTAATAAATCTTAATTCAAATATATTTAAATATTTAAACTACAAAATATCATAAAAATATTTATCCATAACAAATAAATATAAATATAAATATAAATATAAATATAAATATAAATATAAATATAAATATAAATATAAATATATATATATATATATATATATATATATATATAAAATATATATATATATATATATATATATATATATATATATATATATATATATATATATATATATATATATATTTTAATTTTAATTTTAATTTTAATTTTAATTTTAATTTTAATGTTGAAATTATTTTTTTATAGAATTAAAAAAATAATGTAACGTGCAACGCACGTGCATCCTCTAATGGTTATTTATAAGGGCACATCAAAGTTTACTCAGGGCTAGCCCAAATCTAACTTTGGTTTATTTGCAAGTTTGTTATTGAAAAAATTATTCAGGGCTAGCCTAACTGTAGGTATATAAGCCATTTTTTTTTCTCTTGCCTCCTTCCTAAACACATCCAAGAACAAAAGAAGAACAAGAACAATAACGTGGAATGAGTTTTCTTCTCATCTTCTTCTTCTCCACCATTTTCATTCTCACCATCTCCATCAAAACCCTAGGTTCCTTCTCATTCCCAATTTCGATGGCACCCAAAGGCTCCTCACAAATAATGTACAAACCCTAATATTGGTGGGTGAACAAACAATGTACAAACCCTTGGGGGGTGAACACTAGATTCTTGGTGAAGCAGTTTCGGTTAACTCTCCGACCGACAAAGCCCTATTTTGGCAGTCCTATGATCGACCAAGTCGACTTTAGGACTGCCACAATTTTTGGAAGTCCAAAATAATTCTAAGGCTGCCAAAAATTTGGGCAGCCCTAAAATGGACTTGTTGGACAACAAGTTCATTTTAGGACTGCTCAAATTTCTGGCAGTCCTGGTAGTATTCTAGGACTGCCAGAAATTTTGGCAGTCCTGACCGTCCAAAAAAATTATTTTAGGTATAAATATATTTTAGAGATAAGTCTCTCAATTTTGTTCATTTCAAAATAAACCTATTTTATAGGGAAGTCTCTCAATTTTAATTCTATTTTAGAGTCTCACAATTATCTACTCGGTTTTAAATTTTTTTTCCAAATTCTAAATCTATCTTATAGATAAATCTCTCAATTTTATTCATTAATAAATCTTCATAGATAAATCTATCTTATAGATAAATCTAATTTTGGCGGTCCTATTTAGACATAAGTCTCTCAACTTAAAAAACTTAACATTTATCTATTTATGTAAAATCTATTTTAAAAAACTCAAAATTTTAGATCTATATCAGTTTTGCCACAATTTCTGGCAGTTCTCAATACTTCTAAGGCTGCCAAAAATTGTGGCATCACTGAAATGTACTTGCTGTACATCAGGACTGCCATAATTTCTGACCGTCCTTAATACTTCTAAGACTGCCATAAATTATGGCAGCCCTGGAATACACTTGTTGTACATAAGAACTGCCACAAATTCTGGCAGTCCTATCAGTATTTTGGACTGCCAGAAACTATGACAGTCCTAAAGTCGACTTGGTCGAATGTTGTCAGGGTTTACTTCGATCATAAAATTGGTTATAAATAATTGAAATAAACATTCCATTGTATGTTTTCCATCATGATAATTTATACTTGGGTTTTGGGAATAAACATTACAAGAAGAATATGAGAGGAAAGCTAGGGTTTTGGGAAGAGAGCCTTTGGGTGCCGTGGAGAAGAAGAAGGAGAAAAAAAAAACTAGAGTTTTGGAAGAGAGAGAGTAAAATATTGAAATGGAGCTTAAAATTTGGGTTTTGGGTTGTTGGATTGGGACAACCCAATGAGTAAAAAAATAGAATATCCTGAATAATTTTTTCTCAAATCTGGACTAGCTCCAATCCGAACTACCCATGATTAACTTTTGATGTGCCCTTATAGATACCCTTATAATTTGTCATAAAGCAGCTCTCGCTCTCTCTTTCCATCTCCGCCCCCTTCCTCAAGACGGCCCACGGGCTCTCTCGACTCGAACACCAACTGTTCGACGAAATGCTCGAACGGGACGCATTATAATTTCCTTTCATTTGTCGAATGATGGTTCGGAGAATATTTTAGCGTGGGTGTGGCTTCACAAACAACAATCACAGTCGACGCGAGAATTTGAAATTCATGTTGTTCTTCTTCTCATTCACTCTGATTGATTGTGTGATGTTTACTGCTAACAAAGTCTTCGCGCGTTTCCTCTCTTCTTCTTCTTCATCATCATCATCACCTCTTCTGAAGCAGCAGCCATGGCTCTTGATAGGCCTAGGCAACCCTGGTGACAAGTTCAACTCCACCAGGCACAATGTAATCTTCCTGTTCCTCCTCTTCTTCTTCTTCTGATGATGATGATGATGATGATGATGGTGGTGGTGGTGGTACATTTTCAGGTTGGGTTCGACATGATCGACGCCTTCGCTGAGTCGCAGGGCATCTCCATGAGCTCCATCCACTGCAAAGCCCTCTTCGGCCAAGGCCAGTCTATTATAAAAAATCGCATCTTTCTTTGTTTTGTTTTACGGAAAGTTGCTGCCAATAATATATATTGACAGTTTTCTTCATCTTTTATGATGATGTTTAGGAGTGGTCGGGGACACCCCGGTTCTTCTCGCGAAGCCGCAGACGTATATGAATCTCAGCGGAGAATCTGTAAGTTCTTCTATCCTAAGAGCATCTCCAACCCTATTGTCTTGTTAAGTGTTGTGAGTCTTAGGTGGCTCCTATGTGGCATGAGCCACAAGACAATGTCTTATTTATGTGGCAAAATTATATCTCAAAAGACAATGAGATAGAAAAACTTTCTCCAATGCAAAAGTATTGATGAGACAATAAAAATTATTTTTTCCAACTTCCAAGGCAACTTTTAAGACAACCACTCATCTTCTTTCTTTTTTCTAATATTTTTATTCATAATTGATGACATGTAAGAGAAGACATTGTCAAGTGCATTGTCTAGAACAAGACAATCAACTTCACAATGTCTTCTTTAATTTTTGCCACATAAGCTTCACAATTGACTTGACAATTGCATTGGAGAAGAACTTTTGAATAAAATTTTGTCATTCCTATGTGGCAACAACTTTTTTCCAAAGTCACAATAGGGTTGGAGATGCTCTAAGAAAGATTGCTCCTTTTTCCTTTTTGTTGCTGCTTGTAGTTATAAATATATCAACTTTATTCTGTTTCAATAGCGATATTCAATTGGATTAGGACCCTTCCCTTTGAATACTGGTTTTGGCAGTTTCGGTGAATTTCACTGGTTTCGAATCGGTTGGTTTCGGTAGTACCACTCGAGTTCCAATGGCTGTGAAGTTCCGCTCGATACTTACAACCTTGGTTCAAATGTGACGTGTAACCGAGTTTTGATATGTTAACCAAATTCTGATGTTTTGTTAAGTTTTTTGTAAGTTGTGCTCGAGTTTCGCTTAAACTCATACACAAGGCAGATTGAAGAAGATGAGGTGAATTTACACTGTATGATACTTGTTTAGGCTATGATTCACGAATTCTTGTCAAATAAGACATCAACCTGAAAGTACCAAGCTTCATTTGAATATATAATGAAGATTTGGACCAGTTAACTTGTATGCGAGCCTAGGAACACCTCCTTATCCTGCTCACCCTACATACATTGCATCTGCATTGAACTCTCATTTTCTTTTGCCCCATACATGTTTGATATATCACAAATTTAGATTTTTTGCCTCCTTAGAAAATTTAAACATGTATCTCTTATGTTCTAGTCTTCTACACAGTAAATAATATATAATCTTTGCAGTTTGCGAAGTTGTTCAACAACCTTCAAAGTTTCCTCAAATAAGTTTGTTCTTGCATGCATATTTAACCTGACAATCCTTATGACTCTCTCATGAAAAGATACACAGGGTCAACTTAAGATACATCGGTTGCCGATATACCGCATCACTAGAGGTGCATTAACCTTTAAAAAACATATCAGAGATTGTCCTCTGAACCATACTTGTTTTCTTCAATGGTGGGAGAGTTTGGAGACTAATTTGAAGTGTTTATGGAAAAAGTAAATGGGGTTGTGCTTTTCATCTATGCCTATACTTTTAGATGTTCTACAGAATTATTGCTAATGCCTAATGTTTTGCTGAACTTTGAAATTTTGAGTTATGAACTGTTTGTATGATAATTGTCTTTCATTGTTATTGATGTATGTTTTAAATTTTTGTATCAGTCAGGGCTCTTAGTAATAAAGACATTACTAAGGATAATTCAATTTCAAACGATTTGGTCTTTTTATTTAACATATATTACTTAAAGGAGATGTCAGGACTAGGAGTAGGCCTAAACGAACATGGATTGGAGGTGTAAAGAAGGATATGGTTTTTTTAGTGTTACAAAGGACATGACCCTTAACAGAGCTGATGGAAGAATAGGTTGCAAGTATCCGACCCCAAATATTTGTGATAAAAGCTTTTCTGTATTATGAATGAAGAACTCTGCCATGTGATCAAATCTGCCTGCGCAGATGTCTCTGATATTAACTCTTATGTGACATCGTATAGAGATGACAAAGCGTTCAAGAAACTTCATTAATTTGCTACTCACAAAAAACTTACAACTTTTCTCACAGAAACTCTAAAATTTCTAGAAAGGAAACTACCGACTTCTCTTCTTCATGATACTCCCTTCAGTCTGGAGAAGGCTGCTACTTAGATGCAAACAAAGCTAATATATTTATCCCCAAATATGATCCTAATCAGACTCTAAAATATTTCAAACTTATCCTTATTGCTTGCTCCTCGTATGTAAAGTATATTTTGAGGAGTTCACTTCCAAACAAAAGATTATATAGTCTAAATTTCCAAGGTCTCTCTCAAGAACAATATCCAGGAAAATATTGAGGTGATATTGTCTTGGATTCTAGTGGCTAGCCGCTTTAGCTGAACCAAATAGCTGTCTGGTTGTTTGTCAAGGCCTGTCTAGTAAAAAAAAAATAACTTCAATTTATTTTTATTGAGATTCATGATACCTTCTTGAGGTTCAAAAGGCAATAGCATGGGTGGTGGAGGAAAAGAAGGGATGATGGCTAATTTACTGGGGAAACATGATATTTGAGGAATAACCAATCTACTCTCCACATGATAGTTTCTTTTTATTGTAATGACTCGTTAATACAAATATGGTAGCAGTGACCTTGGACCTGATGTTGGGGCTGCAAGGTCTTGGGTCGGTTCTGTGGGGCCAACAACATCCAAAACAGATGTAGCTTTGACATGCAGCAACAACCACTGGATGTGAGTGGAAGGTGGCCCTGGCTCTCGGTTTGGTCGTGATCTTCTCGGATTCTGCAAACAACAATCATGACAATGGAAGGAGAGGGGAATATGCAGATTTGCAATAAAGATAGATGAAGAAGAAGATAAGTATATTCTAAATTAGGTATCCCATGGTAACTTGAATACTTTTCTCAACTCTTCCATAATTAACCATTTGCATACACAAGCTTTTATAAGGTATAACTAAAACCCCAGACATAAACCATAGTGAACCAAAATAGAACAAGTCCTACACTCCTACTATGAACCAAACACAAATAAGCCGTAACAATAAATAAACCAAATGTTTAATGGCACTAGGTGCCTCAAATTTGTCCCAACTGGACCCAATTTCTAAGTAGATTCAATGTGACTGATCTGGTCCTCCATCACCCTCTCTTGCTCATAGCTAGCTTGGCTAGGACTTCCCTCCAACACAGGTGGCGGTCAATCATAAAAAATGTCAAATTTTTTTATGAGCTTTCTCATGCCATAGTTGACCCATTCTGATAGGACAAGGGACAAGGCCTGCGTGATGATGATTGATGATTATGATGACTTTTCACTTTAAACTTTCATGGCATTGGTATCTGAAACAGCATTAAATATAGCCTACCAGCATTCTTGAAATGCCTTTCTTGCTTGTTCAACAAGGTTATCTGTTAAAGTCCCTGCCACTACCCCAACACTCTAGAGTTTTGGTGGAAGTGGCCGGGCCTTTAACATGGTATTGGAGGAAACGAGGTTCGATATTCTCTGGCATGATTGTGCTGCTGCATTAATCCAGCTCTTGGTTCATGAGATCGGCCTTCAACAGTTCAACCTGCGAGGACGTGTCAGAATAATACAAATATTAACACTCAACCCTCACCAACACTCTAGAGTTTAGGTGCAAGTGGTGGGGTCATTAACATTATCAAAATAAGAAATCAACTATCTAGCCACCTCCCTTTAGGTGTCCCCTTTCTTGGGTGATCCATCCTGTTGATAGTGTTTGTGCTTTCCCTTTGGTATAACTCTTTTTATAGCCTTTGCCGCTTACTAGGTCAACTGTTTATGCAATTACTAGTACTAGCGCTAGCCAGCATCTGTGTGATGTTTATACTCATTTTGAGAGGGGGCTGGATCCTACACGGTACTTTCAGTTTAAACCTTTGTAGGACATGGGAGTAAATACTCCATCCCCATTGGGAGAGTGGCTTCTGAGCAAGGGTTGCAGTATCAGGTTGACCCTCATCCAAGAGTTTTGGTTTTGTTTGAGGTTCAGGTTAAGCTTGAGTTTCAGTTTGTGTTTTGACCCTTCCTCCCTATTGTTAGGCATCTTTTCAGCTACATGGTAATCCTGAACATATATTGTTATTGTACAAATAAGTTTGGACTATCTACTAAATTGTGGTTTTATTAGTAAGTGTTATGGGTTTCCAGTTGATATCCACATGTCATGGATATAATTTAGAATAGTAGATAAGCTAAACCCTTGTCTTATAACTTGTAAGACATATTAGGAGTTTAGGAGGTAATAGCCTAACAGGGGCGACCCTGGCCAGGGCAGGCTGGAGGCCCAGGGCCCAAAGAGTAAAGGGGCACCAACATGGATGTATCTAACCAAGATGTACTATGAGCCACCCTTAACTTAAAAGATTATGTGGTGTAGTAGTTATCATTGTTAACACACTAGAGGTTCTTAGTTCAATTCCGGGCAACAATTTTTTTGTTATATTTACTTTTATTTTAGTTAGTTAATTTTTTTCTTCACATTATGTATGGGGCCTATTTCGGGAGTTCGCCTAGGGTGATAGTCTAAGAAGGCTTTTAGTTAGGCGAAGTCAAACTGGGATTTACAAGATGTGTTTTAACTTAAGAGGGGAAAAAATATATAGGAACTGCAGTGTAGTATCTTGTGGTTAATGTTCATTTGAAGTGAAACTTATTGACATTTGGCACTATTAATGTGAACACTTTGCTTACCCATGGTAAATGTTATGGCAAATGCTTGATCTTTAATTATTTTGCCACTGTTTATCAAGATTTCTTTGATGTTAGTATTTTGTTGGGGGCTAAATATGCCTCAGTGGAAATCTTTATTCTTGTTGAGAGAAGTTTAATTATTAAAAAATCTGGTTCTTCTTATGTTAGTCTTAAGGTTCTTTGGTACTTCAATGACTCCTCTTTGGTACTTCGCGAGTTTTTTGTGATCGTTCCTTACAAGGTTTTATTTACTACTTGTCCTGTGGTCATGGCAACATCTTGTTGCTTCATCAATTACAGTTTGTGGAAAGAAAGTGGGAATTGATTGGATTTCAGTTGAGGCCAAATCAATTATAAGAATAACTGGCTGAATGAAATTTGAATCAATTTTTAGTTTTAATATGGAGTCTTCTTGTAATCTTATTCAAAATAGGACAGTTATTTTGTTAGTAGTTTATGGCATAGTTATTACAAGCGCAAGGCGCATCGCTGCACAAAAGATGTTTAAGAATGAAGCGCGAGGTGTGAGGCAAAAGCGCGAGCATCATGAAGTTGAAGCGCACACTTATTGAAAATTATATAAGATTTATAGATCATAATGTAATAAATATTACTTGTACAAATGAGCACTAAATTATTGACGATGTTTTGTTTTCCTTCTACAAAAAAAAATAAGTGACTCATTTTTTTATTTTTTCGTCCATGGTGAACAATAGGCAATAGCATACTGATACTCTAATAGTAGTAACTATAATTCGATCCAAATTAAGTGGAAAATGAAATTCAAGTACTTAGATTTCAATGATGAGTAAAAGTAATATGTGACGTAGAATATGTATGAGGCACACCTCAAATGGGCTTGAATCTTGCCGAGAGGTGCTGAGGCATGAGCCTCATGAAGAGAGCCTCGCTCCACCTACATTGAGACATTAAGTGATGAGCCTCTAGCCTGAGCCTTAGGTACACTTTTCACAACTATGGTTTATGGTGAAGATAAAAGAAGAAGAATATGACGGCCGATGTTGTTTGCATTTCTGTCTCTCCATAGTTTCGTTGTTTTCTATGCGCAGGTTAGGTTACATATGTAGGAGCCCTAATTCAGGTTGGTTTAGTTTTCTCTTTTCTTTTGGGTGAGTTTTGTTGAGAGTATATATTAATTTATTTCTTCTTTGTGGTGACTTTTTCTTTTCTTTTGCGTGAGTTTGGATGAATAATTACTTCAAAAGTTCTTTGAGGAACTTATTCTATCTTTTTCCTTATGTCTGGAATCTTTTTTCATATAACTTGGCATAGAATCAATGTTCTAAAGGACGGAAGTGGACGCTACTTGGAAAGGTATGCCCGGTGCCTACTCGAGGACTATGCAGAAATAAGCAAAATATAAATTAAAAATAAATAAAAGTATAAAACTTCAACAATATATGTTTAATATGCTAAAAATGCTATAACGTTAATAAGAGTAGGAAATACCCCAAGTAGAAATTTATTTTCTAGTATTTACCACAATATTAATCTATAAACGAATTTGATTTCCAAATAATTAAACTATTAACCAATTAAACCCAAACTAGAATTGAAGTTTCTTTATTTATTGACAATCCAAAGTATAACAAAGTGAAGAGATACAGAAATGGGTGAAAGTATAATTAATTAATTATCAACCATTTACCACAAAATTAATCCATTAACATAATAATAAATGAACCTCCTTCTTTTAAGCAACATTTGTTTATTTTAGCCTCACGTCATATTTCACTGTAAAAGGCTACATACAGTTAACTCTAGATAAGTCTCTTGTATAGTCCTAACAAGGATTTTATAAAACCCAACAGATCCTCTTCTAAATACAATTTTAAAACACATACAATAATAATAAATTACGAACTTATTCTAATAACAACATTTAATCTTTTACTTGTTTTTTACAATGACCACTACATAAAAGCTCCCAATATCGAGTCAAGGTTCGCATAATGGCCGATATTGATATGTATCGAGCATAGATATTGGTTTTGGCACGTCCGATTCGATATTGACCCCACTGATGGCCGATACTGAAATGGAGCCCACTTTCCTCGTCAATGCAACAAGGAAAATAAAATAAAAGAAAAAGAGTGAAGTATGACAGAACACTATTGACACAATGACTAGGTCATGTCAAATCAAAATGTTAGTGCAATGACAGGATTTCTTATTGACACATTGTAATGTATATCTATAAATTCATACATTCATACATCTTAAAGTTATTCCATTTGAAACTATATATTGCGGGGGGTTATTTGTCTAAAAGTAAGTAGAATAAAATGATTTCTATTGCAGGTGAATATTATTCCATTCAAACCAATGGAAACAACAAATAATACATAACATTATGTCTAAATATTTTAAATAATTTCTAGTGTTTTAAATAATTTCTTATTACATTTAGGCTTCTTGAAACCAAGAACTCCGAAACTCCGACCCGAAACTCCCAAAATAGTCGATACCGATACTCATAATCCAAAACGATTCCGTGATACTTAGAACCTTTTTCAAGTACATCTCTCGTACATTTAAAATCTACAACAAAAAGAAATACCCAAGATGTATTGTGCAGGACATGGTCAGGCATGTGGAGGGGTCATATAAAATATAAATAGAAGTTTACTTTTGAGGATTAAACATTAAAGAACTTTGTGAACCTATGAATTTAGAATGAATTTACTATTTAGAATATTATGGTACAATTTGGAGTGTACAAAATAACTAACTATTTATGGTCAATCATTAACTGACCGTTTAGATATGATTGAAATATTTATTTATTCAATTTAAGTTTTGGCTTGTAATTGTTTAATATAAAATATGTTGAAAAGATATTTTATTTGGCTATTTTAGAGATTTATAAATGAGAATGTTTCTTTTATTGGTTTTCATATTGCAGACTGGACCACTTGCAGCTTATTACAAACAACCTCTGAATCGAGTAATCGTGGTACTTATATAATTTAAGCTTCTTATGATACCGTTGTTAACTGAAGAGTAATTTATATTATATTGTGTACTTGTGTATCAGTTTTTTTTTTCAGTTGAAGAATTAATAAGTTTATATTTAGATAGAAGAATAATGTTTCTATTATCTCTACATTGTAGATATATGATGATATGGATTTGCCATGCGGGGTGCTTCGGGTACAACCAAAAGGCGGACATGGGCACCATAACGGGTATGCAAATCACATCATTAAGTTCCATACTAACATGTTCTATTTTTCTCCATGAGGTACTACTACTGTGGCTGCAACAGCCTACTGTTTCTGGTCTGAATTGGGTTTAAATTGGAAAAGAAAATGAAAATTGAAGTTGGCTTTGATTTGCATTGAGCCCAACCAACTCCAAACGAAGGTAACCCTTGCCTTGCCCTATCTGAACCCAAAATGGTATGAATATAGTTATGCCATCATCATCATCATCCAAGCTTCTCCCATCAGGATAGGGTCGGCTATGGAGCATAAAAAGCTCCATACAAGAATCGGTAAAGATTATAAGACCGACTGTCGACCTGATGCTAACCCTCTATATTGGTGTCAAATTCTTAGCCCGGATAGCTATATGAGCATGAGAGGGCCAAGCCATAAAAATTAGAAGGCCAATTGGCGGGTAGGTAGACCTGTTTTTTGTTTTGCAATTTAAGCTCATGTAACCAAGGAGCATATGAATAATATTCATGTAAACCACAGGTAAACGCAGGAAGTTTCTCCAAATTGTAAATTTGTGTCTCAGTCATATCTTTCTTCAAGTCCTCATTGTTTCAATCCTTTACTTCTTCTAACTAAATCAAATTACTGTAGCCTATGTTGCACGGACACGACATGGTAAGGACATGACGACAGGGACACGGTATCTATTTTGTTGTGTCCTGCTGTATTTTGGGGTGTCCCTGGTGTCCGACACAAAATAGCCCAGATTTTTGGAGTATCCATGCTTCCTAGACTACAGCCAATTGAACCAAACCAACTCAAGCAGCCTAATCCAGCCTAGTAATTGAATCAATGCAACACAGTCAGCTAATCCAGCCTAGTCTCAACCAGACCTGGTTCTAACCTGCTTGAGGTTGGTTAGGATTATGATTAAGATTGGTGGGATGCCAGCCAGTGGCTGATTGGCTTGGGTTTATGTTCAGTTGAGGGTTTTAGACCATGAATTGGGTTTAAGACGACCAAAATTTGGCTGAATTACTCCTTGAGCTGTATTTACCACTGGAGAAGATCAATCCCAAATTTGATATAAGTATCTTATAAATAGAATGTTTAGATAGACTATTTGCAGTTTGCATCTATATTTTTTTTAATCAATCATGTATACTATATCAAATCATTATTTATGGATTTGTTACAGTTTAGCCTTATATGTGACGTATATTAATATGGATGTTCGTTGTATCTGATCCCTCTTTCTTCCTTTTCTAATGTTCTTTCAAGTATCACAAAACTTTGTATGTTAATACCCGATCATTTATCTAAGAAAAGTATCTCAAAAAAGTTCCTGATCTTGCATTCCCGGTTTTTTAGTAGGCCTGTAGCAAGCTCAAGAATGAGCTATTCATGAACATCTATCTAGGCAAGCTAGTAGTTAGCTTAGGTATTTTATTTCACTATCTTCAGCTTAATTTTCTGAACAAGGCTGAGACCAAATTTTGTTCTGCGTCTATCAGTTTTTTTTGTCTTTCTCCACTATACCTGCCTGCTTCCAAAGGAGTACAAAATGTAACCTATTTGCTGAATGGAATGTACATCTTTATTGTCAAAGTTTGTTCTTCAAATAGAGTGATCTCTCTCATATGCTTGTCAGCTGATCAATCTTCGTCTCTAAGGGTTCAGAGTTGGCGTGTCCAACTCTACAGACTAAAGGTACCTATGCAGTGACATGACACAAATTTTATTGCTCCACTTCTGCCAGTAAAGTGACCTGGTTGGTTGCCCTACCGTTGTTATCTTGAATAATATTGTCAACATGTCTAGTTAGCTTCCACTTATTTCCAGCATTTTGGATTTCTATTCTAGTAGCCAAGTGACATTTCTTCCGTTCTCTCCTAAGTAGTGAGTGATATGCAACTGAAGGAAAAAGTCTGTTGAGAAGAGAATGGTTACAAAGCATTTTTCCTTGCTGTCCAACCAGGCACTTTCTCCCTTTTCAAATCTGTTATATGACTTCTAAATCTGGTGATTTGATACGCCACTTATAACCTCCCACCTTATTGATTTCAGAACAAAATTGCTATAGCTATCTTGCCAATCTAGAAAATCCCCTGGGTTCATCTTTCAAGAAACATGAAACATCTGGCTTTACCTTCCTTTTTGCCTTCTAATCATTAGTTTGTTGCACATAATCATCATAGGATTTATGGGGCATCTATTTATTCCAGCCACGTCCCTCTCCCATTATAAAATTTAACCATTACACATGCACAACCACGAGCATGTTACCCACACAGACATACACAATAAGAACTCATGAAGATATGACAACTATATATGTAATTATGTATGATATATCAAAAAGCTATTATGTTTCGTCATACACCCTTTCTTTGAAAAATTGATTAATCTGCATTGGCTAGAACTTTTTCCGCAGGCTGAAGAGTGTGATATATCACTTTCGAGGCAACAGAGAGTTTGGTCGATTCAGAATTGGTCTGTATATACTTTTGGAATCCAATCTTATGATTTAGAAAGTCTGTGCCAGTCACCATTTACTTGTTTCTTGAATTGATTCAAGGCATTGGAAGACCTCCAGGCCAGATGGATCCTAAGGCTTTCCTGCTCCAGAGATTTAACAAGACCGCTCGTGAGAGGGTAAGTTTGACACTCATCCGTCAAAACTTAAACCACATGGCTTTCTCAGTCTCACATGCCCAAAAAAATTATTTAGGCCATTTTTTCTTTGATGGGTTTGAAACTTCCCTAATATGCCAGATACCTAGATATTCTATTATGAACCTAAAATATGCCTGATGGCTTTGCTTTGACCTGTATCACCAGCTAACGGAATAATTCAACCTGATGCTGATTGATGCTTGAATACCAACGTTCCTTACACACTTAAACTGACATGATATGTGCTCAGTAACATGGAAACAACACGGATTTGGTACATGTTTACGACACAGTATTTTGCAGTAAATATACTGGAATTAGTGCAAAATTACCCTAGTTAATTACGATATGGGTCTCTCTTGATTGAAGTAATTTAATCCATTGATGTTACACATCTACCAGTTAGCAGTTCATTCTATATTACTACGTTCTTTCATTTATTACTTGTTACTTGGGAACGGAATATTATTGACTTCTAATTTACTTGGCTGTTTTTTATTTTCTTTCGCATGCTATTTATCACTTGTGAATTGGAAGTATTGTTTATATTGTGTTTGCCTGAACCAGATTGACTCGGCTTTGCAAGAAGGGGTTGACATCCTGAAGACACTAGTAGCTAAAGGCTTGACAGAGTGTGCAAGATCTGCTAACACAGATCAAAAATATAAGCATTTAAGACTTCAAACTTTACACACTGAAGAATTCTAGGTTTAACTTGTTATCATCTTATGAGATTCTTCTGTTCATGATCTGTATATTTCACACTAGGCAGGAAGTGTAATATTATTCAAAGATAGCTTTGCTCGTGTGAGAACAAATATTCTTTCTTACTTAATGCAGTGCAATCACTCAACTTATCTGCATTTTATGTGCATTTGTTTCCCTTGTGATCTCTAGATTGATATGGTTGTTGAAGATATTAATCATGTTGTCCAAGTTATCTTCTGATGCAATTAAGATAGGTATGGGATGGCCTTGGAGACGACTTCAGGTTTTCTGTGAGAGGATTTAGATATTCGAACTTGGATAATTGGTAATCTATGCAGGTAACTTCATGAATATCAATCAATGGTGCATAGCTTTTTCGATGTTTTTGTACTCATGAACTTGGAATAACTGATTGTTGCTTGTGGTGCTCTTTATTACTTATGAACTTGGAGTAATTGATGGGTGCACCATATTGAGGAAATTAAGATCGTGATAAAAGTTCATGCTTTGATTGATGAGAGGAAGGCTAAGAAAATTTGTTATTAAATATGGGAGCCTATGGATTGATTCGGATTAATATGGAACTATTATTGCATGCTCATTCTATGTTTTCTTCTTGGTTGGTGATACCAGGGACAATCCAAATAATCTTATTATGCGGCTTCAATCTCCATTGGTCAAAGCAATTTAAAAAAGAGAATATCATATTCTTTTGTATCTCACATGGGTTTTACACTTATAGGAATTGGATCTATAATCGATAGAGTTATTTGTATTTACATTTCCAATTGCTAATCATATCTCCACTCCTCCCACCATTTTTTCATAATCCAATAATTATAATTGTAGTTAACCCCCCCCCCCCCGCCCCCCCCCCCCCCCCCCCCCCCCCCCCCCAACAAAAAAAGTGCCTAAATTTTGATAGTGTTTGGGTAACTTTAACCAATATGGGACCCAATGAGGTGTTTTACAAATCCTCTCCGTAATAAAGGTGTAACGATTAGGGTACTATCTCGGAGAGAGGCTTGGTGAAATAGACATGCGATTTACTTTTATTGCTGTTGACCATATCCAACATTGAACTTGTTGATATGTTGCTTCGCTCCACTGCCTCCACCAACGAGGTGGGCGAAAGTCAATGTTGAAGAGAGCATCAAAGGAAATACGAGTTTACTTGGGCTATGATAAGATCGACATGCAACAAGAAAGTTAGACGATTAATTAGGAGGATACGAGAGAATTCAAACTACGGTAAACAGAACCACAAGAAACTCGCTAAGCCAATATGTTCTTTTGTAATTTGCATCTCTACCTGTAAATAATCTCGTAAATCCATGCATGATCTTTTGTCACTTTGCATTCCTTAAGATTGAGAATTTCATTAGAAACACTTGAAGCTTCAACGATTTCCTTCACTATTTTAAAAGAGTTATACTCGATAATAATTCTTCGAATGATCTCCATCCCACACACGATAGAGACCTAACAAGATACTTGACATGGTAGAGACCTAACAAGATACTTTATAATTTTGCGGTTAGTGGTCACATCATAACCTAACGGCAAGTCAAATCAGACTACCAAATAAATATGATAGACTTGTAAGCAACAAATATAAGATTTGGAGAATAACCTTACAAACTAATCTTATCATAGTGTTTCTGAAGTTTCAACAATACTCGTCTCTGTTTTTTTGCTTGCTTCCCAAAGATATTTGATTAATCAGAAGCGACCTAATTAACCTCTTTAAACCGGCGATGAAACTAAAGAACAAAAGAAAGAAAAAGAGAGGAAATTATAGACTTTTATAGAATTTTTTGACTATATATTGTCATCTATTTCGGTAACGATAATTGTGTCAGGGTGTAGCTGTGTTTCCTGTAGTTGCTTAGCGAATCAGTGTTGTATATCTCGATCAACAATATTTTTGGACCGCAACGTGACAACATCGTCGACCGACATTCTTAGAAAAGTCTTGTCTCGTCCATTTTATGGTCACTTTCTCTCCAATATGGACATCCATGACATCTACAATCCTACTCGCGGGGTTGTAAGCGGATAGCTCTTTTTTTTATTAATTTTATTATCTCTTTAATTTTTTTTCTTTTTTATTTCTATACCTGAAAATTTTAGAAGGAAAAAAAAAGAACATACCCTACGAGAAAATGAGCCATATACTTTTAGTAGTGGGTTTCAATGGGCCATATTAGGTCGAGTTAGTAGTGGGCTTCAATGAGTCAAAATTTAGTAGTCGGATCTTGTAATTTTTCAAGCCGGCCCCCCTAACCTCTTTTATAAATTAATAAATTATTATTATTATGTTTTTTCAAATGAACGAAGTCTATTATTGTTGAGCCTACTTTTCAACAATTGCTATCCGACTATACCTCCCAACCGTGAACTTGTTGACATGATGGTTCCCACCACCAACAAGGGTTGGTGAAAATCATTGAAGACATTAAAAATAATATGAGTTTAACAAAGATTGTACGGGTAATGCCAGAATCATATCGGTTTATGATAGTCAGATTTTCCATGTTGTTTGGATATGATGTGTTCACGTGCTATCTGGTCAGGTAGGGGTGAGCATATAACGGTTGAAAACCGAAAATCGAATCGAACCGAAATATGATAAACAGTTCGGTTTTTCGATTATCGGTTCGATTTACGGTTTGAAAATTTGAAATAACGGTTCGGTTTTCGGTTATTCATCCGAAAAATCGTACCGAACCGAAAATCGATTTAGATTTAGTAATTTATCAAACTACCCACAATATACATATACTAATGTTTATTAACCCCTAACTGAGCGCACTCTCTTCTCCTATTCTATGTCGGTGCTTCTTTGAGCATTCTCTCTATCTACCCTCAATCTATATATACTAATATCTTTCACTCTATGTAATATAACAATTCATAAATACAATAAATCATATATTTTTTTAAATTTTGTTATTTAAATAGGCTCATTTTGCTAAAAACTTGAAGGCCATGCACATTGGCCCATGAAACCGAACCGACCGAAAATCGAACCGAATTAATTCGGTTCGATTTTTGTTCGGTTTTTATAAAAACGGTTCGGTTTTCGGTTTTGAAAAATACGGTTTACGGTTATTTCGGTTTTCATATATTCGGTTCGGTTTGAACCGAACCGAACCGATGCTCACCCCTATGGTCAGGTCTCCATCATCATGGATGGAACACGAAATTTTGTACACGCTGTATGTATTATATGTCTGTTAGATCTACTGTCTCAACCTCTATCGAATAAATGAAAAAAAATAATACACTTCCGTGATTCGATCCACTGACTTTTATAATCTATCTGAAATCTTATATCTCTACTTGATAACCTCAAGAACCACTCCCATAGATATTATTAAGTCAAATTGTCATGTAGTGGAGTAAATAATTGAAGCTTCAAGTGATTTTAACCAAATTTTCAAGTTCAAAGGACGCACATTGACCAAAAAAATTGTGCCTAAATTTGCTAGATTATTTGGATAGCTAGAGATACAAACAAATGGACATATTGACTTGCAAGTTTGGCATTTCGTTTCTTGTTTGAGGAATTTTTAGATCACTCCGATCCTTCTGCCCTGCTTTCATGTTTAGGGCTGTAAAATAGACAAAACAGTATATTGTTTGTACAAGTCTGTTTCGTAAAATGGTTCGACCGTGGTCCGTCTGATTGAATTAACAAACAGAACTTGGACATTTTTTTGGTCCGTTTAAAAATCAGATCCGAACACGATCATACCTATGTCCGGTCCGAATTTATCCATGGACCGTACGATAGTGGAGACTCCTTTTGGTTTTGCATCAATTATGTCATATCATTTTGGTTTTGCATCAATTTTTAGTTGTTCGGTCTAAATTTTCGTTAACCTTTTACCATTGTTTGTTGGATTCTATAACCTTCAATTGTATTTTCTTTCAACTTTTTTTTTTACCAACTATCAAGGTATCTTGGTAAAATAGTAGTATATTTAATTTGTCCGCGGATTGTCCGATTGAATTAACGAACAATGGTTGTCTGTGTTCGTCCGTCCGTCCGTCCGAACTCATTTTTATTTTCGGACAAAATACGGACAGTGGACTGTCCATATCCGTCCGACTCGTTTACAACCCTATTCATGTTGCACCCTGACCATAGAAGAATATTTAGGTTGAAAATCTGATTATCATGTTTGGTTTCATTTATAAATTTACTTTCAGAAATTTCAAATGCCCTGGAAAAAAAAAATTCACAAATTATGAGAACTCGCAAAATAAATGGATATATTCATTTTTCATGGAAAGAAGAAATGTATGGCCAGTCCGTACTAAGTCAAGTTGGGATCAATCATGTTCGAGTTTGGTCAGGTGAAGGTATTAGCTTTGGGAAATTATTATTTTTTTGTTTCGAAAAGTGTCGTCTCTCTCCCTCCGGAGAACTCGAACCTTATCGGCCCCTCCAAACATGCGATCTAATACCACTAGGCTACAAAGTTTGGACTTCTAATCATCTGATGTTGCATGCTGAAAATAGGAGAATCTTAGATTCACCCTAAGACTTTTTTCATTGTCATTTATTGTACCATAAAGAAAAAATTATATGAGAGAGTTGCAACAAATATAATATTTGGAAAAAAAAAATGAAATAAGAGTGCCTTATTGAAACTCCTAAAATGTTATCTTGCACTCATTTTCTAGTTTTATTTATTTAAATTCTAAATATGTTCCTGTATTAAATCTGACATTAATTTTAACACTCCTAAAATATCATCTTGCACTCATCTTCTAATTTTATTCATTCAAATTCAGTCCAAGTTTTCTAGTCTAGTGGTATTAGAGTGGACATCGAACAAGGTTCAAACTTTCCAATTGTGTGTGTGCGTGAATTTTCAAAAAAAAAAAAAAAAAATTCATTCAAATTCTAAATTAACCTCAAATTTGATGCAGGAGCAAATCCAAATTTGAATAAATTAAATTAAAAGAGTAGAAAATGATATTTTAGAAGTATCAATAACAGCTGCCAAAAATAATCTTACAAATTGATCTCACAAAAGTGCTTCCAAAGTTTCAACTATGTCCACCTTTATTTGTTTGCTTTGTTTGGAGGCAAAAGTTTTGACTTTTTTTAAAATAATTTCTAAAGAAACAGATCTCCGCCTCTTCCTAAACACATGATGAAATTATGAGAAAAAGAAAAGAAAGTTGTAGTGATCTGGTTAATACAAATTCAAATATCCAGTACAACAAAAATCTATAATATTATTAAAAATATATAATAATAAATTATATTAAAATATTTTAAATATAATTTGAACATATTGGAATTAGAATTTGTTTTAGTTATAATTTTAGAATTTTGAATATGTGTTTTGTTAGATAATATCATATACTTAGTTTAAATACAATTCAAATTGAATATATTTTAGAATTTGTTATATGTTCAGGTAGCTAGAATAATTTTAGAATTTTTTCTTTAACCATGTGAAAAGATACATTCGCACGCATTATATATATATATATATTGAAGCAATGGGTAATTGTGACGAACTTGTCTCCACTGAGGCTTGAACTCCCGATCACTTGGGCTGCATGCATCTCTCTTAACCACTAGGCTAGAGGTCATTTGCAATATATATATATATATATATATATATATATATATATATATATATATATATAATGCGGCTTCGAAATACCTAAAAAATAACCATCTAACCCGTTTTAAAAAACTTTTTAACTACCACATATGTTTGTCCTTAAGTAATTAAGAAAAAAATATTAAAAAATGCGGCACTACCTTCTAGAACTAAATACATAATAATAATAATCTAAAATCCTTCTAACTACATAAACATATATCAAAACTCGTATAAACATCTATAAGAAGTCTTAAAATAGTAAAATATATTTAATATTCTAGTTATAGTATTATCCAACTAAATATATATCCAAATTTCTAAAAATATATCTATTAAAAATTCTAATTAAAATATATTCAAATTATATTTAAATTATTTTAATATCAATTTTTTTAACTAAATATTATGAAATCATCACTTAACTACGAATCCGAACTTTGTGAATCCATTTGGCTGGATATAACAATTGATTTTTATATCCAAATAATATATCTATTAATATTAATATTAATATTTTATTATAATAATAATAATATTATTATTATTATTATCCTCCTCCTCCTCATTATTATTGCATGTCTTTAAATGGAAGGAATGCACGCTGCATTGCATGCATCTTCCGTGCTCGATCTACTAATCTTCTGCCACCAAACCAGAATCTTATACTTCTCTCCGATAACCACAAAGGTCACTCGAGTTCGACTGATAATATATAGGGATATTTAGTAATAGAAGCTCACATAATAGTTGAAATTAGTGTTTGTCTTCAAAATATCCGGCTTAGTGTTTGGATCAAAATTAGGGTGGACACGGGTCGAGCCGGGTCTAAATTCGATGGACTAAACCTGTTAGTTGGTGGGACGGGACAAGGTCAAAAAATATTGGAATCAGACTCGACCCGTCGGTTCCAAACCGGACAGACTCGCGGGTCCAAATGGGTAAAAAAAAAAATAGTAATTTTTTCCAGAAACTATAACAGTAAATATTTATATATGTTCTATTATCTATAAGAACAAAATATGTGTAATGTCTTCCCAAATTTTCAGAATTTGTTTACTAAACTATAACATGTTCTATTATCTGGCTATAACAATTTCTTTTTTAAGAATTGATTAAAAAATACAGACCCGTAGAAAACGGGTTGGGCCGCGACCTGTCTATTTTGAAAATATGATCCGTCCCGACTCGTTAATGTTACACGATCCGTCCTGGTCCACCCGTTTAAATTCTAAATTTTAGGAACCGATCAGAACCGTTGTCATATATGTAACAGTATCCCCAGCCCTACTTAAAATCATTGTTCACTTGCCTACGTGAAATATCAACATCGTACATTTTGGATACCCAAATTCTAATATCAACTATTATATACCCTATTACCAAATAACCCTAATATTTATCTCTATTAATATAAAGGGGCTTCAAAATGGCTCAAAATTGAACCGTCTAAGCCGTATATATATAATCAATTAATCATTTTCAAAAAAATAATTTATGTAAATTGTTGAAAAAAAATCATTTGTTATAAATAACACTCCAAGGATTTTAACCTAGCCAACCAACAAGAATACCTACCACCTTAATCACATAAGTTAGAACAAGTGTTGTTCACAATTAGATAATTTTACGTAGTTAAACAATTAGTTGTATTTATATGTTTATTTAATTTTTTAAATATGTGAGGACATACGTTTAAACGGCTAACAATTTCTAGAAATCTTTATAAAAAGTAGAAATATATCCATAACAAATTATAATTAAAATATAATGAAATATATAACAATTTATAATTAAAAATATATATAATAAATCTTAACTAAAAATATATAAATTATTTTACATTAAAATCATAATTAAGAAAAAAATGACTATAAGAAAAAAATATTTTACGTGCAACGTACGTGAATTTACTAGTTATTATTATTTGTTGAGGTATCCTTCCTACAAGCAAGAGACCAACTCCCAACAAGAGATTCGAACTTATGTCTTTACAATCCCATAGAACTTTCTAATCCACCCCTACTTGCAAGTAAATTAAGATTATAAAAAATAGGCTTAATTACAATTTAATACTCTCAACTATGTCGGTTTTTCAAGTTGATACCTTAAATTTTTTTTTGGTACAACTTGATACCCTGAAATTTTTTTGGACAAAAATACCCCTAACAAAAATTTAAAACTACCTCTCCTTCCATTTCATAGCCCCCCAACCCACAGCCGCCGCTACCGCTCCGTCCCCTCCGGCCAACCATTAAAAATCTTTGCTTTTTGTTCCGTCTTCTTCTTCTTTGTCCGTCATGGAAATGGTCTCCAGGTACACTTTCTCTCACTCCCTTTCCCTTTTGCTTCTCTCTCTCTCTCTCTCCATCTCTTTGTCTCTGCTGAACTCGTCGCTAGAAGCGCTCTCTATCGAGCCTCTTCTTTCGACGTATGGTTGGAGCTCGAGCGATTTCTAGGTCAAATAGACTCTTTCCGATCGTCTCATATGTATCGAACCTTATTCAAAGATTTCTCTCTTGTTATTCTAATTCTAGTGATCCCTAATGGAGTTTAGTGCGTAATATTGGAAAAGTTCGGAAAGGAGCAAGTTTGCATTCTAGGATTTGTGCAGTGCTAACAAAGTCTCGAATCTATGGACCATTTTGTTTGCCATTTCTCTGTTAATAATAGTTGCCATTGTTGGGTTGATGTATTTTGCATAATTAGCATTGTCGCAGAGGGAGGGAGGGAAGGAATGACATGGGTAGTTTGGGATTTTTT
Organism: Iris pallida; assembly: GCA_029216955.1. NCBI lineage: Eukaryota > Viridiplantae > Streptophyta > Magnoliopsida > Asparagales > Iridaceae > Iris > Iris pallida. The sequence goes on from JANAVB010021197.1 coordinate 5,392,960, forward strand.
TAATTTTAGGGTATAAAATTGAAAATATATAATAGTTGATGATATTATTTAAGTTGTTGAATAAAAAAATTTAGGATATCAACTTGACAAATCGACATAATTAAGGATATCAAGTTACAATTAAGCCTAAAAATAAGCCTACTAAATTAATTTGATCGTGTCCAACTCGAGTGATCCTTATTGTTCATGGTCAGTGGAGAGAAACATAAATGTTCTGGCCCGATAACAAAAATGGATTCAAAAGATATCCACTGCAAGTATGCACAAAAAAGTTTCGAACGTTACTCGTGTCACCGTCAAACAAAAAAAAAAATTTCATCGTCAAAGTTTCAACCATGGCTTGTTTGTTTGCTTGCTTTTTCATACGGAAGTTTGACTAATCAATGCGAAAGAAACGGGCCTCCACCTCTCTTTCTTTCTGTCTCTGTAAAAAAAAAAAACAACAACAACAACAACATGATGATGATGATGAAATTAAAGAAAAGGGGAAAAGAAAAAGGAAAGGAAAGGGCAGTAAATGAAAGTCCAACAAATAAACAAACTCCATTCATTACCACCCATCAGAAAAATGAGACAGCAGCAGCAGCAGTGGTAGTTGGTCATCAGTGCTCGGAGAGAGATGGGATCGTGCGTGTCTCGGCCGGACGGATGCGTCGGCCGCCGCCACCACCGCCGATCCCCGGACTCGTCCGCCGCCGCCGCCGCCGGAGATCCCCCTCGCCGCCACCGGAGCAGGATGATGAAGAGGACGAGGAAGACGAAGAAGAAGCGGATCTCCACCCTCAACTCCATCGACGAGTCCATCGCCGCCAGATCCGACGACCCCCACTCCGCCTCCCGCCGCTCCTTCATCAGCAACCCCGCCTTCCAAATCCACCAAGGTCGGTCATCAATCCACACCCCCCCACCCCCCTCTCCCTCTCTCTCCTCTTCTGACGACATTGATTCTTTCCAGGGAGCGGCGTCGAGGAGGCCTGGTTCGACTCCAACGCCGCCATCGAATCCGAAGACGAGGAAGAAGACTTCCACAGCGTCCAGGACGACACGCTCTCCCTCAGCGGCATCGAGCCGGCCGCCTCCGTCTCCAGCAGGTCCTCCTTCAGGGGCCCCAAGTCCGTGGACGACGCCGTCGCCACCGACGCCGGCGGCGGAGTCCTGGACAATTGCGGCATCCTTCCGAACAATTGCCTGCCCTGTCTTCCTTCCGCGATGTCGGCCACGGCGGCGGCAGCGCCGGGGATCGATAAGAGGAGCGCTCTGGCTTCCAAGAAGGCCGCCTTGAAGCTCTCCTTCAAGAGGAGGTCCGGCGAAGCACATGCTACTTCTGCGCTACGTGAGTTCTCGCATTTTTTATGCTTACAATTTCATGACCTGAAGATTCTACGAGTGAAAATTACGATTTCTATGGTTCGTCGTTTTAGATCGTTTAGCGTGTGCAATTTATTCGATACAAAAATCTCTAGTGTGTTTGGAGCTACATGTGTGTATCAATTGTTAGCAGAATCTTTGGTCGTCCAACCCTCAGCATAAATAGAATACAACATCGATTACATCGTCTCCTAGTTTGTTGTGGAGTGTCCTTTTCATGTCGAGTATGTGCCTAAGACAACGTGGACGCAACACCAATTTTCGGAATGCCTGTGTTCCTAGCCCTTCATTGTTAATCAGGATTGGCACAACTTTATTATGGATAGTTCCGCCATGGTATCATCATAGACGATGCCTTTCTAGGCTATAGAGCTGCTCTTAATACCTAGGAAACCTCGAAATTAGATTGGTCGAGCTTACTCACTATAGAGTTGCTCTTAATACCTAGGAAACCTCGAAATTGGATTGGTTGAGCTTACTCCATTGACATTATGTATTTCCTTTTAATCATTTAAATATCAAAGGCCTATGCCGTTAGGGCTCTGGAAGTTCTTTCCATATGGTTTATGAAGCTTTGTCATTGTTGGAATAATGTAAATATTTAACCCATAAACCTCACAACAATTCTGGAGTTTTTGGTGTAGTGGAAGCTATTTTAACAATGACTTCAAAGCAACCTAGATTCAAATCTCTAATTTTAAGCGGGGTTGGTAAAAAATTATACCACTGCTTGAATCCAATTCTCAAATCATGAAATTGGTTTGGACCTGCAGGGGCATCTTGGAATAATATACATATTTAACCCTCAACCCTCACTACATCTTAGAGTTTTTGTATATTGTCAAAGACTTTAATAGTGAGCCTCCTAGCCGTTTCCATCAAAGGGGTCAAATAAGAAGTGCTACTCAATGTCAAATCAATCCCCAAAAGAGTTGACCAAGTTCTAGCCATGTTTTGTCGACATGATATTTTGTCAACATGATCTCCATGCGGATGAGTTGGTGCCAACCAATTTCTAAGTCACGTATAAGCAATGGAAGGCCTCATAGAAATGCCTTGAAGGCCACTCGTAGGCGATGGATCTACCGATTCAGATCATGCCATTAAAGCTCATTATGTGAAGCAGTTATTGTTAGCCCAATGATTTCCTTTGAAACCCCCCTTATTATCTCCGTGTCTGTTAACGGACAATGGGCAGCGCCCATCGTAGCGGTTAGGGGGCGAAGTCCTCGAAAGCTAGTCAGTTCTTTGGATCAGGTTTTCTCTAGAAAATTTACTAACGTGTTAGCCACATGATTTTTTTTTTTTTGAGTATTTTGATTATGGTAAATCGACTAGGGTTCTTGTTATGAAATCACTAATGCTCATGCAGTCACTATTTTGTTAATACTTAACCTTAGCCAAGCTATAATGATTATTACGTTTTTGCCTAACACTTACTTTGCAGAAAGCAAGAGTAGTCATGGACTTATGCCAATAAAGAAAACAATATCAGGGCCAAAGCTATAAGAACTCTAGTTGCATCTAAAGATAGCTTGGAGACTAAATTGAAAAAGCCAAGCTATTTGAAGGATCAAGACCTTCAAGATATTCAAGTCGATCATGTATCTTTTCTTTATTTTAGAGCTAGGTAATGATTGCAACTCAACATGTAATTGCAAGATAAAAGCTACAAAAAACCTTAGCCAAAAGATCAAAATTCAACCAGATGGTATACCGGGGATATATCGCCAATATACTTATACACATATTTGGCCAAGACAAAATTTCGGAGAGCCCAAAATTTGTTCAACAGTATACTACTACGTGTTGACAATATACTGTCGCTATACTGTTATACCCAAATTATTTCAAATATATTTCCAGAGAGCAACTTTCTTGTTCATCAGTATACCGTTTCTGACTTGATAGTATATTGACAATATGCCGTCAGTATATTGATTGCTCTATCTGCTCAACATTAAATGCTGTAACGGTCAATTTTTAGCTATTACTATGTTGTCAGTATACCGTTGGTATATTGCTTGTCTACACAGTAACTTGTCTGCACAGTAACTACTCGATTATAAAGAGTTTGTTTTGTTCACCATATAAACCATTTTTGGCTTCATTTATTCTAACTTCATGGAGTCTAAAATTCTTGGACCATATACTCCAAAGTTCTCCATATTAAAGAGATTTCACTTGCCAATATCTATTTGAGATAGAATTAAATCAAGGTTCGCAGTATCAGTATCAGAATCAGTATCGGACCATTCCTATGAGTATCGGGATCGACGATATCGGCAGTATCGTCGGTTTCGGATCACAGTATCGGATTTTTTGGTATCGAAAAACAAATAATCATAAACAAATTATTAATATTTTAGAAAATATATTTTATACATTTAGGCATAATTTTAAGTACTTCTAGTGTTGTTTCTTAGTAGTTTTAAAATTAAATGAATATTAGTCGTCCTTGTTGATTGGTTTACATGAAATTCTTCCTTTACATGCTTTTACAACCTTACTATACTTTTACACCCTTGCTTATTGGTCGTTTTCGTTCAATTTTCTTTGTCGAATTGACCGAAAGAGAGCCCCAATGTCGGTATAGACTAGTCTCGGGTATCGGATCGGGACATGCCAAACCGTATCGGTATCGGCCAATACTGCAAACTATGGTTTAAATTGACTTGTAGATTGCGATTTTCAAATTCTTGTAAAAAGATCATGTTTCTTGTAAGAGGTTGTGGTCTGTAAGCCTTCGGATCAAAACTTGTGTAGAAGTCCTTCGAACTAAAGCTTGTATGTATGAAGTTGGCGAGGCCTTCGGCCCGCAAGTGTAAGTTTATTATAATAGTATATTAAAGCCAGAAAGAGTTCCGGGTCCGGAATGCCTCACGGTACCATGATGCATCAGATTTTTTTTTTTTTTTGGCTTTATTTCTAGCACTTATTTAATTTTTTTTTATTAGAATTCCTTAATTGTAATTTTTTAGTTGCACCCTATGCACCTCCCTCTAGGGTGCTTTCAGTTACCTTCTGAGTTCCCCTCACTAAAAGAGTCCAAACGGGGATGTAAAACAAGAAAGCTTGTTATATTGAATCAACAAATCAACAGGTAAATGGAATCACCTTTAATGCATAACTAGGTTGAATAGAACAAATTTAAACTTGTGTTCAACACTAGCAACATAGAAGTCAATTCAATTCTGAAAGTACCTCTGACAACCACTGCTTTCAAGTTTTTTAACTTTATCCCAATTGTTTCAACTAGGATTCAAATCTAACCAGTGATCCAAACCTTCTAGGAGCAACAAAACAACCAAGGATTGCTAAGTTATGAAGCTTAACCATTCTATTTCCTCCTTTTGGAGTTGAGATTTTCCAGTTCTTAGTACATGATATACTAGTGTTATATTCTATGCGACTTATTTCTTTCTCAAATGTTATTTGCCTGTAAATTTTGCAGATTTTCCCCTACGTGGGTAAGACATTACATTGACATTATGACTTTTGCGCTGATGATACAATAACACCAGTTGTAGGTAGTTGGATGCATGGGGATTACTTGAGTTTGGCTGGATGTAGACTATTGATAATGTGGACGTTGAACGAACCTGTCGTGCTCGGTTATAACTTAAATGCTGGATGTTCGTCTTTGGATGACCCTCGAATAGTTGCAAGAAGATAATAGACTATGGGGGGGGGGGGGGGGGGGGGTACTCTCTCGGTACCCCTTCGATGGCTAAGAATAAGTTAATAGGGATGAAAGGAAAGTAAATTCTTAGGTATGAGAAAAAGCATAGTTTACTACTTACATTTTGGGGTTATTTATAGCTACTTAACAACTTGGAGGGCTAATCTTAGTATTTACCAAAGGCAATGGCTAATGGTCCCTTCGGTATGAGTTGTCATGAGTTTTCTTTTATCGTTTATTACTTGGGTCTTCTTTGGTCATTTTTAGTAGGCTGATCACTTTCTTATCACTTGTCTCTACTCATTGGTCGCTCGACATGTTCATGGTAGGCTGGTAGCATGCATGCATGGATGTAAGATCCTCTTGCTGATTGGTCAACACACAATCAGAATTATAGGCTAATTGGTCCACATGCAGGTGGAATGATTATCTCTGAATGGTGTAATCCCATATTCCCATCAAGATTTGCCCCAATCTTGAGGCCACAACGACACTTTAAATCCTTCCCCTCCATTTCGGATATGCAAACCTCGTGTAGTTGCCCCGACATGCCTAAGGCTGATTGGTCCACGTGCAGGCAGGGTGATTATCTCTCCCCTCTACAATTTATAGGCTGTAACATCGGTCCAGTAACCGACACAAGCTCGGCTCACGAAACAGCGTAATCCATCTAAGATTTGCCCCAATCTCGAGGCTACAACGACACTTAAATCCTTGCCCTCTATTCAAGATACACAAATCTTGTCGTGGTTGCCCCGACATGCCTAAGGCACATCAAAGAAGGAGAATGTTGACCGATTAGCAAATGGATGACATGTCCCCTACACGCACACTAGCACGAGTACCCCGAACTACCAATTAGATTTCAATAGAACATTTATTGAGTCATCTATCAAATTAATCCCTCGATTTGACCCAACAAAACTCAATTGGAAGAGTGGGGCAAATGATAAGAAAGTGAATAACCCACTCTAAAATGATATGGATGCCCAAATAATGAAGGACAAAAGAAAGCTCATGTCAATTCATAATGAGGGACCCATCCTTTGGTAAATATTAAGACATGTTCTCCAAGTTGCTAGTGACTATAAATATCCCCAAAATAGAAAGATCAAGGTAGTGTTTTTTTATAATCTACACCTATACTCTTTTTTATTCACACAACCCATTCTATCTTAGGTATTGGAGGAGTACCAACCGAGCACCCCCCTCCGACTTCTATTACCTTCTTCCAGGCGCTGTCCAAGTTCCGGTCATGCACGAAGGGTGCGCTCAACGGCCACATCCTTGTATTGACTGAATCTGTTATCAATCTCCTTATAGTCACGATTCTATAAATCAATGAAAATTGATATTCTGACCATAGCACAACTAGATCTGGGATATAACAGCAATCTACACAAAACTTTCAACATAATTTGCATCTTTTTTGATGTTATCTAGTAGAAAATGCTGCTTTTTATAAGGTTGTCAATATTCACAACAGAACATAATTTGAAAATTGACTGAAGTCATGGATGATGGCTAGCAGTTTGGTTCTCTATTAATAAAAGCTTGTGATGTCAATATTTGGTGATTTAACTTGTAGATGTTCCAAATTTTAGTTTCAGAAAAGTCTTGACGATATGTTGGATCAAATACAAGCTATATGGGTTCTTTTCTACATGCATATCGAATGGTTGTGGAATGATCATTGGACTAGTTCATTATATAGACTATTTTGTTTTTCTTAAAGAAGGTCAGGACCAAGGTTCGCACTATCGGTATCGAAATCAGTATCGGGCCATTCCTATGAGTATCGGGATCGGCGGTATCTGCGGTTTTCGGATCGGAGTATCGGATTTTTTGGTATTGGAAAGCAAATAATTATAAATATTTTAGAAAATATATTTTATATATTTAGGCATAATTTTAAGTATTTTCAGTGTTGTTTCTTAGTAGTTTGAAATTGAATGAATAGTAGTCACCCTTGCCGATTGATTTACATGCGATAGATAAGTTTTCTTCTTTTACATGCTTTTACAATCTTACACCCTTGCTGATTGGTCTTTTTCCTTCAAATTTTTTGGTCGAATTGACTGGAAAAAGATCCTCAATGTCGGTATCGGTCAATATCGGGTATCAGTCGGTATCGGATTGGGAACTGTAACGGTATTGGCCGTATCGGATCGGTATCGGCCGATACTGCAAACTATGGTCATGACCTTCAATCCATTCATGGGAGATGTTGCGAGTCTCAGTTATTACAGTAACTTATAGCCAATGAACTCTACGGTCCCAGGCAGAACTATTCTCCAGTACAAAACAAAAAAAAGGTTGAAAGAAGAGTAGGTAAATGTTGATTTTGGATGAGTCACATTTTGTCAAAATGACGGACCTTTAACACGACTCTTGAAGAAAAAATGGTTGATCTGCTCCTTAGGCTGGCTTTTAGTGAAGGCGTACTCCTTCAGACAGGATGTGTTCTGAGAAAGAGGTGGCCAGCTGATGCTGTCTAGATCTTAATCAATCGGCTTGATCAATCGGTTCTTTGAAAATTTTCTAATTAAATACTGGACCTAACATTTGGAGCATTGAGTATTAGCCCAAGTGGAGATGTTTAGTGGGTTGGACGATCATCCTTATAGTTTTTGCGTTTTTGTTTCTTGCTCACATCTTGAGGTGATCAATTATTATTTCTGGTCATGTGTTTTTAGCCACCAAAAATTGGTATATTAGTTGGCTAGCACTTATGACTAGGCCTGTCAATGGTAGCTTATTGGTCGGATATTGGCATTACCATATCCAAACCATTAATTATCGGATATATCCGATAACTATCCGATATCCGATCGGATAGAAGTTTTGGCTACCGTATCCGTTACCGATAATTTTAACGGATATCGGATAATATCCGAACCAATAAGATTACTAAAAAAATATTTAAAAAGGGAAAAAAAAATCAGAACCAGCAGATTTTGTCAAGAAACAACAGATTTTCACATTGAAACGACAGATTTTGTCTAGAAACAACAGATTTCCACATTGAAATATCAGAAGCAGCAGATTTTCACATTGGAACAACAGATTTTGTCAGATATATGTGCAGATTTTCACATTGAAATATCATAAGCAACAGATTTTCATGCATACATTGAATACATTTGCACCCAAAAAATTTTCACACAAGCACATATAACTAATAGTCTCATGCATACATTGGATATATATTTAAATTTATTAAATAATTTAAATATTATTGGTTCGGATATTATTGGTCCGGATATGACACTTACCGTATCCGTATCCGATATATATCCGATATGATATCCGAATCCGTATCCGTATCCGAAATTTCGGATATTTCGGTTCGAATACGGATCGGATACAGATTTTCGGTCTACCATTGACATGCCTACTTATGACATGCTAATATGTTAGTGCATGCCTTGACTATGCAACACACTGAATTTTAAAGCCAGGACATCATTGCACGACTAGTGCTTCATTGCGACCCTGCGTCTGTTGTACTTCCTGGGATGCTGGCTTCTCATGATCCATTTTATTGGTGGTTGAAGTAACAATAGAACTAGAGGCTTATTGATGAAGAAAGGAGATAAGGGTTTAGTTATGATAAAATAAATAAAATACTCACTGTTTGTGGATCTCTAAAGGTGGATTATGTAGTGCCCCGTCCCGCTCAGTCAATTGGAGGAATAGGAACGCCGACGGCGTACAAACTTAGCCTTGCAACGGCTGCTCGAAGACATTGTTCGATCGAGGCGACCGCTCGCTCAGGTGGGGTAGTTTCGGTGAACTTGCCTCATCTTAGCCTTCACATAATAAATCGCATGTTTTCAACTTGCACAAGTAGGCTTGATAATAAAAGAGATCAATTCACATAGCTAAAGGGAATAATCCCGACGGGTCGGATTGAGTTAGAATATGGAAAGGTCCAACGATCGGCTTAGAGTTGGTGCACGGTGTGCTTTGAAAATGATACTCGGTCCTTCGTCCCGTGGCTTGGGAGAAGGAAAGTTGGTTGAGTAGGCGAAGTCATGAAACGTAGCCTAAGTCATAGGCGTCGTCCGCATGAATGCTTCATAAAATATGCACAGTCCCATCGTCCAAGGCTCGGCATAGCCTTGACCCGTCCTTTGAGTTAAGTTGCGTTGCACGGTTCATGATATAAGTCTAGGCACCCAAATGACTTGGTCGTTTAGAAGTCGAGCGCATGCGCAGCACGTTTTCGCAATGCGAGGCCTGACGTAGCCTTTGCTCGTCGAGTCGTTGCGCGTTTAAGTCAGGCAAGTTATGTTAGGCTATCGAAGTGGTAGCAAGCACGATCCTACAAGTTCTACGGTTGGGTATAACCAAATAGTCTTACGGTCTCAAGGCCCGTCATATAAAATATGACTTGGGCGATAGCGTCGCGTAGATCAGAAGTCGGTTTGAGGCACGATGCACGGACCTAGTGTTTAAGGCATGAACCACGGTTGATTGAATGAGTTTTGGAGGAAGGACTATCGAATAGGCATTGAGTTGAATGAAATGATATGGTAACATGGAAAAAAGGCTCGCGACCATGAGTCGTCGAGGGATCTCAAGGAGCATCAAGGGAGAAGGCTCGCGACCGTGGGTCGTCGAGGGATCTCAATGATAGAAGTCTTGATATTGGTTTGAAAGAGATGGTAACATTGGAAGAGGAATGACTGTGTGAGACGTCAGTTTGTGTCGAGTCTTGCATGATCATTGGACAACTTGTCGACAAGGGTGAGTTTCCTCGGATCGACAACCTGGGGCCCAAGGACCGATCCGGCCTAGGGGAAAACACGGTATAGCCGTAGCTGGACGAACCGCTCGGGTTATTCGTGAACTTTCTTCGGGGCTAGCTACTTGCGTTGAAAGGGTCATGATGCGGGCCCACCCATTATCACCTACACACGTCGCAGGAGACGTGGAGCCATTTAGGCCCACTTTTTAGGTCTTTCAGTTATTTTAGTCATGGAGGGGTATTGTGGTCTTTCACCACAATAACCCTCATAGGGTTTGCTTTTCTTTTCTATTTATAGTCAGGGCTAGCCGTCATTATTTTTATGCTTGGATTGAGAAAACTCTCTCCAGTGTCATCAAGAAGGATTTTATTATTTTGTTCCGTTCAATCAAAGTTGGGAGTTTTTGTTCTTTTCCTATATTAAAGATCATACTGTTTCTATTCCTCTTGTTCTTTGTTTTTATTTGCTTTCTTTTGTGAATCGATTGAGGCGATTCACAACAATTGGTATCAGAGCCCTCTACGAGCCATGGCAGACGGGACGAGAACCACAATCGACGAGAAGATCCGAGGTCTTCGGGAGGACTTCACCGCCGAGATCGATAGCTTGAAGAAATCCATGGAGGCCTCCGTTAAAGATCAAGCATCCACGAACCAGGAACTCCGCACGGAGATGCGGAACATGCGGAAGGAGACGACGGCCATAATGACGCTCTTACAAAATATCTCGAAGAAGATCAACGGCGAGGAAGCGGAGGCGGTAACAACCCAAACCCTAGGCGATCAACTAGGGTTTTCTCCTGCGGAGGGGGAGGCGACCGAGGAGGAAGAAGGACCGGCCGGCGGCCGCTGCCCCGCAACCGCCGTCGCCGCCGCACCTCCGGGCTGGGCCCTGGCGGCCGGCGATCACCGCCGGACAGCAGCCGAGGGTCGCGGGAGCGCCACAGCAGGCCGCGCGAGCCCAGGCGGGGCCGCGGCTGCTGTGGGCGGCCGCTGGCCGGCCCCCGACCGCCACCCAGGGCCGGCCGGCGCCAGGGGAGCCGCCGGCGAGCGGCTGTGGCCGGACGCCGCCGACCATTTCGGTCCCGGCGGACCGGCGCAACACCCGGGAGAGGCCCTAGTGCTTGGGGCCCCCTATGGGGGTCGGACGATGACCTCGAACTACGGTGACAGGTTCACGGGTTCGGGAAGGGGCTTAGCTGGAGTTCCGGCTCGGACGGGAGGGACGGAGCCGCCAGGAGGGACGAGGAACACCGGAGGTAGCAATTTCTTTGGAGAAACGGCGGATCCCGCCAACTTCCAGAGAGGGGATCTACCCCCACGACGACCACCACGGAGGAAGAGGAGGAGGAGGAGGATCCGACGGAGGAAGATGCCGCTATAGCAACAGACGCAGTTCCCAGATTTCCACCTTGAGGACAAGGTGGCTCTTTTAGGGGACGGTATTGATGCGGGCCCACCCATTATCACCTACACACGTCGCAGGAGACGTGGAGCCATTTAGGCCAACTTTTTAGGTCTTTCAGTTATTTTAGTCATGGAGGGGTATTGTGGTCTTTCACCACAATAACCCTCCTAGGGTTTGCTTTTCTTTTCTATTTATAGTCAGGGCTAGCCGTCATTATTTTTATGCTTGGATTGAGAAAACTCTCTCCAGTGTCATCAAGAAGGATTTTATTACTTTGTTCCGTTCAATCAAAGTTGGGAGTTTTTGTTCTTTTCCTATATTAAAGATCATTCTGTTTCTATTCCTCTTGTTCTTTGTTTTTATTTGCTTTCTTTTGTGAATCGATTGAGGCGATTCACAACAGGTCACTGAGTAACAAGGCTATAGTCCAGGATAGCTTGTCATGCTAGTGACTAATTCATATAGATGGGTCGGCACGGGCGGCAATCCGCGTGTGTGCCTTTGGATTGAGTCGAGTATTGATTTCACTATATCAAGGAGTCAAGTTGAATGTGTGTGTATAGTTTGAACACAATGTTGGGCCTAAGATTTGGTTGCAACGTAGACGACGTGCTTCGGCACGAGATGCGGCGTTGGGTCTTAAGTTGTTGGCATATAAGTTGCATAAGTTGGTTTGAGTTGTCTTGAGTTTAAGTCGGAAAACGCCGCAAGGCAAAGTTGGTCGAGTGACTCTTAGTTCACATGTCTTGATTGGGTCTGTCGGTGATCGAAGTAGCGAAGGGCCGCGAGGCGGCGATATGATTGAGTCTCATTGAGTTGCGAGGCACGGCCTCAACAAAGGATTTGTAGCACGGTCATAAGGAAATTGGGTACTACCGCGTAGTTGCGTTTCTGATTTTAGCCGTAAGGCAAACATGACTTGATAGGTTAACGTTGAATGTTGCGAGCACGGGATGGACTAAAGACACAAAATAGGCAAGGCGTCGGTCATAAAACTGATCCTAAGGCAAGAGTAGAAAGACAATCATAAAGGGGACTATGTTGCACAAAAGTAAATCAAACGTGTTGGGTTTGTATGGGTGGGCGAGGAGCTCATTCCACCAGTACAGTTGAGTACTGACACCCACATAGTTTTCATGTGCAGACACAAGTAGAAGCTCGTGGCGCGGAGCTCGCTTGGATGCGTCGAGGCACGGAGTTCCTTGGCGATTCGAAGCGTGCGGCCGCATGGAGTAAAGACTTATACGGGACATAACCTATGGACGTCGCCTTCCGAAGCTTCTGCTGGAGTCAAGACTTGTATTGAGAGATGAAAGAGAGCTGAGTGACTTGTAATGTGAGATGAGTGAGCTTGAGTGAGCTTGAGAGACTTGTAATATTGGCCTTGTGCCCCATTGTAATCTATGTTTCAATATCAATAAAGAGCTTCTTTTGAATAATTTGTGTTTGTTCTAAATTTTCGCTGCTATTATTCAATGTCTCTGCTTGGGACTTCTGTGCGACGATCCCGTCGCAGCCGCTGGAATCGGCCGTTATGGAACCCGTCTTGCACGAGCGCAATCTAGGCTCGTGCGGCATCACGCCTTAGCGAGGACGATCGCTCCTACGGGAGCGGGACGTAACAGATTAGACCAAAGTATCCCTCACAACCACCATAGACAAGTATATTGGAGTGGTATTTTAGTCAAAAACACCCTCCAAATGGCTGTTGGTGAGGGTTTTGGCCAAAATACTTTCTAATTAACCATTAAGAGCAATAGGTATGTATTTGGACCAAATTATTCCCCCAAATGGCTATAAACAGTGTTCTAAATGGCGTCCGCCTAGACCGCCTAGGCGGCGCCTAGGCGGTCCCTCTCCGCACCGCTTTTCTGTAGGCGGTGGAGTAGGCGGCCAACGGAGGTTGGCGGCATAGGCGGATGTGAGGCAGCGTAGGCGGAGAAATACTTTACAAAATATTTTGGCCAAAAAGGTTTTTAAAACATTATGGGCCTTCACTTTTACAAAACTAAAACTTTATAAATCTTCGTTCTACAACTTAGATATGCATGGAACACCGTTAAAATATGAATATTATGCAAAAAACTGTGGTAAAATTGTAAAAAGTGTTCAAAATATATCGACCGCCTAGGCGGCGCCTAGGCACCGCCTAGACGACCTAGGCGGTAGGCGGACTCTCTCCGCCGCGCACCCGCCTACCGCCGTTTATAACCTTGGCTATAAAACAACTAAAATAGTTTTTTTTTTTTTGGGGGGGGGGGGGGGGGGAGTGGAGCCCCCAATAGCGACAAGCCAGTTTCGAGGTAACTCCCACTACAAAATTATTTTTTAGTGAGTCGGACTAGGTTCGGTCCGGGCTTTAGTATGAGAACCGAGCCTAAAGCATCGGAGGGGTGGGTCCAACTAGGCTGGGACTGTTACGGGCTAGGTCAAAACCAATCCTGTTTTAACCGGTCGACCTTGTATGGGTTCATCGATCGCCCGACCCAAGGAACACCTCTGTACAACGGTGTATAACAAATCAACTATTCTCTCATTTCTTTCTTATCAACATTCCTCTAGTTACATTTCTACTTTAACCACCAGTACCGTAGATCAAGAGTAAGCGCAATAGCAGGGATCACAATCGCAAATGCTGCAACAATGTAGTGTTTGGCGCTATTTTCGTGGAATAAAGTAGGAAATGCTGTAGGAGAACATATGTTGAGTGCATAAATTTTAAGAATGTATAATGTTCTGTATCATAGTCGTAGCCTAGATCTTTGAAAATGAAGAGTAAAGACGTTCGATCTAGACCAAGGGCCAGGAAGCCCTGTGGAGCTTGAAGTCCTCATGTATTTCAAATTATTTATCTAGACAATCTATGCTTTTATATTTAAGTATTCAAGTCATGTACCTACTATTTGAATTCAAGTTCATTCAGTTAAGTTCTATTGTCTTCTTACGATTCAAGTTCTATGTACACTTTTATAAATTGACTCGTCGACTTTAATACGTAGTCCCAACTCGATTTTTTGAGTCATTGTCATATACTCTACTTTTGTGTATACATGGTGTCAATTTTTTTGTCCTCAAGTTAACTATATAAACGACCATATATAATCAATTAGGAGTTGACTTAGTCAACATCTAATTGACTCATGTGCTAGCACAAACCAATACGGTTGACCGTTCATGGTCAAATCCCTATTCGGCCCATACGAACCGTAGCAATGCTCAAATGGTCGACCAACTCTTATGTTTGTGACCCATTAGGCCCGACACCATGATGACACTGTTGTCATCAACATCGGAATTCCGATCGGATATTTGAGTGTCTAGTTGCGTAAATAAATATCTGCCAAACTTTCTTTGCTGATCAAGATTGACGCCTAGCAGTGTGTCATGGCTCCCATATGGTGTAAGGATGTTCAGTGACATCCACTCAAGAACCTACTCATGTTCAGTTACCGTGCTATTCAGTCTTTCTGCTATACTACGTCCCGACTAGATTTACGACATGGATAATGTCAAGTCGTATTCGTCGTAGTAACTAGGTATCTCGATCTCATCCGTTTGATACTTGTGTACCGAGTATGATTCCTCTACTCACACATCACATTGCGCAAGAATTTTTGAGTGCAACAAGTCGGACCACACAGGGCAATACTTTCCTCATCATATGTTAGGAGTGGCAAATTCTTTATTGGTCATATACTATCTTCATGGGTGATTCACCACACCCAATCTATGACCGTCTTAACCCTTGGGTTCGCTAAAGATACATAATCAAAATGTGGGTGCACACTCATAAGATATTATAATGACCTAATCTCCGAAGACTATTTGTATCGTTGACATGAATGATATCTCTATTGACATTATCATACACCATCAATTAGGGATACTTTTAAGATGTCATATTCAGTGAACTCGTTCCATTAACTGAAAACCATCAACTCATGAGATCAGTTGTACTCATTGTATGAGTTCGATGCAGAGCACGCCTACTTATCTGGTTTCACCAATGTTCCTCTTGGTAAACCTACGGCCATGGACATTTGTTTAGAATAAAGCTGAAGGCATTCCAAGTCATCACATGACACTATGAAATCCATTGCTTTTACCCATGGGACTTCATCATATTATCAACAATCATACAAACAAAATCGAAGTACGATAAATAAGATGCCATCAAATTAATAATCAAAATGTTTGTTACATTTAGTGATATTCGTACAACTGAAATGTCTTTCAAATTGGCTGCTAGGGCATATCACTATTAAATAACCTAGGATGCACTTTCCATTGAGATGTGATCTTGCAATGTAACAACCTAATTTCTTTGTTATAAGATAAGGGACAAGAAATGTTATATCTGGCAGTAGAATAAGCTTTGTAATTTTGTGTGTGTATATATTAGTAATTCAATATTATCTACTCTTTACAAAAACCACAGTGCCTATTCATCTAAACTTTTTCTAGTCTAGAGATCTTGGAGGTAGAACGCTTAAATTGTAGGATTCTAGTACCAAAACCTATGCTTTTGGCCTTCTTTTGCTTTCTCATGCCCCGTTGCTGAGCCAATTCTGTTGGAGAAGGCTTAGACGATGATGACGGCGATACTCTCAACGAGTGGGCTGGCACATCTTGTATGATACAAGCAGATGTTAGCCCCAAGCCTATTACATCAAAGCAAACCTTCCACTTTCTTTATAGTTGACCTTTTATTTCTTACTTTAAATAATTCTCATATATCCTTCCATTTGGACTTTAATCTGATATCATTTTTATTTTATTTTATTTCTAGTTGCTACGAAGGCTTGTCTTGAAAGACCTCTAGCAGGTACCCAAGTTCCATTCTGCAAACTGGAGAAGAAAATGATGGATTCCTGGTCACAAATAGATCCCAGTACATTTAGAGTTCGGGGAGTTAATTACTTGAGGTGCAGTTTGATTTTCACTTAACTGAACTTTATATCTATACATGTTTGTTATGTCAATATTGTGCTTATAAGTAATAGAACATCCTTTGTGATAGAGTGGTGGATCATGTGACTGTAGATTTCATCATGGATTTCTTTTCAGGGATAAGAAGAAAGAATTTGCTCCAAACTATGCAGCATATTATCCTTTTGGTGTCGATGTCTTCTTGTGCCAGCGAAAAATTGATCACATTACTCGTTTTTTGAATCTTCCAACCGTGGATTCATCTAGAAAGTTTCCACCTATTCTTGTTGTAAATATTCAGGTACACGATTCGAGCAATTATGACTTGCAAGTAATGCTTCTTTGACAAATTTTAACATGCCTAACTATTCAAAAACTGTATTGATGATCTACGAAGAAATCATTAGTTTCGTAAAACATTCTATAGTATACTTCAATACTGAATATATTGATTTTGTTGTATTGTTTTCTTGTGAACTAACAAATGGTAGATATACCATAGTTATAATAAAGAAGTTCAAAGTTCAAGTGATAATTCTTGCAATCCTTATCATGCTGGCTAACGTAATAATTTGAGCATGACTTATGCATTTGTACTTGAGGAATGTGTTTATTAAAAAAACTAGGATTGACACTTGAGGATCTAATATCAGTTGAGTCAGAAATAGATTTGCATGGTTTAAGGTAGTAGGTTCAATCATATACAAGTGGTCTAAAACAATTTTTTTTTGTAGTATATTTCAATCTTCAATTACTGTTCAATTTGTCATTTTATCAAGTATCTTCTTGTAAACTTTGCAGGTTCCATTGTACCCTGCTGCTATCTTTCAGCATGAATCTGATGGAGAAGGCATGAGCATTGTCTTATATTTTAAACTTTCTGAAAGTTACTCAAAGGAGCTTCCATCAATTTTCCAAGAAAATATTAGAGTAAGATGGTTATATAATTGTGTTGACAAATTGCTTGATATTAGGCTTCATGAATCATAACTACACTAGTTTTAATGATGTTCGCTAATATCTATACATCATTCATATACTGTTTGTACAATTCCTTTATATATCAGGATCGTCATTCTTTCACTCTTTGGAAGAATGCAATTCCCAATAGCAAATTGTATCATCCACCTCTTCGTCTAGACTCTTTGTAGTCTAGGGGACTCTTTCTAGTCTAGGGGAACTTGGTGGGTGCTTCATGGTTGCATGAGTTATTGCACATCCAAAATGTAAGCCTACCTACCTGTCAACTGGCCGCCTAGGTTCTGTGGCATGACCCTCTCATGCTCAAAGTTACCTTGGCTAGGAATTTGGTACCAACATAGAGGATTAAATTTAGGTCGACAACCGGTCTTACTTTTTTTGTCAATTCTTTCATGGAGCTTTGTTGTGCTACATGGCCAATCCCGTTCTGATGGGAGAACACTTGGATGATGATGACAATTCCTGTATATCTAAGAAGCATGGGTATGGGCATGAACTTGACATGGACGGGGACACATCACACAACAAATTTGGCAATCCTAGGACATGCATGTTATTGTTTCTAAAAACCCTACCTAGTAGAATGTACTTTCTGACTGCATGTTGACTAACTATGTTAGGTAGACTATTGATTAAGATAGAATGTCATATAAATTTTGGTGGCTCCAAGAGAAGTCATAAATATGGATAATTGTATTTTTTGACATTGAAATTAGATAAATAGTTTACATTGATGGCAGACAGGAAATTCTTAAGTAATTGTAGAATAATAACTTAAAGTCATTTACTTCATCTCTTATATAAATTAGCAAGTACAAGTTGGCCGTTATATTAGTTGTAAACGTGGATCGTGTGCAGACCATGTCCCAAGCCCTGTCCTACGCTTGTCTGCATCTGATACATCTTGGGCCACGGTAGAAAGCCTTGTCTGATGGCTACACACACTAGTTCCAATTTTCTGTGCTTCCTTGGTTGATATCAGTGATAAGTTCCATTTAGAATAATTGTAGTTTGTGCTTTACAAAAGGAAGATATTCTTGTTATTGACCATTCTTCTAATTTCTAGCAGTTCTGCCAAGTTATATCCAATTAGATAATCACTGGACCTCCATTAAAGGAATAAGTTTAAAACACTTGACGCACATTTCGTCTACTTTAAGAAACATAATATAAGTTTGCAACTAAGCCAACTTAACTACACTGAATTTTCTTGTTGCGAGATACACAAGTCCGCCTGACACAAGACATGAATAAAAGGAAACCAGATGGAATCATTCAGATTATCACAAATCAATCACACAAATGCAAGGACCCTAGATGCGACTAATGGATGTATCCCAACAAAATGCTAGATGCACGTAACTAATATGAAGTGCAATACATATCAATGTGTAGATGCAATCCTACAATGATGGAGCATGCAAAGAAATCAACACAAATATAACTAATGAATCAATAATTTCTATAAATTTAACAAAGCAATCTTGAAAGCACCAAAGATTAATCGAATCAAGAAAAATGTTAGATCCTACCCGAGGATTGGTAACACAATGAAACTTGCCCAAATGTTGTCCTGGGAAAGCGGTTCCTCTGCTTCAAAGTTTTTGCGTGTGAGATTCGAAGATCAACCTCGGTGAAAGAGGATAATTGTGGTGGGTTGGGTGGCATGGGGATACATGAAAGTGCAATGACTGTGGTGGCATGGAATACATACGTGGGTTTGAAATACATGAAAGTGCAATGATTGCGGTGGCTTGAGAAAAGAGGAAGGAGAATAAAAGAAATTAGTGTTACTGTGTTAGGCTACACCCCTAGGTTTTGGCTTCACACAAATTTTGCAATTCACATGCATTTTCTCAAAATAACACTCTCATTCATCACTCATCAGTAAAGTTCTGATTACAACTCTATTTATAGACTCTTAGAGTTGGCAAATAACTCCATAAACTAACTAAAACATAATTCAACTAAGAGTTAACACCCAAATAGACCCAAAAGACTCAACCGGATAAAAGCAAACTAAACTCAACTGAAACATGTCTGAATAAACTGAAACTCGATTATTTCCATCTCCGTCAATGCATTTTGGCAATATCTTAATATGAATGATCAATGATGGAAGCATATTGCTTAGAACACTGTGACCAAATTGTGTTGGCTTTTGCTTTATCCTGTACCTTATGGGACATAGTAAGATTTGTTAGTATTGTATTAATGCTTGCAGAAAAAGAAGAAAATAGCAGTGAAGTATTATGACCTCCATGGTGGCACCAGTCACTAGATCAGTACACTTAAATGCTTGGGGAAGATATGAGAGCTCTTATTTCTGATGAAAAAACTCTTATAAATATGCAAGTCTGGTAAAATGCTTTTAACCCAGTTAATACAAATGAAAGTGCTTGGCTTTGTCAAAACGAGAAGGAAGAGGGATAGCTGAATCTTGGTGCGTCAATCTTTACCAATTTTTTTGACCCTTTCCACTAGTTAAAATCAAATGACCTAATTTATTTACATCTAAGGCTTCATTTGGATCTTCAGTTTAACTTGAACATTTAAACCGTAGGTGTCTTGTTATCACTCTGGTGGATGGATGGCAAATTACAAGTGTCCTGTACGCATAGTGGAAATTTGATAAGAAAATCATCGAAATTTACATCATATGATGCTTGTGTCGTAAGACTCATAACTAAAGGAAGATAGTGTTGTTTGCAGTCTGCACATCTTCACTATGCATGATATACATAAAGGTTATCTAATGAACAATGTCCCTTTGATATCAATTGCATAATATTTCTGTTGTTACACCTTTTTCCCCTCATAATAGTCTCTGATATGATATGCTTTGAAAGTCAATACTTTTTTTTCTTGTATACATTCTACATTCTTATTGTCTTCCTAATTTCCTGATTTATGATTCATCATGTGGGTTGCGTTAGAGGTTAGTTGATGATGAAGTGGAAAGAGTTAAAGGGTTTCCTATGGATGCGATTGTACCATTCCGAGAAAGGTTAAAAATTCTTGGTCGTGTGGCAAATTTGGAGGATCTTCCCTTGAGTGCACCTGAAAGGAAGCTTATGCACGCATATAATGAAAAGCCTGTGCTTTCTCGTCCTCAGCATGAATTTTACTTGGTGAGTTTGGACTTGCTTCTTTACCTTATATTGATAATATGCTAAGTTTCTTGGCATAAATATGTTCTAATAATCTTATCTTCCAGTTTGCTAACAACTTTCATGTTAAGAAAATTAATTCAACAAAAGGAAACAGTTGGAAACCAATGTGGTTCTAGAATTCAACACCTAAACAATGTACCCATGATTGCTAAAAACCTGTCTACGCCACGAGATCTAGGGCACGCATTCCTTTAGGAGAGAAATACCTTATACGAGATCGAATGATGAAAAGTAAAGGGCACACTTTCCATTGTCTTATTAGACTTTTGTGTTTGCCTGTGAGATTATTTACTCACTGGCGTATGTAATGTTATTGACCAATACGTTCAAATACATATAACACAATTCTGCATAGTCAAGTATACAATTGTATTAGAGCACCTTTTCCATTGTTTTTTCAAAATGATTTTTTTTACACAATTACACTGGCATAATATGATGTTATGGATGTTCAATTAACATGACATCAGATAATCATGTATAACATCTAAAATAATGTAGACAAATTCATGAACTTATTGTCCACATTACCCCCCAATGTCGTGAAGGAAAGGAGTGAAGGAAAGAGTTGGTCGATGGTTCTGGGTCTGATTGGTCAACTGGAGGTCCACAGGTCAGATTCAGGTGGGAATCCAGGTGGCGAAGTCTGTAGGAGGCAGTCGTTCATCTTGACAGAACTTGGACTTTGGCATCACAGCAGTTCCCAGCCGATGGTTTCTTGCCACATCAGCTAAAGTATAGAAGGATCGGAAAAAAAATGCAATTTGGGTTTTAGTGTTTTGTCGAGATCAATGATATAAGATGATGAAGAAGACATGTTATCCAGGCTTAGACAAATTGATAGATCCCTTCCCAATTGGTTGGAGTTGGGAGGAGCTCTCATGAAATTGGCCATCGAAAACACATAAATTGAGCTCAATTTGCGGAAGAAGGAAGATGAACTAGGGTTTTCTTTATTGATTTCAAGAAGAAAATGTACATAATATGAAGACAGTTACGAAACAGGAAAACTAAAGAAAAAAAAAATACAATTCTCAATACCTTCTTTCCTCACTCTCCTATTTATAAGAGCTGGATGATGCTGACCAGAATGTGGTAACTTGCCACCCAAGTTCCAAGCTGTCATTCTTGCTGACTGGATTGGCCTAACACTGGAATACTGATACAAGGCTGATACTGGAATGAATGGAAACATTTAGCTGCACGGCTGCACCAAAGCTTCATTCTTCATTGCCTATCAACAGAGCTCCTCCCTTAGCTTCATTCCCTGCCTTTACGCTACTGCACACTACTGCATACACTGCACTGCACTGCACTGCACTTTCCACTGCTAAATCTGGATATGTTAACTAGTAAATACAGCTTACAAATCATAATTCTTCTGTATCAACCATAAAATGTCTCTACATTGTAGTATCTCTGCCTAGTTACATACTTCACAGACATAAAGATCCAACTTCTGAGTGTAATAGACACGAGATCTTTTCCCCATATTGGCCTTCTAGTTGGTCATGATTATATATAACTAGCACTCTTTTCAAGAAGGAAACTCAATCATCCAGGTCATTAGTTTCAAGTAGGACACTTGACTGCCCAGATTACTTAATTTCCTTGGATAAATAAACCCCTCTCAAGGACTAACTAGAAGATCAGATAAATGTCCATGCAAAATATTATCTTTAGCTAAAGATTTACAGTCAGAAATTAGGATAATAACTCAACCAAGAAAATGCCACCGAAAATTCAAGCGAAATATAGACTATCCGTCAAGTATTCATAAGACAACAAATTTTGATTCCACATAGCATGAACTTTGTTTAAGTTGCACAAGTATCATAATAGTAGCTTTTTCTTTGACGGTTAAATTGATTTGTTTTTTTTTAAAAATAACTACTTTATTGAGTAGGAAATTATGTTTAAGTTCACATGGACAACAGAATTAAGGCAAAGGATGAGATGGGAAGCACGATGTCAATCCCCAACAATTTCTCAGCTTTCTTCCTTTTTGACTTGTCTCCAAATTCTAGTCCTGTGATTGTACAAGAGGGAGGTTCTGCACACTAGGACTCTTAATGAACTTCTCTAGATTTACCTGGTCCTATGGATGTGGTAGTCCCTTACAGTATTATATCTGGACACGTGTAGGGCCTCCACTAGCCTACATCTCCTTCTGATGCATTACTTTATATTCAAAAGAATATACACACACACACACACACACACACACACACACACACACACACACACACACACATTTCACCTCAACCACCTGGGCAATATTTAGTTATTCCCACATACTTACCATATATGCATCCTTAACAGGGGGAGAATTATTTCGAGATTGATTTGGATATGCATAGATTTGGTTACATCTCGAGGAAAGGATGTGAAACATTTGTAGACAGGTTGAAGCTGTGTGTATTGGATGTCGGCCTAACTATCCAGGTAAATCTTTTTTTTTCCACCTTCTGATTTGCAGGGATATTTTTACTCTGAAAATATAAATATAATGAAGAGTCGTCTAATCTTGATTATTGAACAGGGAAGCAAACCTGAAGAATTGCCAGAGCAGATATTGTGTTGTGTGAGGTTGAATGGGATTGTGCACACCAGATACCATCAACTTGCAGTGCATTCTGCGAGTCAAGAGCCTGGAGTCTAATTGTATTTAGATGTTGGAGAATTTCACAAGCTAGTCTTATCTTATCAATGTTAAAAGCCAGCAGTAATGGAGCCAGAAATTCATTCTGAGCATATCCCTGGTGATTTGATATATACACCTCCTGTGATTGCATCATTATATATATTTTAGACATAAAATTCACCTGCTAAGCAGGAATCAACAGTGGTCATATGAAATTTGTTGCAGGATTCAGTAAGGTAAAAAAAAAACAATACAATTATAATTATGTATCGCTCTCAAGGCAGAGGTTCTGAATCAGTTAGCTGTAATTTGTCGAAGGAATTGTTGGTGGCTAGAAGCAGCGGAATTCAAATGGAATTGTAAGAATGTGAGGCTATATCAGCATATTGACAAGAAGCACACAATTGACATCAATGTATATTAGTCGGAGTTACCTTTATATTGTAATTATTAAGAGAGCTATGTTTATTACCAAATTCATTCAGCTTGTCGGCTGATTAAAATGTAATGTTATAGTTCTTTGGATTATAAATTGAGCATCCAATAAAACTCTGTTTATAAATCGTCTGGATACTTGGAACTGCAAAGCTGGTGAACTGTGCTTCTATGAGGTTAATATCTGTAAGTTTATACTCTACTGTTAAAGAAAGTAACCATTTTATTATTTTACGAGGCTTTGCTACATTTAGAGCCCTGCATGCAATTCAAGTTTTATGTGTTTTAGTTAATTGATAATGGAATCCCTCATTTGCGGGTTGGGGTTGTCTTAGTTTTTAAAACTTGGCCATGAAATACTGTCAGATGAGGGATGAGACTCATCTTCTCCATCGATTTTTCCTTTCAATGTTAGTGGAATCCACGTGTTACATTTATATTACAAGTTTTTAATTGAGTTTAACTGATTGATATATTTTTATGAGCCTCACTCGTACAGGTCCAGTTATCCGACAAACTGTCAGTATACAAGAGTTAATTCTAGCCAGAATATTTAGACTCGGACATCTGAAGTAGACGATACTTCGTTTGAGTAACGCTACGGGCCCTCTCTACTCTGCATCAACATTGACAACATCCATCAAGGAGTAAGCCTGGGGAAGATCTCGACAGCAAGACAGGTGTCATGTGAACGATTTGCCATCGGTAGGGTCTGCAAATTCAATTCTTTGCTACCAGAGGAACTAACCAGTGTCGGCGAGAAACTGTTCAAAGTCTCATAGCTTTTACTGTGTATAAATGAAGTTTAAGACACTTCCCTCCGACAACAAGTAGGACACGTGAGGACACGGCCGGTAGAGAGGGTCTTTAGCTCACGCATATTCTCAGGAAAAAAGAGAGAGAGATTAGTTTTGTAGAAACAACATTGTGAATTTGCAACGAACAACTTATAAAAGCAACTTTTGATGCTCTTAAAAGGAACCAGTAAACTTGGTTACCTATTCTCTTACTAAAAACATTTATATGTAAAATATAAAAATAAGTTTCCTAAACAGAATTGTGGCAAAATAAGAAAAAAATTTAAATCACTCAGATACTTGATTCGCCACTAGAATATTCAGTGTGTGCTGAAAAAAAAATATTGTAGCCAAATAAACCTTCATATTTACTTCTCTTCATTTTGTCGCAATATTATAGTGTCTTCTTCAATCAGTCGGCTTCTAATTTCTGTGGATTGCTCCAGTTAATAACAATTGAGACACTTCGTATTAAACAGCATATGAGTTGGTAATATGTTGTTGAACCTTTGAAACGTTTGTTGTATCATCCCTTACTTCTCCAAATTCAAACTCCCTTTGGTACCAAATTACTTCTAAAACTGCTATTCAATTCCTTACAGACTTCCACACTCCAATTTCCACGACTTCTTTCCATCACCAAAGGCTGTCTGGCTGACAGGTGGGCCAGGGTCAGAGTCCGTGTACCTGCCAGCACTGAACCCTTCGGAAGATATTGCTGTACGCAACAACCTGAAGAAGAGAGGACACCTTCCCCACAGGAAAGTGACATCAACTGAGACCCAACCTCACCCAAACCACCCACAACCCCACCCAGAAACAAGTAGAAGAAACCATTAAAACAAGGTAGCAACAAACAACTACCACAGCAAATATTTTCTCTCCAAATTTTTGGACTGTCGTCCATTTGAATCCTTTTCTTCTTTCTTTATTTTTCCAAAATTTTGGTAACAAGTTGAACCCAAGTTTTAAAACAAGCCAAAACCTTAACATGGTGATCTGAAAAATAAAGTTTTTCAGGTGCAGAGTGCACAAAATTGTTACTTAAGAAATAATTATAAGCTATTGCATTATGACTTTAAAAAGGCCAAAGGAAACGTTCAGTTTCTTAGGACTCGATATAAAGCAAAATCACATGTATTAAGTTTACACAGCAAAGATCACTAGCAACTGAGAAAGTTTCAATTCAAGGTACATCAATGTTGTATTTTCCATCAAGTTAGGCACAACAATCAGTTTGTAGAGGGGGGAAATTATGACTCTATATACAAGGTAGGAGGCTGAAGCATTTGATATTTTAAAATCCATTTAGTCGAAATCTAGAAGCAGCGGAATTGGGTTTTCTCCAATATATATTGCTAATTACTCTAACTATTAAAAAATGCTCTCAGTGAAGTATAGGAAATAAGGATGTCGAAAGATGGCAAATTGAGGCCGAGACAAGGGTTTGGGCTGCAGATAAGCAGAGCAGGTTGTGAGCTCGACTCGAATTGGCTCGAGTAAGCTGTTGGCTTGAGAAAAGCTCGACATGAGTTGGCTTAGATAATGACACGAGCATGAGCACGGGTACGGGTACGGGTACGTAAATCTGCCGAAGCAGGCTCCAGTTGAAATAGAGATAAGCTCGACTAACAAGAGCCATCCCTGAGCATAACAAAGCTTGGATATTGTGAGTTTGCGAGCAAGCTGGACCGGCTAAGCTCGATGATATCGGCTAGGCTCAAGTGAGTTGATTCAACGATTAAAATAATATACTTACATAGTAAGTTATACTACATCGTATAAGTAATAATATATTAATACAAGTATATACATTCACTAATTCCCAAGCATATTTTTAGTGTACAATACCCTCAAACAAAATTTGAGCAGTTAGCCAGCTAAGCATCTCATGGTGAGCCGAACTAGTTGCGTGCCCATTTGATATCAATCTTGACCACAGATTTCATGTATGAGCTCAAGCTCAGCTCAATAGATCAACACATAAACTAGCTGAATTGAACACCAAAAGATCGACTCAACTAGGCTTGATAGAAACCCTGCTTAACTAGAGTCCCAAGTGAATAGAGTAGCTGGAAGGGCAAAATTAGGCCTAGGAAAAAGACAAATCAAGCAAACAAAATTCGGTTGGACACTCACCATCATTTGGCTGGTCTGGGGCAATTTCAGTTGAAGTGAAATGCCACCACCATCTCGATACAGCCAGAATTGCTAACTCAATTCTCTTAGAAAGAGGGGTCTGTTAGAAGGATATATCCATGCAAATCCTTACCCATGGGTCTAGACCATGTTTCAACTAGGGTTAGGTTGCGTCTACTTGTCATCCTAGTATCTGACACGCAATTACAAACATTTCCTTTCACAAAACAAAAATAAACTTTAGGGGGGGAAAAACCAATTTACATTAAAAGGGACCCCCTTGATCTAGAAGATTCATTCATCTACGATTTACTTTTCTATTTGAAGCCTCCAAGCTTTGAACTCATGAAACCAAGCGAAATGATGCAGCCAAACTAAACAACTAGCAAAATTTTGATTCACCTACTTAGCAGTGAAATCATAATCAAAATCATATCAGTGAGTATATTAGTTGTCATCCTAGTATGATGCAGTCACTTGTACACCGTAAGTATAAAGCTAGTAGTTATGAGCTTGGACACTATTCTTGCTTGTGGGGAAAGTTTTAAGGATTCAAAATTATAAGTTGGCAAGAACTGCAAGATCCCTATATTATTTATAAAATAGAGCACATCCTAAAGATTTTTATCTTAATTATTGAAATATAGGTCACTAATCACTATCACAAAAATGCAAACCAGGAAAGATAGGAGAGAAACTCCTCGACGTGTCATTCACATATATCACATGTAACATAAAGCAACTCGTTTTTCTAATATAGGTAGTTCAATTCTAAATTTCAGAAAACAATAACAAAACCTTTATCCAAAATTATTGACGAAATCAATGTGGATTCTTTTCTTCATTTGGCTAACTGGGGGCCACCTCATCTGTAACATTAGCAACTACCATGACCTTCTTTATTTCCTGAACCTGTTTTCATCTCTTGTCATCCCTAACCAAGCCCACTCCTTCAACAATGATTCTATCACTTTGCTGAATTTGGTGTACACTGGACATGCCATCAAAGTATCTCATAGGATGTCATTTTATCCTTCCACTGAGGCCACCTATAAGTTTTCACAAACAGTAGTATCTCGTGTTACTTGTCACTGATTCATCTCATATTACAATTTCCATTACACCCTCGTTCTGAGTATGTTTCTTGGGTGTCCGTATCTTTGATTATAATGCCACTCATCCATCTCAATATTCCAATTTTCAGTTACTCTTATTTTGCGAATGTTTCTGAAATTCCCTACATTTTGACCCATAAAGCATGATATGATGCTGGTCTCATAACCATCTTAGAACTGTACTTCCGATTTCAAGGATAATCTACATCCAATTTCAAGTATAATCTATGTCAAGAACTACTTTTCCACTTAAAGCACTGGACTTTAATTCTATGAGCATCCAGTTTAAGAAGTCTTTGGGTATCTCTTCCTATTTGACTTGTGATTTATATGTGACAATGTGCCTGAGTGGTGAAAGAGACCCCAATAGTATAGACAATCTTTTATCTTCATACCAAATCTCTCTTTCTTATTTGGATGAACCTTTGCGAGCGGTACTATCAACTATGTTGAATGAGCTTAAAGTGCAGTATGTGATACTGTTTGTCTTCTCATTCAACTACCTTTCTAGTTTTTATGTTGAGCCGTTCCTTGCTCCATAACCTTCTCAGAAAGGAAATTTGCACCAATTGGAGTGTTGACACCAAGCGGGAAGTTGGTTATGAACTATAACTTCAAGCATATTTCCACTATGATAGATGTCCATATATATCTTACACTTGTCTAAAGACTCACAGTTGCCCCACTTCTATGAATTACAAATATACAGAAGATGAGAAGTATCGTGCTACTATAGGTTTTAACATATTGCCCATCTTTTTACTTATTAGGTTCCCTAATACACAAGCACAAGATCAATCACATATAAATATTAGCTTAAATATACATATATGTCGAAACATGCACATATAAAGATGTGCATTTGGGTAACCTCTATGTTTTTGAGAGTTGACACCCAGCATCCATGTCAAAGTGTGATGCTTGTGTCCCTGTGTCCACTATGAGCTTTCGCCGGATTCAGTTGGTGATTCTCTTGCAGCTGTTTGAAAGTTGTCAATTAGTCGGTTACCCACCTCCACTGTAATAAACTTTCGTGTCCTGTCTTGAAGCTTTCAGTGAATCGCTGTTTATGAATTTCCCAACCTCCATGCTACTACCTCAAGTTCGATTAGTTATCATGAGAAGATCATGGTGAATGCAGAAAATGTTGAATGCTGCCAAAACCAATTTGCTACATAAAATGATCTAAAATCTTAATCTGTGAAACTAATATGCCAGATAATTTCAGTTCCAATTGTCAGTACCACAATTATATCTTATTACCTAGTATCTTGCACCCAGCAAAAAAGAGAGCTGAATTTAGTATTTGCATTGATTATAATTTTAAATAAAATACTGCAGTTAAATGTTTCATAAACCAAAGAGAAATCAACTATTTCATTAGGAAGATTTTCCATGAATAGATGTTAAGCCAGTAAGAACAATTTGCAATGTAAAATAATTTCCATCCAATCATCAACATGCAAGAAAATTGGTTTAGTAATTTACTTTATGGACGACAAATCTCCGCAACGGAGATCACCACCATTTAACACATAGAACCGCCATTGAATTTTATCGTCATACAACAGTTACAAACTCCCAAGAAGTATACGAACAACACCTAAGATACATCATACAACATACAAAGGCAACTTGCGGTGACGGTGACAGCAGAAGAAACTATTATGGCGAAGAAACAAGAAAACCGAAATTCATAACAGGTAAAGAATGAAATTTCTCAAAGTTGCAATAGCAGTCATCAAGTACCTCACTGTGAATCCGTCGCAATTGGTTCAAAGAATGCCCTTCTATCCTTCTCGATCTCAAACTTCCGCAACAGACCCCATCCGTCAGCACGTGTTGATACCATCCTTACAGTCTCTGGTCAGGTTATTGAATGTCTCTATCTGAGTCTTGGCCCTATAAAGAACCTCCGTGTCGACTGCCACCCTCATGTACCCATCAAACTCCACGGGCTTTCCGCCATTGAGAGCCATGGTCTCATTGTACCACTCGCTCTTGTTCCCCCACATCTCGCTATAATCGTCGAGCAAATGCACCTTATAGTGAGACCTCAACTTGTCGAAATAATTATAGAATGGCTCGTTCGTTGCGATATAAAGATTCCTCCATGGCTTAACCATTTTTAGAACCTTTGCCAAAAGGGCGTCTGGGGTCGTGTCGGCGTCCAAATTGGGCCAGAGATCCTTATTGCTTGCCTTCCACCCCCTAACCACGTGGACGGCGTCGTAGTCCCAATCCATACCCCCGGCGATCTGCGTCACAATGTTCATCAGCCGCTTGGACTTCCAGAGCGCCTGCCACGGCCGCTGGATGTACTTGGCGGCGCGGCCCTCGCACACCCTGTACCAGTAGTTCTCGGGCTCGGGGCCGTCGAACTGCCGCCACACGATGCTGCTCCGGTCCCTCCTCAGCTGCATCGGGGTGACCTTGTAGGTGGGCACCTTGCGCACGGAGATCCTGGCCTTGCGGCCGCCGCCGCTGCGGCGGTCCCACCGGTGCCAGTCCCTCAAGAACTCCCCTTCCTCCACCACCGATGCGGACTCCTTGAGGTGCTCGAAGTCGAAGTAGTACCGGAAGTCCTTCCCCTCCTCGTCGCGGCCGCTGGAGGTGTGGGCGCCGTTGAGGCAGAGGTTGAGGTCCATGACGAAGGTCCGGTTCAGGAACGCGGCCTCGCCGAGGCCGCAGAGGAAGCTCCACACGAACTGGTTCATCCCCTTGCAGTGGTCCCCTCCTCTGGTGTAGTACAAGTACCTGCCCTTCCGGAAGTCCGACTCCGAGCCGACGGCCGGGATCGTGTCGTTGATCTCGGCGTCGGGTACGGCGGCGGGCTGGACTGCAGCTGCAGCTGTGGCTGCGGATCTGGGGAGGCGCCTGGCGGCGGGCGCCGCGTTGGCGCCGGAGCGGAACTTGCCGGCGGAGACGACGGTGTAGGTGCAGTTGTCGGCGCGGGCGAGGCGGAAGCGGCGGTAGTCGCGGTAGCGGCGCCAGGACTTGTCCCTGCGGTTGCGGAAGCGCCAGGAGGCGTCGCACTCGTGGTCCGGGTGGGCGCCGGGCACCGGGGTGTCGTAGGCGAGGAACACGAGGGATTTTCGGAAGACTTTGGAGTTGAAGCGCTGGATCGCGGAGAGCACCGCGGGGTCCGAGCAGTTCAAAGCAGCGGTGTCACTGCAGGCCGACGAAGAAGAAGAAGGAGGAGATTGAGACGATTGTTGTTGTTCGTTGGTGGGGGAGGAGGAGGGGGCTAGAGTGGTGAGATCTTCGCCGGTTTTGAGTAGGGAGTCGTCGTTCTGGAAGGTGGAGTTGGGGAGGGTCTGGGAGAGGGCTTTGGTGAGGGAGATGGAGGACTGGAGCCAGGGGTCGGGGGGCTGGTAGGTGATGGCGACGACGGTCAGGATGAGGACGGCGAAGACGAAGACGGAGAAGAAGACGTTGCCGATAATCTTTATCGCCCTCTGGCTCACAGGGATGGACGCATCCGTGCCGGTGCCGGTGCCGGTGCCAGAGCTGGTGGACTCTCTCATTGTTTTCTTCTGGTGTGTGTGGGAAGTGTGAGTCCAAGAATGTCTGTTTTTTTATGGATCTCAATAGATAGATGTAGAAGGGAGGTGACTCCTCACTTCAGAAGAAATATGTCTTAAGAGGAATTTTTCCTTTAAAAAAAGACAAATGTTAAAGTTCATCCCTAAATTACTAAGGGCCACCAATCTACTAAGGGCAACTATCCTACACTTATATTTTTACTAAGGACAACGTAAAATGAATCATTTCACTAAGGGCTACCAAAAAAAAAAAAAAAAAAAAAAACCAAAGAAAACAAAACCTACCCGCCCCTCCTCCTTTTCCCCTCCTGTTCATTCCCTCCCCCTTCCTCCCCGAAGTCTCCCCCCCTCCGACAGCACCCCCCTTCCCCCCCTCCTGTTCATTTCCTCCCCCCTCCTCCCCGAAGTCTCCTCCCCCTCCGACAGCCCCCCTTCCCCCCTACTCCACGAAGTCCCCTCCCCCTGTGTTTAGATGCAGGATAACATCAGCATCATCCTAACCAAGTACCAAGAGGAATTAGGACTGCAGCCTAGGCTGCAGTCCTCAACGTAATTAAGACTGCAGGCCAAGCCTGCAGTCACTGTAGCATTTTTTTTTGGGGTCACTTCCCCACATTTAGCTTCTGTCGACATTGGACTGCAGGCTAGGCTGCAGTCCTCAACGTAATTAAGACTGCAGGCCAAACCTGCAGTCACTGTAGCATATGGGACTGGGCATTATGTGCCCTCAAGAATGTATTTTGAGAGGAAAGTTTCCCAAGCAGGCTTCCTGTCCACAGTTCCAACCAGAATGTTTACAAAGCATTCGATAGCACGGTTTTACATGCTCTTAATTAGCTCTGAATTGTGTGGTCTACAGGCCATGTTGTGGCTAAGTGGTTAAAGCTGCTGGCTTAAATGTCTGTTTGAAATGCTTATGTCCATCTCATTTCTTCTCTTTTACAAGCGTGATTTTTTTTGTTCAAGAAATTATTTCTGATCTTTTCTCTTCCTATATTTTAGGACCTTGCAATTGATGCCACCACAATTGTTGGTGTGGACCTTGGCCAAGGTTTACGGGAGGTTGATATTAAGAAATATATTAAAGTTGAGATAGAGAACTACCGAAGATAGACAACTTCAATAGAGGTGGGGACAACAACAATGGAGGAGGGGGGACCAATAGTGGAGGTGGGGACAACTATGGAGGAGGTGGGGACAACAATGGAGGTGGGGATTGAGAGAAGTGGTTTGGGGATTGAGAAAAGAGGAAGAAGACAAAGGAAAAAGATGGTGGTCCTTAGTGTTTTGAAAATGGCAAACTTGTAATTTTTTAAAAAATTTTAAGTTGGTGGCTCTTAGTAATTTGGGGGTGGCCTTTAACATTTGCCTAAAAAAAGGTTCCTTACAAAGGCACTTCACTTTTTGTTCAGGGCTAGTCCATTTTAAACTTTGTATTATTTACAAGTTTGTCATTGAAGAAATTGATCAGGGCTATCCCACTCTTTGGTATAAGTCACTAGTACAAACAAGGACTGTCCAATTTTCTGGCAGTCCTACAAACTGAATGGACTGCTAGAAAACTGGGCAGTCCTAAGTTACAGCATGTGAAACAAAGGACTGCCCATTTTTCTGGCAGTCCTTACTGTATGTAGGGCTGCCAGAAAATTGGGCAGTCCTTGTTTGTACTAGTGACTTATACCAAAGAGTGGAATAGCCATGATCAATTTCTTTAATGGCAAACTTGTAAATAATACAAAGTTTAAAATGGACTAGCCCTGATCAAAAAGTGAAGTGCATTTATAAGGAACCTAAAAAAAAGTCAAATGTTAAAGGCCATCCCCTTTTTACTAAGGGCAACCATCCTATTAAGGGTAACCATGCTTTCTATTTTTTTTTACTAACGGCAACCTAAAGTTCACAAGTTTACTAAGGGCCACCAAGAGGATAAAACCAAAAACAAAAAAGAAAATAGAAAACAAGAAAACCCAAAACCCTCCCCCTTGTTCCCCCCCCCGACGATAGCGCCCCCCCTCTCATCCTCTTCTCGATCGTTCTCCCCCTCCTCCACCTGACAGCGCCCCCTTCCCCGTTCTGTCACTTGAGGACTGCAGGACTTGCCTGCAGTCCTCTCTTCAAATAGGACTGCAGGGTGTCCCTGCAGTCACAGTAGGTTGGATTTTTTGGAAAAAAAATGGAGAAAAGAAGCTTCTGTCACTTGAGGACGACAGGACTTGCCTGCATTCCTCTCTTCAAATAGGACTGCAGGGTGTCCCTGTAGTCACTGTAGGTTGAATATTTTGAAAAAAATCGAGAAAGACTAATGTCACTGGAGGTGGGGACAACAATGGAGTGGGTGGGGAACAATGGAGGTGGAGATTGAGAAAAGTGGTTTGGGAATTGAGAAAAGAGGAAGAAGAGAATGGAGGAAGAAGACAATGCCATGACTTGGTGGCCCTTAGTGTTTTCAAAATGGCAAACTTGCAAAAATTTTAAAAATTTTAAGTTGGTGGCCCTTAGTAAAAAGGGGGTAGCCCTTAACATTTGCCAAAAAAAGGCCCGACTAAACGACAGATCCGCGGGACAGACCGAGACTGACGTGACCCTTCCTATTAGCCCCAGTCTCCTCCTGCTAGCACTGGGTCCTATCCGTCTTCAGTGGAGGACCGTCACGTTAGCACAGACTGCTGCTTGCGGTCCCTTCTCTCAATTCGTAAGGCACTGCTGTTTCTTATGGATTAGTCAATTAGAATTTCAGACGTATAATATAAATATAATTTTCAAATCACAATCATAGTAATTTTAGACAAAAATACAGTGATTTCAGAATATTTGTGATTGTGCTTTTGATTCTAAAACAAAAATCAGAGTGTTTCTAAAATCATCGTTAAAAAGATAAATTACTTGCAACGAGTTTTGCATTGTAATTAGGCTAAATTGCACTTTGATACCTTCAACTATTCCGGTTTTTCAACTTCATACCCTAAACTATTTTACTCAACAACTTAATACCTCAACTATTTTTTTTTTCAACTTCATACCTAAAATTTTAAATATTTTGAAAATGCCCTTATCCATTCCCTCTCCCCTTCTCCCCTCCCCCCCGGCCCCACTCCGGCCACCCCTCCTCCCGCACAGCCCCAGCCCCCCCTCCCGCCCCGCCCCCCCTCTGGACACCCCCCTCTCCCGCTTCCGACCACCCTCCCCCTCCTGCTTCCGGCCGCCTCCCCCCTTCCGCTTTCGGCCGTCTCCCCCCCTCCCGCTTCCGTCCACCCTCCCCTAGCCCCCCTCCTCCCACGCTGCCGTTCCCTAGGGGAAGAGACGGAGGCGGGTGGTCGGAAGCGGGAGGGGGGGAGAGACTGTAGTGCACCACTTTTGATAGGCGACGGAACTTCATAATATGCTTGCGCCGAGTCAGATCGGCCGGGAACTTAGATGGCCATCTGACTCGATCGCTAAGCTTGGTAAATGATAACGCCTTGCGGCATCGATTCAAATCGATTTGGACGGAAGTTACGAGAATCGATCCAACTAATGGAACGACTTTTGTTGGAATAAGTCCTAGATGCAGCGGGCTGCGTCTCGGCGAGTGAGCTCTCTATAAGAGTCCCTTCGACGGGACCGGACCGCTGTATGGTTTTCTTGGAGCTTTGTCGCTGGGCTTGATTGAAGTACTTTCGCGTCGTTTTCATAGATGCAATTACAAATTTTGATGCAAGGGGAAAAGAAGGAAATCTAACAAAGTGTTGGTGCCATTGCAGGAGCTCGCGTAACTAAGGATTGACGTTGCGTAGCGCTTCGACGACCTGCACGAAGCAAAGTAATCGGTGGGTGATTCGGCCCCTTCTTTTCTACTCTGTCCCGTAAACTTATTCCTTGCCTCGAATTCATTCAAATCGAACGATGCCAAGTTAATTGCATGCCAATCCACTAAGTCCAAGAACTTGGGAAAAACGTATCGATTTAGAGTAATTCACTCTAAAAATACAAGTCGATCACATAAACCAGAAAGTTTAAGGTTCTAGTAAAAAGATAGACTATTTTACGTGCTGCAAAATATTATGAAACGTCAATCATGGGTTATGATGCCTCGGACAATTTGGTGCCTACGGGACGCTAAATCGGGAGTACGACTTGGGAAAAAATAAATCGTTGCATAAGTTGGGGGAAATGATAATGCCGTTCAATACTGTCCGTGCTATACAAAACTGTTGCATATGTTAAACTGTTCACGCATTGGCATGGTCATGGACAGCTTGTGCACAAGTTGATATTTTTCTTCGAATCGATATCCGGGGCATCAAAATCGAATCGACCTAGGGGGAATGAATAATCGTGCTTCGGCACTGATGCATTGCGGGATCGTCAGTCAGACTTGCAACCTAGACTGAGCGGGCCGAAATGCCGTTGAGATAGTCCCACGTGATGTGTAACATCAATGACCGCATATAAGATAGTAGCATGCTCACCTATTGTCTTATGCAGGTGTAAATATTATCTCTGTTTTCATGTTGGGACGAGCACGGCCGTGGTAAGAAATATGATAAACTGCTATGGTTCACTGTATGCTTTATTACGCAAAGATGGCTATCGAATATGAACTGAATTCATTTAGTTCTAATAGAAAGACAACTCTAAAGCATGCCTACCCTAACAATCAGAGTCGGTTTAGACGAGTGGGTTCGTCTCGTCCACTTAGCAAGTGTGCTAATCCCATTCTCCCAATTTCCTCAGGTGCGACGGGCGTGCCCAACTAAACTGGAGCTGAAGTACGAAGAGGCATTTTGAAGCTCTTCCTATGCTGAAGTATTTTGAAGCCAATTCAAGTCGACGGCTTATGTATAAAGGGGCGAATGTATGGGACGGCAAGCGTTAGTTCAGGCAACTTGTCGAATGTATTTTCTTCTGTCTTCAATCAATGTAGCCGCAACGGCATCCAATGTAATTACGACTTGCACTTCGTTGCAAGCTATGAATGAAAAGCATTTATATCTTCCTATACTGCGTCTTAAATTCTGATGTGATTTGTAAAGTTTCAACTTGGTGTATTAATATGAAAAGCAACGTAACGTTCTTGCCTTGTACGAGTGTAATTCCAGACTCGTACGGCATCACGCCTTAGCGAGGACGATCGAATCGGCAAAGTAACATCGGGGACGAACGGTTTGTCGACTCGGGGCATGACAAATTGGTATCAGAGCTCAGTTATGTTTTCTCGGATTTTCGAAAGATGTTTCATTGTTGGAATGTCCGTTGCGATGGCTCGATTGAATGCTTGTCGACATGCTACGTGAAATAAAAGTTTCATACAGGTAAGTCCGTAGATATTTTTGAAAAATACTAACGGGTTTACTATATTTTGTAGGAATGACTAAGAAAAGAAACAATCACACCACAACCCAAACTGTAGATAGTACGTCGAGCACAAAAAGCACTGGGCCTAGCGAGACGACTATGGAGAAGATGCTACAGTTGATGGAATTGCAGCAGCAGCAGCAGCAGCTTCAGATACAATTTAAAGTCCAATTTGATGCGCAACAGAAACAGATGAATGCCCTGACTCAGATAGTGAGCAGAATGGCGGGCAATACCAAGACGACGGACGAAGGGCCCGAGGAAAAGCAAGGTGACCAAGAAAAAAAATGAGGAAGAAGAAACTCAATCGCAAATGATAAATTCTTCTTCCTTGTTCAAGGCAAAGGAGTTTCGCAAGATGAATCCACCAAAGTTCAACGGCCGAGCGGAGCCTGATGTGATCGTGGGATGGCTCGCGGAGATGGAGGACCTATTTAATCTGCTTAGCATTGAAGGGTCCCAGAGAGTAACTTGTGCGGCGTTACAGCTGCAATTGAGGGCGTACGACTGGTGGGCCGCTAAAAAGCAGGAAATCTATGAAGCCGATACAGACGCCACGATTTCCTGAAAAATATTCAAGGAAGCCTTCCTCGAACAGTACGTTCCTCGCACCGTCCGTCAACAAAAAGAAGACGAGTTCATGACGCTGCGACAGAAAAATATGTCTGTCGACGATTATGATTCGAGCTTCTCAAAGCTGGCAAAGTTTGCCGGCGCCTTCCTGCCCAACAAGGAAGCCTGGTGTGAACGCTTCCAACAAGGCCTAAATGACGAACTGCGAAGGGACGTCATGAATCAAAGGTGCCGAACATACCGTGAATCCTATAATGCAGCTCTTGATAGTGAGCGCATCTTTGGCCGTATGTCGAGTAGAGGCATCCGTAACCACTTCAACAAGCGTCCTAACGACGCTGGTGCCGGAGGATCGGGAATAACAAAATGTCCGAACAGATTTGATGATCGAGGCCATGACAGTCAATACTGCACCAGGTTCGGTAGGCGTGGGCACCGAACCGTCGACTGCGTCACGAGATCTTGCTACAAGTGTGGCGAGGTAGGCCATATAGTTACATATTGCCCGCACAAAGGTCCGAATCAACACAACCCACCGAGGAACGTCCTGAATCCGCATAAAGCACCGATAATGCAAGGCGCGAATGCGGTGCCCGTCAACCAGCAGAACCAACGCCACGGAGCTCAAGGCCGAGTTTATGCCTTAACTCGAGACGAGGCATTTGCGTCCGATACTGTTGTAACAGGTATATTACTCTACAAAAATATACCTGCTCGAGAACTATTCGATTCGGGTGCGACGCATAGCTTTATATCTGCTGATTATGCGAAAGAAAATAAAATAACCATGCAATCACTAGATATAAATATTAGTGTTAGCACTCCATCGGGAGTCGATATACCCACAAACTTTATTTGTAGGGATGGCCACATTTGTATCGGAGGAAGATATCTATCCTTGGATGCCGTCATACTAGACATCAAAGATTACGACATAATCCTGGGCATGGATTGGTTGGGCGCTTGTCGTGCAACGATCGAGTGCGCGGAGAAGAGAGTGGTGTTTCGTCTTCCTGGCGAGACAGAGTTCTCATATTCGTGCGGTACGGTCTCGAAGACGGCAATGATGGTGTCGACAATCTCGGCGAGGCGTATGCTGCGTTTCGGCTGCACGGGATACCTGGCATCAGTCCGAGACACGCGGAAGGATAATACAAACACAATGCAGACTGATGTTGTGGCAGATTTTCTCGACGTTTTTCCTGACAAGATGCCCGGGATGCCGCCGGATCGAGAAATAGAATTCAGCATCGACACCTTTCCGGATACACGGCCGATATCCAAGGCGCCTTACCGAATGGCTCCAGCAGAACTGAAGGAGCTGAAGGTGCAATTACAAGAGTTGCTAGACCGCAGATTTATTCGCCCTAGCGTCTCTCCGTGGGGAGCTCCCGTATTGTTCGTGAAGAAGAAGGATGGGTCGATGCGACTATATATCGACTATCGTGAACTCAACAAGGCGACCATGCGGAACAAGTATCATTTGCCATGAATCGATGACTTGTTTGACCAACTGCAAGGCACGTCAGTATTTTCAAAAATTGATCTTCGTTCAGGCTATCATCAATTGAAGATCAAGTCCGACGACGTATCGAAGTCTGCCTTCCGCACTCGATATGGTCATTACGAATTCCTACTCATGCCGTTCGGTTTGACGAATGCCCCAGCCGCGATCATGGATCTGATGAACCGAGTCTTCCGACCTCAAATCGATAAATTTGTAGTCGTGTTCATCGACGATATCCTAGTCTACTCAAAGAATCGAGAAGAACATGCGGAACATTTGAAGACGGTACTGCAGATTCTGCGTGAAAACAAATTATACGCCAAGCAGAGTAAGTGTGAGTTCTGGATGAGTAGCGTGACATTCCTAGGACATGTAATCTCTGCCGAAGGTGTCGAGGTGGACCCAAAGAAGATTGATGCAGTGGTGGATTGGAAACGACCTGCCTCGGCTAGCGACATTCGGAGTATCCTTGGCTTAGCGGGCTACTACCGTAGGTTCGTGCGAAGCTTTTCAAAACTAGCGTCGCCTCTGACTCGCCTCACCCAGAGGGGAATAGTATTTGAATGGAGCGACGACTATGAATCCAGCTTTCAAGAGTTGAAGCAACGGCTCGTCTCAGCTCCAATTCTTGCACTTCCAAACGGTCCAGAAGGCTTTCAGATATTCAGCGACGCATCGGGAACTGGCCTCGGGTGCGTACTCATGCAGAGAGACAAAGTCATCTCCTACGCTTCACGGCAGTTGAAGCAGCACGAGAAAAACTACCCGACGCACGACCTAGAATTGGCGGCGATCGTCTTTGCATTGAAGTTATGGCGGCACTACCTCTATGGTGTGGCATGCAGAATCTAC
This sequence comes from Iris pallida, assembly GCA_029216955.1. Classification (NCBI taxonomy): domain Eukaryota; kingdom Viridiplantae; phylum Streptophyta; class Magnoliopsida; order Asparagales; family Iridaceae; genus Iris; species Iris pallida. Next base: position 5,432,195 of record JANAVB010021197.1, read on the forward strand.
ACAGATCACAAAAGCCTGAAATACTTATTTACGTAACGGGAACTCAACCTACGACAGCGACATTAGTTCGAACTCATAAAGGATTACGAGCTAACGATCGAGTATACGTCGGGCAAGGAAAACGTAGTGGCCGACGTACTTAGCAGAATGTTTATGGGAACACTGGCCATAAACAAGGAGATACGGCGAGACCTTGAAGCGATGGGTATCGAACTAGGAATTGAGTATCGACACCTGCACCTAGCTCAGCTGAAGTTAGGATCGAGCCTGCATAGCAAGATAAAGATCGCACAGGAGGACGACTCATTCCTGAAGAAAATGTGCGAGCTGATTTCAACGCGAAGGGCGACTGACTTTGCGGAAGACGGAGACGGGACGATGCGATTAAAGGGAAGGCTTTGTATTCCTGAAACTGCCGAACTCAGAAAAGAAATTCTGACGGAGGCGCATTATGCGAAGTACTCGTTACATCCTGGAAGCACCAAGATGTACAAGGACTTGCGCACAAACTTTTGGTGGCACGGCATGAAGAAAGACGTGGCTACGTTCGTATCGCAATGTATGGCGTGTCAGCAGGTGAAGGCGGAACACCAAAGGCCAGGCGGAGAGCTGCAGAACATCGCCATTCCCGAGTGGAAGTGGGACAACATCTCGATGGATTTCATTATGGGATTTTCGAAGACGCCGCGGGGGAATGATGCGATTTGGGTCATTGTTGATAGATTGACCAAGTCAGCTCACTTCATCGCAATTAAAGTAGGATGGAGCGTCGATCGGTTAGCGCAAATCTACGTCGATGAGATTGTTCGACTGCACGGGGTACCGACCTCAATAATTTCGGACAGAGACGGGCGATTCCTATCGCATTTCTGGACGAGCCTCCAAGCGGCGATGGGGACCAAACTGAACTTTAGTTCGGCGTACCATCCCCAAACAGACGGTCAGACGGAGAGGGTAAATCAAATCCTAGAAGACATGCTGCGTCTGTGTGCGATCGACCTAAAGACTAGTTGGGATACGTATTTGTCGCTTGCGGAGTTTGCGTATAACAACAGTTATCAGTCGAGCATTCAGATGGCTCCATACGAAGCGCTCTACGGGAGAAAGTGTCGTTCATCGATATGCTGGGATGGAGTCGGAGAGCGACAAGTAATTGGACCGGAACTGGTAGACCAGGCCGTCGAAAAAGTCCGCTTGATTCGAGATAGACTCCGCATCGCACAAAGTCGACAAAAGAGCTACGAAGATCTTCGTCGACGACCGCTAAAGTTCTTGGTCGAGGACCATGTGTTTTTGAAAGTAACGCCCATGCGCGGTGTGATACGGTTCGGCGTTAAAGGCAAGTTGAGCCCGAGATTTGTAGGCCCCTTCGAGATCATTGAACGAGTTACGACGGTTGCTTATCGGATCGCACTACCTCCTGCCTTAGCTGATGTGCACGATGTTTTCCACGTTTCACAACTTTGAAAATACGTGCACGATCCAAGTCATGTGGATAGCTTCGATCAGTTGGAGCTACGTACTGACTTGTCTTACTTGGAGGAGCCTATTCAAATTTTGGACCGCAAGGAGAAGGTGCTACGAAATCGGTCGATGTCCTTGGTCCGCGTGCTTTGGCCGAACCATACAGTCGAGGAGTCGACGTGGGAGATGGAGGCGGAGATGAAAGAGAAGTACCCTGCGTTGTTCGTTTAAATTAAGGTCAGACCCTTGTTCTTAAGTTTTGGGACAAAACTTTTTCTTAGTGGTATATTATGTAGTGCCCCGCTTTCGATAGGCGATGGAACTTCATAATATGCTTGCGCCGAGTCAGATCGGCCGGGAACTTAGATGGTCATCTGACTCGATCGCTAAGCTTGGTAAACGATAACGCCTTGCGGCATCGATTCAAATCGATTTGGACGGAAGTTACGAGAATCGATCCAACTAATGGAACGACTTCTGTTGGAATAAGTCCTAGATGCAGCGGGCTGCGTCTCGACGAATGAGCTCTCTATAAGAGTCCCTTCGACGGGACCGGACCGCTGTATGGTTTTCTTGGAGCTTTGTCGCTGGGCTTGATTGAAGTGCTTTCGCGTCGTTTTCATGGATGCAATTACAAATTTCGATGCAAGGAAAAAGAAGGAAATCTAACAAAGTATTGGTACCATTGCAGAAGCTCGCGTAACTAAGGATTGACGTTGCGTAGCGCTTCAACAACCTGCACGAAGCAAAGTAATCGGTGGGTGATTCGGCCCCTTCTTTTCTACTCTGTCCCGCAAACTTATTCCTTGCCTCGAATTCATTCAAATCGAACGATGCCAAGTTAATTGTATGCCAATCCACTAAGTCCAAGAACTCGGGAAAAACGTATCAATTTAGAGTAATTCACTCTGAAAATACAAGTCTATCACATAAACCAGAAAGTTTAAGGTTCTAGTAAAAAGATAGACTATTTTACGTGCTGTAAAATATTATGAAACGTCGATCGTGGATTATGATGCCTCGAACAATTTGGTGCCTACGGATGCTAAATCAGGAGTACGACTTGGAGAAAAATGAATCGTTGCATAAGTTAGAGGAAATGATAATGCCGTTCAATACTGTCCGCGCTATACAAAACTGTTGCATATGTTAAACTGTTCACGCATTGGCATGATCATGGACAACTTGTGCACAAGTAGATATTTTTCCTCGAATTGATATCCGGGGCATCGGAATCGAATCGACCTAGAGGGAATGAATAATCGTGCTTCGGCACTGATGCATTACGGGACCGTCAGCCAGGCTTGCAACCTAGACTGAGCGGGCCGAAATGCCGTTGAGATAGTCCCACGTGATGTGTAACATCAATGACCGCATATAAGATAGTAGCATGCTCACCTATTGTCTTATGCAGGTGTAAATATTATTTCTATTTTCATGCAGGGACGAGCACGACCGTGGTAAGAAATATGATAAACTGCTATGGTTCACTGTATGCTTTATTACGCAAAGATGGCTATCGAATATGAACTGAATTCATTTAGTTATAATAGAAAGACAACTCTAAAGCATGCATACCCTAACAATCAGAGTCGGTTTAGACGAGTGGGTTCGTCTCGTCCACTTAGCATATGTGCTAATCCCATTCCCCCAATTTTCCCAGGTGCGACGGGCGCGCCCAACTAAACTGGAGCTGAAGTACGGAGAGGCGTTTTGAAGCTCTTCCTATGCTGAAGTATTTTGAAGCTAATTCAAGTCGACGGCTTATATATAAAGGGGCAAATGTATGGGACGACAAGCGTTAGTTCAGACAACTTGTCGAATGTATTTTCTTCTGTTTTCAATCAATGTAGCCGCAACGGCATCCAATGTAATTACGACTTGCACTTCGTTGCAAGCTATGAATGAAAAGCATTTCTATCTTCCTATACTGCGTCTTAAATTCTGATGTGATTTGTGAAGTTTCAACTTGGCGTATTAATATGAAAAGCAACGTAACGTTCTTGCCTTGTACGAGTGCAATTCCAGACTCGTACGGCATCACGCCTTAGCGAGGACGATCGAATCGGCAAAGTAACACTGGGGACGAACGGTTTGTCGACTCGGGGCGTGACAGAGACGGCCGAAAGTGGGAGGGGGAGACGGTCGGAAGCGGGAGGGGGTGGTGGCCGGAAGCGGAAAGGGGGGTGGGGGGTAATTTTCATGTTTAACCGAGGGTATTTTCGTCTAATTTTTTTTTCGGGTATCAACTTTTTACAAAAAAAAGTTTAGGGTATCAAGTTGAAAAACAGGAATAGTTGAGGGTATCAAAGTGCAATTAAGCCTTGTAATTAACGTAAATTGTTAATACAAATAAGTTATTTATTTTTATTGTGATGAACATCATTGATCACGTTATATATGTTGTAGTTAGTTGTAACTAATCATTGCATGATTGTGCAAAGCAATAATAGGGATATACTTATCTTCTTGTAACCTTGTAAAGATATTATTGTATCTAGTTAAGCCATCAAGCTATTATAAATAGATGCCTATGGAGAACCCTTGAAGGATTCAGCCACTAGAGAATTCATGTCTCCATCTCTCTCCTCCCTTAGTCATTAATTTACTACAACACATAGCTCTAACATGGAAAGGCTCACAATCACACGATCATCCTCGAACGATACAAGTATGATCTAAAAATTTATATGATCTATTCTTTTTTGTTTTTCTTCTTTTTAATAGATGAAAAGAGGTTTTTTTTTTCCTCTAAAGAAAATATTTTTGATCTACCAGCCATAAATGGCTTTCTTTTACAATCTTATGATCTATTAGCCATAAATGACTTCATTTAAGAACTTCTAATCTACTAGTTATAAATGATTTTCATTTAAAATATTTTGATCTATCAGCCATCAATGATTTTCAATATATAGATCCTCTGGATCAATTAGCCAACAATAGCTCTCAAAATCAATGTCTATGATGCTATCAAATCGGCCAATGACCCACCCTCCACCATTAGCAACATCCCTGACGCTATCGACTTCCGCCAGCTTTGTTGTACGCGAAGCTAACACCATGCACAATATCATTTGAAACGGTAAAATCATAATTGGATGTCATTAACTTCGCAATATGGAGCAACTCCTCGGTGTGGAATGGAGCAGTCACGCAGAACAGAGAGAAGCTCCGTAGAATGGAGCATTCCTACAAAACTCAAGCCCATGGAATTTAGCCACACAGAGCCTAGCCTTACGAAATCTATCCCCGTGGATCCAAGCACCACTACTAGCATTTTGTCCAAATCAAACTTGGTGTTGAAGCATAGCTAGATCCACAACTAGCAGTTTGCCCAAAGTAAACTAGATCCGAAGACTGATTAGGTTAATGGGACTTCGCCCTGAAACCCTCACGAAGGGAGCTTCCCCTTCGAACCTTAAAGGACGACGTGGTATTGTCCATGAAGAATGATGTGTCACACTTGAAGTGAGACATGGTACACCGACAACTAGCTAATTATTTATCCTCGGCTGGAGGCAGAATAGACCCCTTGATTCAAATGATTCTGTCATTGTCATGACCCGCTACCCAAATTGTTGGGCTGGGTCGAGCCATGCCCAGCCTACGCTTGGCTATAGCGTAGTAAACTGTTCTAAGTAAAGACAGTAATGAATCTAAGATACTAATAGTTCTAATATCACACTTCAAAAGTTCATCACAACACAACATCTATAAGCGAAAGTAAAATAAGTTCAGATTTTAGTTATTACACTTCCAAAGTGTTAAACTGGAGACAAAGTCCAGTGACCACAAGATAGAGTCTAAACAGTTTAACAACTAAGCCAAAAGGAAACTAAGCGAGACTACCAGGCGAGGTTCCCTGCGGGGACTTCCTCGGAAGCAATAAACCGGTCCTCTACAGTGTCACGCCCCCGAACCAGAATACTGGAGAGCGGGGGACAGACACAGCCAGCTACGTACTTTGAAGTGAATCCCACCTCGCAATACGATCACGGCTGTCTAGATGCATGAGGGTTTACTACAAGCCATCAGTCTCTTATGGTCATGAATAAGCCTAGTGTCTCAATCTCAAGCAAGTAAGTAAATGTTATAAGATGTTAGATCATCAGACATACAAAGTAAAACGTCCCAAACATTACATATTCAGATGATCATGAAGCTAGTCATACAAAACGTGAGACTAGCAAGAGTTTCAGTTATACATGATCAACCCTAGGATTTGTCAATCATGTTACAGCCCGTAGGCAGACAGTAAGTAAAGTTGCAAACGAGCTAACACTTGCTCGGCGGCTAAACGCCTCAAAAGAATATTTTTACAAGGGAGTGGGGGAGCAAAATAAGAACCCAGTCGTTGCTAGGGTTGCGCCTAGTGGTCACCATCTGGCTGGAAGGCAGGGAGATCCTCGGGAGCTACTCCGAAATCTGGCCAGACAAAACCAGCTGGATCAGACCCCAGAAAGAGCAAGTGCCACAAGGGAGGCTTCACTTAAGAACTAAAATCAGCATATTAGCACATGATACATAAAGGATAACGAAAGACATGAGTTAGAGAAAATCGGATGATAAACGATAAGATGACTAACGGACTATTCCGGTAACCAAGTTACAACCCGTAAACCAAACAAGGATCGGGGTTGTAACCCTTCACCTGAACAGAACTTAGTCTATAACCAATTATCGATAGGGTAAAGCATAAACAAGCATGTCCTGAGATAGCCATGTACTGGATCTAGGCAAGACGAGACAAGATAGGACTCCATCCATCATTCACGGCCAAGCAAAGAGTACGTCTTGATACTTTAACTAACTAGGATTATCACAAGCTTAGTTACTAACAAGATGCATCGAGATGTTCCAACAGTTATAAGCCCTGCAGTCTTAATCCAGGTTATCCGGTCACAAGTTGAGAGAGTTGGATTAGGTGACTTAGAGGTGCAACACATGACAGTGTGCTGGAAATGTGCCCTACTCGACGGCAGGCTACAAGTCCAATTAAAAGCGCCCAGATAACGGGACTGCCTGTAGCTGAGAAATCTCTTCATGAACTACTTGATCACTCTAGTCATTATACTAGTCAAATTCAGTATGAATCCCTGATCGTGGAAATCAGGGATTCATATCCTAGACATAATGCAAGACGAGACATGTAGCTTATACAAGCACAAACACCCACGGTGTCAAGACAAGATTTACTTAGCAAGACAGATAGAGATTATCATGTAGGTTTACTTTATCAAGTCAAGAGTGCGTCACAACGGACCACCATCAAGAATTATCATGTCAAGTTACTTGTCAAGAGTGCACCACGACGGGTCACTATCAAGAATTATCATGTCAAGTTACTTGTCAAGAGTGCACCACGACGGGTCACTATCAAGAATTATCATGTTACTTGATACTTGTTAAGAGTGCGCCTTAACAGGCCACTATCGTGTTCTAACCTTACATTATCATGAACGAGAGAAACTTGCATAAAATAACTAATAACATATTGTTGAAGCCAAGGAAAAGATCTACAACTTTCATGTTTTGAGTTTTTCAAGATTCTAGTTACAAAATAGCCCAAACGGGCAAAAACAGTCATTTGGAATGACCTGCGCGCAAGTTGCATGGGCAAAATCGCCCACGACGCATGTTGCGCGCAAGCACGGCGCACATTGCGCGGCAGAAAACTGCACGGGCGCACGGCCGCGCAAGTTGCGCATTACGTGCGGGTAAAATCGTCCACGGCGCACGTTGCGCGCAAGCGAGGCGCGCGGGCGCGCAAGTTGCGCATTGCACGTGGGCAAAATCGCCCATGGCGCACGTTGCGTGCAAGCGCGACGCACGGGCGCGCGGCAGAGAAGTAGGCGGGAGCGCGGCGCGCAAGTCGTACATTGCGCGCGGGCAAAATCGCCCACGACGCACGTTGCACGCAAGCGCAGCACGCGGGCGCGCGGCAGCGAAGACACTGCGCGCGGCACTGTTCATCGTCCCGACAGCACCAAAAGGTGTGAGGAATCCATGAACTCAAAAATGGCATAACTTTCTCATACGAAGTCGAAATCAAGCGGTTCAAAAGCCAAAATTGGGTAGAATTGAATTTTTTACAACATGGAACTATTAGATTTCGAAAATAACCAAGTTTTAGAGATCAAAACCAAAAAAAACCGAAAAGTTACAAACTTAGATCTACAAGAATCCATCCATCAAATCCAAAAATGTCAAGTTCTAAAGAGGCTTAGAATGAAGTAAGGAAGGGAATGGAACAATAAAACTTGAGATCCGTCATGAAGCAAGTTGCACTTGCCTAGGCTTGGTAGGTGGGAGGAGTAAATGAAGAAGATGAAGAAGTAAATACAAAATAATAGAGGAGAGAGAAGGAGTTGACTTATATAGCAACACCTCTCATCTCAACCCAACATAAACCAAACCAAGCCAAGCCAAGTCATGTTGAACCAAGTTGAACCAATCAAGTCAAGATTTAAACCAAGGCTAAGCTAAGCAAGATAAGTAAAAATACGGGCCACCTGACAATTGTCAGAAATCCGTATACGTATCCTAAAAATACGTATAACGGGAAATAGGAGTGACATACAGTGGGCCCATAGAAAAGATCACAGAGAAAATCTTTCTCAGAAAGTATGCCTACAACGTTATCCTGTCAGGACGGGAGCAAGTACTGGTTCTACAAACTAAATATACTGAGCATGGAATGAAAAGAGATATAATAACAGAAAATCATGGCATATCACAGTCTATCATGTAAATGATACATTTGTCATGGCGACACATGTATATATAGAGTTTAAAACTGGAGCAGGTACGTGATCGTCAATAGGTGTAAAATGTACTGAAGTACAAGTATCATGTAATAAAATGTACTTCCGTACAAGTGCACAAGCAATAGATGTACATACGCACAAATACGCGAGATACGCCTACGACAAGGTATACATATAAAATGCAACCTTGCTCGGTACATACGTACGGAAGAAGGGGGCATGATCACGTACTCAGCTATCAGTTTCTCCTATGTCCAAGTAACCATCATATGAGAGATACGAGAACAGTTCTAAGCATGTAAAGATACTGAGAGCAATATAAAGCATGTGAAAGATACTGAGAGCAATATAAATCATGTGAAGCATACGCTAGATATATAGAAACCTGTAAGATATGATTTTCAGATTAAACAACTATATTAACATGGTTCATACGCAATTCATTATCATATGCAGTAAGTAAATTTTGTAGGGGTACTTGCCTCGAGCAAGGCAATGCGATAAGAGTACAGAGGAAGAAGCCTGGTGTCCTGTCACTATAAAAAGGGGTATAATAATCTCAGTTCTAAGCTATGTTCAAGTTTACACTAATGTTTGTGACACGGCTCCTAACTTCATACTAGATAAGTGATGTTATAGAAGTCCAATGTGGAGTGTTACAACATCTAGAACAACACTTAGTGTCTCTACACTAAGGTAGGCTAAGGTCCCAATACTAGAATATCCCAAAAACCCATTAAAACACACCAAGCAATATTAATTAATTAATAATTCAAATAGCTCATTGTGTTCCAATAATTATTAAGATAGTTATATAACTCTAATTTATATGAAATAATATACCAAATTGATCCTTGTTATCTGAAGTAATTTATTATAAATTTTTTTGGAATTTATAACCCAGTATAAGTATTTATTAAAAATTAGTTTACAAGTGTACTTTAAAAATAAGTTCTGTTTTCCTATTTTTATATAATGGCAAATGTGTAAATTAAATGCTGAAAAAATTATATTAAATTAGATAAATTAACATAGTATTTAACTATAATTGTTATGGAATTTATTCAGTATTTAAATGCTGTCTGAAAATTTAAGTACAGTAAGGTACAGATTCTGAAAATAAATAATCAATTATTTAATGTATTTGTCCACGTATACGAAATTGAATCGAAGTCCATATGCGGGACCCAAGACCATGAACCAAGTCCAATATGGCTTGAATAGACCTCGAATATGTGTTGGCTCACCCAAGTCCACTCAACCCATACTAGGTCTGGACTTAGAGTGGTCGTATTGCACAAAATACGTAAAATCGTAAATAAATACAGAATTGAATACATGTAAGTAAATAAATTAAATTGCAAAAATTGAGAGCATACATATTACAGTATAGGCACTATATTTATATATTTATATATATATATATATATATATATATATATATATATATATATATATATATATATATATATATATATATATATATATAATTTAAATAACATAAGTGAAATGACAAGATTTAAATATATATATATATATATATATATATATATATATATATATATATATATATATATATATATATATATAAAATTTAAATAACATAAGTGAAATGACAAGATTTAAATATATATATATATATATATATATATATATATATATATATATATATATATATATATATATATATATATATATATATATATATAATATTATATGATGTACTCATCTAAAAACACAAAATAAATTAAATACAAGAATATAATATTAATATCTTAATTATTTTCATAAAACAACATATATATATATATATATATATATATATATATATATATATATATATATATATATATATATATATTCATAAAAATATATATATATATATATATATATTTTTTCATAAAACAACATATATATATATATATATAAAACGGTAATTAATTAATAAAAATCAGAAAAATAGCACGTTAAATTATAAAACAGTAAGTATAGTTTTTTTTGTATACATCATTATACACATATACATGTTTATTATATATATACTTAAATATATATACATACCAACCAACATAGCCAAGTTGGCTCTAGAGCCTACATAAAATACTGGGTCTCAAAATAGTCTCAAATAAACCTATTGTAAAATCTTGAAAGTAATTAAAAATATTAAACCTTAATAAATAAATATCTAAAAATCTCTAAAAATTATAATAAGCTATAAAATAATTAAACAATACTTATATAAACCATATAAGGGCCAAATGACCATAATATGATCATAGCTCTCTTATGAGCTTAGGTACAAATTCTAATGACCATAAAAGTTAATCATAATAAAAATAAAATAAAATAAAAATCGGAAAGTGGGCTTACAGCAAGTACCATAAGGAAGCACATAAAAGAGAGATTCAAAACCAAAGCATATTATAGTAATAAGACTTGGCTCATGAGTTATAGGCTTATAACTTCTCTTCGACACCATACGACACCCTTACAACCAAATAAGGACAAGGGGTGACACACTATTCCGTGACGAGATATTGTTCCATGTCATGACCAGGTGCAAAATAAAGGATCACAGGTGCACATGTACAGATACCAGCTACCATATACGGAAAATATGTAACAAATACGTATATCGGGAACGGGGAGTGACAGATTCCCTCCCCTGTAAGAGGAGCAGCTTGGCATCCCCGAACCCTATTGATATCTCAAACTATCCAACTCGTGATATTATTCTTGATTATAAAAGCATCCTAGAAGATATGAGTGCACAAAATCCTATGAGAATCAAAAAATCTTTGTCCAGTATGCTAGCTTAGATGATTTTTTAGAATAGGAATGAGATAATCATATGATATTTTTGCATATTCAATGGCCACTGAAATTATAAAGTGCGACGATATTGAACCATGTTCCGTTGAAGAACTGTTGGTTAATATGGAAGAAGGAATCCAGATCGAGGTATATTCCTTAGCGAAGAGAAAAGTATTCAGGACATGTAGTTCCAACACAATCCAATATAAAAATTGTTGGATACAAGTGGGTCTTCGTAAGAAGGCATGATAAAATGAATAAAATAGTGCATTATAAAATGCACCTTGTAGCACAAGACTTCTCTCAATGTCCTAGAATTGATTAGAAGGAGATGTGTGTGTGTGTGTGTGTGTGTAGATTGAAACAATCCATGATATAGTATAACTGCCTAAGTGAGTATTTGATCAATCGGAGATATGTAACTAATTACACATACCTTTACGTGTTCATCAAGAAATCACATTCCAGATTTGCGATTATAGTAGTCTATGTTGATGCCATAAATCTCATCGGAACTCCTGGAGAGCCTTAGGTAAGGGTGATTTTGAAGAAGGAAAAACTTGTTTTGTAATGCAATATAGACAATTGGGTTACACCTCTTCACAAAGTGTACAATTGGATATCAATAAGTACATAAGGTCTAGATAAGTATGTCAAAGGAGTCTTGATCAACGTGTCATCACTTTGCTCCATTGACGATATGAACCAATCTTGTTTGTGCAGCAATGAGAAATACCTCTATGATTGCAATTGCTCTCTGCTCTTTGCTTTTATGAACTTTGAGGATTTTTTTTAGTGCTCTCTTTCTCTTTGGGGGTTCAGTCCTGTGTATAACCAATTTGCGGGATGTTTATAGCCTTCATGACCTGCATGTCACGAGGATCCATGGAGTACATGTGAGTATAGTCTCGGACAGGGACTCACAATTTATTTTCTATTTTTGGCGAAGCCTACAAGAGAGTCTTGGTACGCAGCTGAAGTTTAGTATAATATACCACTCACAGATAGACGATCAGTCGAAGAAGACAATTCAGACGTTAGAGGATATATTGCGTATTTGTGTGCTTGATTTCGAAGGTTCGTGGGAGTATTATTTGTATTTGGTAGAGATTTCATATAACAAAATCTAGCAAACAAGTATCAAAATGTCACCATTTGAGGCATTGTATGTTCGAAGATGTCGTACCCCTTTGTCTTGTGGTGACATGGGAGAGAGATCGTTATTTGGACCAAAAATGGTCGTGGATGCTGCCGAGAAGGTGAGACAGGTGGGGGAGGCTCAGAGTAACACATGACACTATGCAGATAGCCATCGAAGGCCATTGGTGGTTGAGCTAATAGAACTTAGATTTTAGTTATTAGGATTATTGTTTGGTTGCATGAATCTTAGATATTGTCGTTTCTTGTTAAGGTCAAAAATTTGGTGTTCTTGAAGATTTCGTCGGTACGTGGGACTATTCGGTTTGGTCGTAGTGAAAATTTGAGTCCAAGGTTCATTAGACCACTCGAAGTATTGGAGAGGTGGCATACAAGTTGGCCTCACCATAGACCTTGGAGAGCGTGCACAATATTTTTCAAGTGTCGTAATTGAGGAAGTATGTGGCCGATCTCAACCACATTTCAGGCAACTGAGAGATTTCAATGGAGCCTAGCCTATCTTATGAGGAGAAACCAGCAGATAGTTCATCGAGAAATGACGTCGAGCAACCCGACCATATTTTTGGTCCTTGTAGAATGGAGGCATCAATCGCTAGAAGATTCCACATATGAGCGTGATGATGAGATGCGAGAGAGGTTTCCTCATTTGTTTGATTAGTGAGGTAAGCAGTTAAAAGTTAATATTGATTGTAGGGTTGCTTGATAAGATAAATTGTTGCTTGTATGTGATTGTTTGAATTTTGAGCACAAATTTTTAAAGGAGAATAGTTTGTAACATTCACTACCAGGAAAGTCTAACTAAAAGTCGATAATTAGAAAAGTATAACTTGGGCAACTTAGCTTTAAAGTGAGATTAATCTCCTTAGAAACATCTTAGAATATCTTGGAATTATATTTAGGAATATTTAGAATTTGTCTAGTAATTTTTAGATATTAATTCATTAAAAACTATTTATTAATAATTATATAATGATATCTAGAATTTTTAATAGGAGTGTATGAAATTATTTTGGTCTAAAATTTTAATAGTAATGTTAAGATAAAATATAATTTCTCTTAATTTTTAGATTTTTAGAAATTTAATTGCTATTTATGTTTATTTAAATAGGCTAGAAACCTATTTATTAAATAGGTTTAGAATTATAAAAAAAATGAAACACAATAAATGTGGCCCAGCCCTAGAGCCCCCACTTTCCACCCACGTGGGAGACCCACGAGTCAACTACCTGAGAGCTCATATTGGGCGGCCCCTATGCACCATCGGTTTTTTGTATCCGATTCTTTACATCATATTCTAACAATTATTTCCTATATGAAGATAGCAACCAACGTTTTTTGTATCCGATTCTTTACTTCATCAGTTTTTGATGTCTACATCGTGTCCGAGGCCAAAACCTCTATCAAACTCTACGAAGCTTTTTCCACGCTTTCATCTTCTCCTCCTCTATCTTTAGAGAGACTTCCTATAGACTGTGCACCCCGCAAAATCACCGATACAAATGGAAAGCAAGACACATAGTCCAATTTGTAGCGATAGACTTTGTACGATCGCCACGACCACATTTTGGTTTCAAGAAATTATATTAAAAAAAAACTTTCCACCTAAAATTGTTATTTGTTTATTAGAAACTAAAAAACTGTCATCAAATATGTAATATTAAAATTTTTTTTTAGAGTTGTTCGTTTCCTAGTTTCTATCTAACTTTTCATTTGTCAAACAGGTCCTTACATAAAAAAAAGCAAAAACAAAAAACTCTACTTAGTAACTATGCAACTTTTGTGACACAAGGGGGTAGTGTACAAAAGGGTGTGTATGCAAAGTAATGCTCTAAATTACATAGGTATCATATGGTTTAATTATGTATTTTACAATTTCTTTTTTGGTTTAAACTGTAAATGAAACTCGAAATAAAAATGGCCTCTAACTTCTATAGGTAAAGATCTACGTAAACTGCATGGTGACTGAATCAATAGAGAGAGAGAGAAGGGCTCTCCCGTTTGTTAGTTGAAGAGGAAATCCCGCCACCAAGCGGCAAGCAAAGAAAAGGTCAAAACTGTTGTAAATATGGATGTCCCATGACTCTTAGTCATCCATAACTTATGTAACTCATGCCCTTTGATTTCATAACTTATGTAACTCATGCCCTTTGATTTCATAACTCATGACCTTTGGCAATCCATTGTAAACCTATATAAAGGCCATATTAGATGAATAAAATGACACACAACTTTCTTCTCCATTTTCTCTTGTTGCTCTCTCTCTCTAGTTTACAACACGTTATCAGCACGACTGCTAGAAGGGTTTCAGGGTATCACCGAGAAAATCAAAGATCAGGAAGATCCAATCAGGTTCATAGATTATATATTTTCTTTTGATAAGAAGTTTTTGCTATGATCTAAATCCCAAAACTAATATATAAAAAAATTATATTTTTGTTGTTCACGGGTGTGCATTTGATGTAATTTGTTCTTGAATTTTTTGCATGATTCATATTGTATAATTAAACCTAATATTAAAGAAAATTGTTCATATAGCTTAGATTTTTTTTTAATCACGTATACTTTGTTGATCCATGCAATCTCACAAACTGCTTTGAACTTTATCCAAAACAAGAACTTGACTACAAACGTATTTCCAAGAAATTCTTTAGGCAATAATATATTATTTTGAAAATGAAATTTGTCGTATATAATTGATTTGTTCTGTCCAACAATAAGGAAATACAGACCTTTGGTGTCCATAGTAATTTGGTTTAATAATGTGTCGTTGTAGCATAATTTTGTATACAAAACCAGTATACTTAGATGAATCATGGCTATTTTTAATATTTTGGATATTGTTAAATATTTTGGACTAGGCTAAATATTTTTTGAAAAAAAGGAACTTGGGACTTCTCATGAATTTAAGTGGCCAGGATTCATCAATATCTCATTTTCCCATGAATTTTATATTCAAAATAACCAGGATTAATCAGTATCTCATTTGTCTACTTGTTCTTTATATCAAATGTCAGAACCCAATATCATATACCTCTATGGGAATATATGTTTTCACTTGTATGCAGTGAACGAATATCTTTCTTCACTTATTATGAATTACTTGATTAAATTAGTTTGTATAATTTTACTATTTCCATTATTCTGTCTGAATTTTACAAGGTACCAATTCATATTATTGTATATATAATTTTGAAACAAAATATTTGGCTAGAAATCTAAATTGAATATAAGGCCTGAAGCCAAAATATAATATGTAAGGCTTGAAGCCTAATTGATATAACTCAAACCTGTAGATTTGAGCATGTGTATTATATTCTAAATAAATATATTTTTTCAGACAATGGCAAACATCACCAAGCTTGAGTTCGCTGCTCTTGATATTTTCGGAAGAAATTATCTAACTTGGGTTCTTGAGGCAGAAATTCATTTGAGTGCAAAGAACCTTGCACATGCAATCAAAGAAAAAAATGAGGCAAGCGAACAAGATAAAGCAAAAGCAATGATTTTCATTCGACATCACCTCCATGAAGGGCTGAAATCCGAATACCTTGGAGTGAAAGACCCAACCGTTCTATGGAAAAACTTAGAGGAACGTTATGATCACCAAAAGAGTGTGATACTCCCAAAAGCTCACTATGATTGGATTCACCTGAGGTTGCAATACTTCAAATCAGTAAACGAATATAACTCTGCAATGTTCAAAATTGTGTCTAAAATGAGATTATGCGGAGATAATGTTACTGAAGAAGACATGTTAGAAAAGACATTCACTACTTTTCATGCCATGAACATGCTCCTGCAGCAGCAGTATCTGAAAAGGGATTTAAAAAATATTCTCAATTGATCTCATGTCTTCTTGTTGCCGAACAAAATAATGAGCTACTAATGAGAAACCACAACTCCCACCCTACTGGATCACAGCCATTCCCTGAAGCGAATGCAAATAACTATGGACAAGGACGTGGTCGCGGTCGCGGTCGTGGTCACGGTCATGGTCGTGGTTATAGTCATGGTAAAATTTAAAACCATGGTGGTCCTAACCATCAAACCTTCAACAAGAAGGTTGGGTCATACCACTTGAAGTGGAACAAAAATAGCAGAAAACAAGATAAAAAAAGGGTGCAAAAGTTGATTCTCCGAAGAATTATGAAGAAGCTTGCTACAGATGTGGAGCAAAAGGGCATTGGTCTCGTACCTGTCGTACACCAAAGCACCTAATTGACCTTTACCAAACATCTATCAAGAGTAAAGGAAAAGAGAAAGAGAGCAACTTTGTAAATTTCAGCAACATTCTTGAAGATGAAAATGATCCAATGGAATATTTCACTCATTTTGATGTTGAAGATTACCTAAACGAGCCAAGTGGAGGAATTAAGTTTTGGGGTGATGATGCTAATGATGGCAACGAAAATATCAAAAATAATTAAGTTGAATTTGAGATTATTTGAACTTTTCCAGTTTAGTTCTAGTTTTATATTTGTTTTATCATGTTTCTAAGTATCCGTTGTTATGTTTGTTTTAACCTTTGGTTTTTATCAATAAATTAAATGTTTCTTACTTAATTTATTTGTTTTTATAGAAATATAGAAAATAATGATGTTGTGAACAACTCCAACGGTGGAGATATATGTTTGGTTGAAAGTGGATCAACGCACACTATTCTTCGAGATCGAAAATACTTTTCGAACTTAAATTTGGCAAAAACAAATATTAGTACAATTTCTGGTACTACAAAATTAATTGAGGGCTCTGGAAGAGTAAATATTATATTACTGGGTGGAACAAATATTTTTGTAAAAGATACTTTGTATTCAAGCAAGTCAAAAAGAAATTTGCTAAGTTTCAAAGACATACGTCTCAATGGTTTCCATATTGAGACTATGAATGAGGGAAATATGGAATATCTATGCATTACATCCAATAATTCATGACAGAAGCATGTGAAAGCAAAACTCCCAGTTTTCTCATCAAGATTGTATTATGCAAAAATAAGTGCCATAGAATCTAACACTGGAATGAACCAGAAGTTCAATGATCCAAAACTTTTTATGCTTTGGCATGATCGGCTTGGCTACCCTGGATCTAGTATGACGCATCGAATAGTTAGAAACTCACGAGGACATCCTTTAAAGAACCAGAAGATTCTTTTACCTCGTGATTGTGTGTGTGCTGCATGTTCACAAGGAAAATTAATTATAAGACTATCTCCGATGAAAGTTAATCTTGAGTCACCTATGTTCTTATAAAGAATACACGGAGATATTTGTGGACTTATTGACCCACCTTGTGGGCCATTTTGTTACTTTATGGTCGTGATAGATGCATCATCTAGATGGTCACATGTATGTTTATTGTCAACAAGAACGGTCGCTTTTGCCAAACTTCTTGCTCAGATTATAAAGTTAAGGGCTCAATTCCCTGATTATTCTATTAAGACAATTCGTCTTGATAATGCTGGTGAATATACATCTCAAGCATTTAATGACTATTACATGTTAATTGGGATTAACGTTGAACATTCAGTTACACATGTCCATACTCAAAATGATAGAGTCTTTTATTAAAAGATTACAATTGATTGCTAGACCTTTACTTTTAAGGTCAGGTTTACCCACTTCTGTTTGGGGACATGCAATACTACATGTAGCTGCATTGGTCTGTATTCGACCAAGTTCATTTAATCATCATTCACCATTGAAAATTGTTTCTGGCCAGCAGCCTGATATCTCTCGCTTAAAATTTTTTGGTTGTGCAGTTTATGTCCCCATTTCTCCACCTAAAAGAACAAAGATGGGCTCACAAAGACATCTTGGAATTTACGTTGGTTTTGACTCACCATCTATAATAAAATACATTGAGCCCCTGACGGGCGATTTATTTAAGGCAAGGTTTGCTGATTGCCATTTTGATGAGTCAGTTTTTCCGTCGTTAGGGGGAGATAAAACATCACTTCCTGTAGAACGGCGTGAAATTACATGGAATGTATCATCTTTTATTGATCCACGCACAAGTAGATGTGAGCAAGAAGTGAAAATGATTATCCATTTGCAAAATATTGCAAATCAATTGCCAGATGCATTCACTGATATTAAGAAAATGACAAAATCTCATGTACCGGCTATAAACGTACCCGCACGGATTGATATCCCTGAAAGACAACATGATGGCACATTAAAATCGTGCATGAAACGTGAACGCCCTGTTGGCGCTAAAGATAAGAACCCTCGAAAGAAAAAGGTACAAGTTATTACTCCCGAAGAGAAAATAATTTCGAAACATGAAAGCGCTATAGAAAATTTGACTGATCAGTCTAAAATAACTCTTGAAGAGGCACATGATAATGAACATATTTCAGAAGAGATCTCTTTGAATTATATGAGTACAAAGAAAAGCTGGGATAGAAAGAAAATTACTATAAACAATATCTTTGCTTATAATGTTGCACTTGATATTGTAAATGAGGATCCTGAACCAAAATCTATTGAACAATGTCGACATAGAAATGATTGACCAAAATGGAAAGATGCGATACAAGCTGAATTAAAATCCTTAGAAAATTGCAAAGTATTTGGACCAGTAGTCCAAACCCCTGAAGGTATAAAACCTATTGGATACAAATGGATATTTTTAAGAAAACGAAACGAGAAAAATGAAATTATGAGATACAAGGCACGACTTGTTGCACAAGATTTTTCACAGAGACCTGGAGTCGATTATGATGAAACATATTCTCCTGTGATCGATGCAATCATATTACGATATTTGATCAGCTTAGCAGTCACAGAAAAACTTGATATGCGGCTTATGGATGTTGTTACCACATATTTGTATGGGTCATTGGATAATGACATTTATATGAAGATCCCAGAAGGATTCAAATTGCCTGAAGCAAATAACCAAAGATCTCATGGGTTATACTCAATCAAATTACAACGATCCCTATACGGATTAAAACAATCTGGAAGAATGTGGTATAATCGCCTTAGCGAGTACCTTGTTAGAGAAAGATATATAAACAATCTAATTTGCCCATGTGTCTTCATCAAGAGATCTAAAAATGGATTCTTAATTATTGCAGTTATTGTTGATGACTTAAATCTTGTCGGTACTTCCGAAGAGCTCACAGAAACTGCTAACTATCTAATGAAAGAATTTGAGATGAAAAATCTCGGAAAGACAAAATTTTGTCTCGGCCTGCAGATCGAGATTTATCAAATGGAATTTTTATCCATCAATCTACCTATGTAGAAAAAATCTTGAAAAGATTTTATATGGATAAATCTCATCCACTGAGTAGCCCATGATTGTTCGATCTTTAGATGTAAAGAAAGATCCATTCCATCCTCGAGAGGATAATGAAGAATTATTAGGTCCGAAAGTACCATATCTTAGTGCTATTGGAGCTTTGATGTATCTTGCAAATTGTACAAGACCTGATATAGCATTCTCAGTAAACTTACTGGCAGGATATAGCTCAGCACCAACAAAACGACATTGGAATGGTGTTAAACATATATTACGTTATCTTCGTGGAACAACCGATATGAGCTTATTTTACTCAAAAAATTTAGAATCACAAGTTGTGGGTTATGCTGATGCTGGTTATCTATCTGACCCACATAAAGGAAGATTTCAGAGTGGATATGTGTTTACCTGTGGTGGTGCTGCAATATCATGGCGCTCAGTGAAACAAACATTAGCAACAACTTCTTCTAATCACTCAGAAATTCTGGCCTTGCATGAAGCAAGTTGAGAGTGCATATGGTTAAGAACGATGACTCAGCATATCCGAGAATCATGTGGGTTATCTTCAACAAAGAATACTGGGACAATATTGTATGAAGACAATGCTGCTTGTATTGCACAAATCAGGAATGGCTACATCAAAGGCGACAGAACGAAGCATATATCACCTAAAATTTTTTACACTCACAAGCTACAGAAGAATGGTGACATTGACGTTCAGCAGATACAATCAAGCAAGAATTTTACAGATTTATTCACTAAAGCATTACCAACCACAACATTCAGGAAGATGATTCAGAATATTGAGATGCGTCAGCTAAAGGATCTCTTGCCAGCATCAGGGGGAGCGTGATCACTAATTCTCAAACTGTACTCTTTTTCCTTCGACCAAGTTTTTATCCCATTGGATTTTTCTTGGCAAGGTTTTAACAAGACAGTTTATCATGCTTACACATTTTGTGTAATATGTACTCTTTTTCCTTCGTCCAAGTTTTTATCCCATTGGATTTTTCTTGGCAAGGTTTTTACGAGACATATCCCATATTACATTGGACATCCAAGGGGGAGTGTTGTAAATATGGATGTCCCATGACTCTTAGTCATCCATAACTTATGTAACTCATGCCCTTTGATTTCAACTTATGTAACTCATGCCCTTTGATTTCATAACTCATGACCTTTGGCAATCCATTGTAAACCTATATAAAGGCCATATTGGATGAATGCAATGACACATAACTTTCTTCTCCATTTTCTCTTGTTGCTCTCTCTCTCTAGAATTTACAACAAAAACTTTATTACTTGTTTGCTCCCTTTTTATTGGGCTTTAATTAGTTGATGTCCGAACCAAGTCATGTTTTTAGCTAAGCATAGTGTCAGAGTGTGTCAAGGTTCACGATATCCACCGAAACAACCGATACGGATATGTCCAATCCTAAAAGTAACCCTGATACTGGCAAAATATAAATTTTGGGCCGTCTTTTTCGGCTAATTTATCGTAACAAATAAAAGATGATATAAATAATGTTGATCTGATTTGATTCGTACCGAAGGTTAACATTCTATATGTATCATGTATATATCATGTTTATAAAATTTCTTGCACTTAACCCAGGACATTTGTATATTATAAATTTTATAACGCTCATTTATCTTAATATTATTTCATTAAATATTATCTATTACAATGAATACTTTATCAAAAAAATAAGTAAAATAAACGACAATAATTATTGAATAATTCAACAATATTAAATTTTGTTCTATTCAAAACTAAGAAAGAAAAAAAAATATGCATAAATGTATCAAATATATTTTTTCTACATTTTAAATAATTCTTTAGTTCATTTTGATTCTTCGAAATTATGATCCGAAACTGCGAGACTATTAATATTCATACTCATAAAAGTCTCGGGAATCCGATTCTAATACTTGAAACTATGGTCCATGCAACATACGTAGGTGTCACCCTAGTTGGAAAAAATGCCGGCGCACTGTGCACCCTTCATCCTGAATAGTTAGATTGCATCGGGATATGGATGAAGAGTGCACGGTGTGCCCCACACATAGAATATTTTTTTTCTAGTTGGAGTAGCTTGTTTTGGATAGTTTCTATGGTACATAAATTTTCAACCATATTTGTTTATGGTTGATATAGATATATTAGCAACTGGATATATATATATATATATATATATATATATATATATATATATATATATATATATATATATATATATATATATATATATATATATATATATATATATTTTATGGAATGCTTTATAACCACATGATAGAAATAAATGTGTGGTTGAGATTGTTTGGTGCAACAATTGATGCAATAAGTTTGGTACAATATCCCTCCCCTATATATATATATATATATATATATATATGTATATATATATATATAATTTTTTAAATTTTTTATAAACTAAGTAATTGTCATCATCATTCCAAGAAAATGTCAACATATAAAAACTTTAGTATATATAGTTTGGAAGCATTAAGAGCTTGCTGCTTGCCTTATCCAATGGGAACGATTATAATTAAAAATTTATTCTACAAAATTTTCAAGAAGTTATGTTCATGCAAGCGTACGTGTATTTTGAAAGAGAGGGGAGTCGTGACTCCTGCAATATCCATTTTTAACAAGAAGAAAACAAAGAGTATTTATATCACTGTACGAGCAAGGCCTGCAATCTTCCTTAGGAACATAATTATCGGTATGCTTGGATTGTGGATCCTCAGTAAACATTTCTAATTTTTATTTATTTTTCTAATTTTGGTCTTTTTCTTTCTGACTTTTACGCTTAATCGATAGCTGGCCGGCATTTATTTTGTTGCTTACTATTAGATTTATTTACTTGACCTTTACTAATTTGTAATGTTTGCTTGTTAAGAGAGTGATGTTATGTAATATTGTTTGCTTGAATGAAAGGGGGTTAATGGAAGGATCTAAACAGGGCCGGCCCAGCGGACTGGGTTGCCTTAGCCGAAAATAATTTTGGTTGCCCTTAAACTTTATTAAAATAATAATACATTTTATCAATATTGTGTTATGATAAGCAAGACAAGCTAGATTTGCCAATATCGTGTTCCAGTGAAGTATCATGTAATGCAAAAAAGTCTAATAGTGCTAAGATATCAGTGGAAGAAAACAATAAAAAAAATCTAGCATCTAACAACTCACTTGTCAAAAAATTGTAATATTTAAAAATGAAATACTTTATCACCAACCTCCATAATCTTTGTTCGTAACATCCAAGTATGAAGCAGGAAGAACCCACTAGACAGCTCCTTAGACACTATGCATTCGAAAGCAAGACTGAATATATTGATTTCTTTGCTTCTTCCGAGTGCATGAGGATAGATAAAAGAAAGGTAGAAATTGGACTTTTGGTTATTTGGCGGAGAGGTGCGGCCGTCTGGAAATATAGAAATTGGAACAGGTCTAGGGCTGATATGGATGAAGGGATTTCTTTTTTTTTTTTGAAAAGGATTGCCCTAACCCAGGTGGTTGCCCAGGTCCGGGGGGTTGCCCAAGCCCAGGGGCTTGTCAGGCTCACCCCTGGGCCGGCTCTGGATCTAAAGGAATAGTAGTTGGAGGAGAGGAAGTGAGGAAAGTGCACGTCGTCTACTTCCTCGGCCACGGAAAGGTCGAGCAGCCGCACCTCGTTCGCGTCCACCACTTCCGTCGCAATGGTGTTCATCTCCGAGGTCGATATTATCATCTTCTTCAACTTTGCCTTCTTCTAGTACCATTTTTTTCTTTCTTTGTCCTATGTCGTTCAAGATGCCAATCAAATTGCCAATCACCTCTAGTCCAAGTGAGTGAGGTGGAAAGCATCCGTCCCATCGAGTGATGAGAGTGGAGTTTGTTCTCTATTTGATAAATATAAGGACACGACAATGATACATGATACGAACATTTTCATACAGGCTCAGCAGGCTCAGCTAATACGGATACAACTTTCCTGTGTCTGTGCAAAAATGGATGTCATATGACTATTTTCCTCCATGGATCTGATAATCAATATGTACATGAATATAGATTTAAAGGTTTGATGTGGGCTAGTTGGGTTTTTCGGAAACTATATGTAGCTCCAAAAATCTCATCCTTCTGTGTCCCTCCACCACGTGGTATTTCATTATTGACCTAAGCAAATAGGGGAGGAGGTTGGGGGAAGACATGAGCGAATAGGAGAAGGCCACGTGGCGGAGGGACATGGAGGGATAGAATTTTGGAGATACATATAGTATTTTCCTTTGGAAACATACAGATTTTTGTTGCATGCATCTGTGCATAATGAACTAATTTTGTGAACAGATGTTAAGAGATGGCTATCATATCAGGGGAAAGGACATGCCAGACTCCTATTCCTGGTCTTATAAGAGGTTAGATCAGATATTCAGCCTTCCTCATTCTGTCTAATGTTAGAAAAACTTGGGATGTTGCATGGACACGAATATGATATAATACAACACGTTACAGACACGTCTATACGGGATTCTTATCGTGTCCTAATGTATTTTGGAATATCTATAAGATGTCCGACACGATAACGATACAAGGTTTGATATCATCTAGAGCTATGTGTGTAGGAAGTACAAATCGGGCTACGTGTGGCAAGATCTCAAGGACGATGACCTGATCACTCCCTTCTCCGACGACGAGTACGTCCTCAAAGGCTCTACTCCTCCGAGAACATCACGAAAACCTCTATGCGTAGAGGTGGACCAAGGTGGTATCTCACCCAAGACCCCTTCCCCGCCGGCACACTCGATATCGGACGTGTCGGAGGAGTTGGTCGGAGGTGCTTCTGCGGTCATCAAGATTGATCTGTGGAAGCAATTGCGGGAGCAGCAGAAGAGGCTTCGGGCTGAGGAGGAAGGAAAGACGACAGCTGCATCTTCTGTTAGCAGTGGCAAGAGGTACAGCGACGTCGGTGGCGGTGGTGCTTCCTACTGGTGGTCCGGTCGGAGGCCTTCGCTTTGCAACATCCTCAGCTGCGGTGCGGTGGACACGGACAGCTCGGCCTCGACGGTGCTGCAGCGGCCCAAGAATGATGTGCACGTCCGCAAGGGCTCCTAGAAGAGTAGGAATGATGCTGCCAGAAGTTCAGTTCCTACTAATCCTAGGTAATTAGCACGGACACTAAAAGTTGATCAATATTGAAATTTGTACTATCAATTTCTTGGGATTTTTGGGTCATTGCTTATGTAGGAAAAGCTCGAAAAAAAGATTTACTTGATCAAGATATGTCGAAGCATTCAAGCCTGAGAAATTGAACTCAACACATGAAATCATGTGACCAAATTTTGCTTCCATTTTTATTCTAGATCAACAAGTTGGGAAATATCAGACAACAATAGGTTACGTTTTTGCTCTATGAAAAATATCTTTATTATTAGTATTCAGCTATTGATCAGCAAGCAAATGTTTTGCATAGAGGGGTACCAAACGAACGGAAATTTTCACCTAAAGGATGCAAGCTATATAAAATTGTACCCAAAGCGCAACTTTTAAAATTTTTGCATATTCAGCACAAAAACGTCCTTTCGAATGGCTTTCTACCCTTTAAATTTTTTAAAAAAAAAGAACGTACAATTAACAGACCGTTAAACGACAACATAAAAGAATATATATATATATGTGGCTGCAAATGAGTTCGCGAGCTGCTCGAAACTCGACTCGATAAAAGCTCGTTTGTGCTTGGCTCGTTTGGTAAACAAGCTGAGCTCAAGCTTCATTTTCAAGCTCGTTAATTAAATAAACGAGCTAAGCTCAAGCTTAGAAGTACTCGGCTCGTTTGAACTTGTGAGCTGCCTTGTTTATGAGCTTGTGAGCTGGCTCGTTTAGAAGCTCGTTTAGGAGCTTGTTTAGAAGCTCGTTTGTTCTTTGTTGAATTCTAATTTTATATATGTTTGTATAACGATATGGTTGTGTGCATTATATATTTATATATCCTTAATAATTGATCTTAGGGAACTTTTTTAATTAAATTTTTATAAATAAATTGTTAACATTATATGTACTTGAATTCAAACCTAATTAGCTTGAAATCGAGCTCGTTAAGCTTAAAATCAAGCTTGATGAGCTCGAAATAAAGTTTAGCGAGCTTGAAATCTAACTTAATGAGCTTGATTTTGAGCTTATCAAACTTG
The DNA here is from genome assembly GCA_029216955.1 of Iris pallida. Lineage (NCBI taxonomy): Eukaryota > Viridiplantae > Streptophyta > Magnoliopsida > Asparagales > Iridaceae > Iris > Iris pallida. The sequence continues at coordinate 5,457,817 of JANAVB010021197.1, forward strand.
TTTCTCAAGCTTGAATCAAGCTTGCTTATCAAGCCAAGCTCGAGCTCAAACCAAGCCAAGCTCAAGCTTAATATAAACAAGCTCGAGCCAAGCTTAAGCTCTAAAATAAAAAAATTTACCAAGCTCGAGCTTGGACTCGAGCTCGATTAATTATAGTCAAGCCAAGCTCAAGCTTACAAAAGCTTGGCTCGTTTGCAGCCATATATATATATATATATATATATATATATATATATATATATATATATATATATATATATATATATATATATATATATATATATATATATCCAAGGAAAAACGTACTTCCGAAGGCGTTCTCCTGCGCTGACGTGGCCGGTTGTCTGCGGCGCAGTGGCTTTGCAGCCTTTGCCTAGTTGTGGGAAACTTTTAAGGCCGACTGTGGTTTGCAACATTTGACCTAGCGTTGGAGAGTGAGCATTTTTTGAGAGTGAGGGTTGGAGGTGTGAAAGTAAAAAGGACGGATGGGGTTGTGTTCTGAGTAGTAGGAATGAGTTTGTGTGCCGAGTAGGAGGAATAAAAGGAGAAGATAATGAGGAGAGGGAAGATCATGCGCTCACACTCGATCATGCGACAGTCGATCTGTCCATCCGACTACATTCACTGGGGGTTGAGGTTGTCCAATTTTAATTATGTGCCGCTCGTTGACATCTAGTTTCCATTGCCCGCTTATAGGTGTGAGAGATCTTCCTTCGGTTCTAGTCAAGTATGGCAGCTTGAGGTCTCCTATTTTACTTTCACCAGCCATTGGGAACTCTAATCAACTTTCATTTAACGGCAGGCGAGAAAGGATAGCAAGAAAGGTAGAAGGGGGGTTTGCTCCCGTTTCGGGGTTCTCTTGTGGACTGGCCTTTGCCTGTCGGAGGACACAGGTTCATGAGATCATAGCCCGAAAGGAACTTACGAAAGCCTGACAATAGGACTATTGGACGAAGGGGGTACTGAAAGGGGCTTTCTAGCTAGTTGAATCAAGAAGGGCAGCTAAAGAAGTCACAGAGGAAAAGGTTTAAGAACACGCTCCGAGATCCAACGAGAATTTTCGCGTAGCTTCTTGTCTTTGACATAAAGAAAGAAGGTTGTAATAACGAAACGGACATGTGAGAATTTTGTCCTTGCCTTGCTAGTTCCACAAGAAAGACATGGATGTATATGAAATACGCAAGAAAAGGATTTCGCATGCTTTCCATATAGGAATTCCCCTTGCTTAGTTTTCGCTCCGCTCGTGCGTGGCACTCCTTGCTTGCGGAGCGGCATACCGGAAAAAGAAGGATTGACTATTGAGTGCAACCCCCTAACTAGGAAGAAGAATGTTGCCCTCACCTCTATCTTCAACTAGAAAGCGGTTTCACGATTGCGCTTCGCTTCGAGAACAATTTCATTGCCACTGGTTAAACAACCGAATCTCCTAGATTCACTAATGGGTAGTATGAAAAAGAACAAAAGTTAAGAAAGAAAGAGAGGCGCCCGGAGGAAGTGATGGTGTCCCACTAATTCTTGTGCAGATTGAAACGATTGACTCCCGAGATCCGTAACCAAGGTTATGAAATCAAAGCCGCGGTGTTTGCTTCTTTCCTTCTTCCATTCACATAAGCCCGAGGGTGTCGGAGTTTACATCGAAAACAGAGGCGATGAGTGAAGAGCTGAAAGCTGAACTCACTCCCCCATACCACTAGCTGGAACGTACTGTCCTACCCGGACAGGAGTCGAGCGACGGAGCGGAGCGACAAAGCTGCAGCTAAGAAAATGTAGCTCCTGTTGCGAGCCCCACCCCGACGACTGAGGGGGGCTGCTAATGTAGCTACTGCTGCTAATCAGGTAAGTTTTAGTACGGGTGTAGTGAGCTCTTAGCGAGCAGCTAAACAGGGAAGGGGGTCCAGGGGGGAAACCATTCCCCCATACAGTGTCATAAGATATCTGCCATAAAATCCTTAGGGTTATGTCAGAGAGAGTGTAGCGAGTCCGACGAGCGGCTAACGAGGGAATCACGGGGTAATCCCCGTGAAAACACTATCCTTCTATTAAAAAATGAGCTATAAGCTCCGTTTTTTAATAGGGATAGCCATTCATACCAGAACAGGGGTCTAAATCGATTGTAGATCGATTATAGACTATCTGGGATGGTTTTGATATCGATCATAAACCATCTATGTGTCATGACATGCACATGCTCACGCATGTGTTCTATGCCGCGGGCGGGCACACATACCTGTGTAGCGCGTTACGCGCACACGTTCTTAACCCGTCCGCATACGCGAGCGTGTTCTTAAACCGCGCGCACCCTACTCTGCCTAACTGCCGGGCTTCACGTGCCCTACTTGCCTTCTCTGTATATCGATCAGTTCCACTTTTTGTTTCTCAACTTTTCTTCTTGGCCCAACGGCTCTTCCATAAGATGATCATTTCCTATTCCATTTTCCATGTCTTTACCGGGATGTGGATGTGTATTCCAAATTCTCTGATTTTGGAAGCAGTGGGCCTTTCTGGTCTTTGATGCTTCTTTTCCTACTGAGAAGGGGGATTCAACCACAGGGTTCCAGGCATGAAGCATTAGCAGTTCTCCTCCGGTCCAGCCCGGGATTGAAGACGCTATTCCGTTCCGCTTTGCCGCTTGAGAAGAATTTCTTTCTAAGCGTGGTTCAGTTCACGTAATCGAAAAATGCCTTTTTCCCCTGCGACTGATTGCCTAGCAGCTATGGTCAAAGATCCGAACCTATCTTTCTTAACAGATTTTTCTTTATAGCATGAATTAATGCTACTAGAGTAGCTTCTATCCGTTCATTGAGACTCACTATCGCTCGCCTTCCTTCACTCGTTAACAAGGGACAGATCCAACAGTTACAACCCATCCGGTACCGAACCCCGCTTTCACCACTTTTAGGTTCCCAGATCTAGAATAGAAGAGGCTCTTCGAGACCTGACTCAGAGGATTAGGATTCCAACTTCCGAGAATGCCCAGCTCAAAAGGACATCTACTATTATAGGTCGTTCACAGCCGGTAACAACAGATGCGAAGGGAAGCTAGGCCAAACCTGTCTGTGAATCTAGCTTACAACAAGATTCGAGTTCAAACAAAAGAAGGAGAAGCTGAAGAAAATTGAGGAAAGAAGAAAGAAGGAGCGGAAGAAGGACTCCCATTGTTAACAAATAAAATTAATATTTAAAAAAGTAATTTATTGATTATGTTCATGTTGATAATCTGATTGTATTATAGCAATGTTGAATACATTTTTCTATGCCAATAAAATGTTGAAACATCTACCAAAATATTGAATGACATTTTTGAATACATTAGTGGAAGAAAGCCTACCATCATGTTGATAATAATATGTTTAGATTATATTTTTAGTAGGTCTATCATGTCCTACTTTTATATTCGCCAAATAATAAAACCAAATTACATATTAGTATAGATATTGTATCATTTATGTTCATGAGACATATTACATATATAGAAAATTAATTAAGGAAAATTAATTATCTAAGAGTATTGCCTAACCGTAGTATATTTGAATTAATTACCTAACATAAAAAATTACAATGATTATTTCAGATGGCTAGTCAAAATGATGGAAGAATACCAGGTGGTCCTACAATAATCAACTTCCATTACTTTATTTCATGTAAAAAGCAACTTCACGAAAATCTTGACAATAAGAAACTTCAATGAAAATCTACAAAATTACGACGACAATAATTACTGTATTGGTTGATTTGTGCATGTTCTTTTGTTGTGTCCTATCCCACCACAAATCCTGCAATGGAGATCCCTTTGTCAACATTTCTCGCGTCATAATACTGTTCTTCTTCGGTCTTCCAGCTCTACGTCCAACAAGTGTGCTCTAATACCATCAAGCAAAGTTGTTATTGGTTTGTCACGCAAACTTTTGATCCAAACATTAAAACATTCAGCAATATTCGATGTGTTGATATCTAATCGTGGACACGGTGCATAAACAGTTATCCAGTGAGAAAAATCACAATTTTCATTGTTTGAACATACAAGCCAATTGAAGATATTTATATCTGCAGATTATATTCTTTCAAACCAATCATTCGCATCAACCTCATTATAGGACTGGACAAGTTTATCTAACCATTCTAGATATTTTCGTGTACCCGAACCCGAAAAATGACCTAACATATTTTGTTTAAAGTGTTGAATGCAAAAAAAAAAGGGAAGAGTTTGAAAAAATTTCTCGCATTCCACTAATTAATCATTTTTGTTTATCTGATATAAATGACATATTATCCCATCGTTCGAAAAAACTTTTAAAATACATTTTCAGTTTAAAAACCATGTCCATGAATCAGTATTTTTTTTCCAGCAACACAATAAAAAATGAGATATAATTGGTGTTAGTAGAAATATTTCCAACTCTGTATTTAGATTCTAAAATTAAAATATAAATAAATAAATAAATGATACTGAGACTTGAACTTGGTTCAATGTCCTTAAGACAATATTCGCCCCGTACTGGTGCTTACAGTTTAATGACGATTAGTCTACCAGGATACAACGGTTCTTCCCTTCGGTAGAAGCACTTCATACCGTAGGAATTCTTCGAAGCAATATTTGTAGCCCTCACTCTTTTAGACTTAATACTAGATGATGGATGAATTAATTGTGTGTTTGATTCATTCAAGCAGCACTTGTGCTTTTATAGAAATAAAGAGATACGATGGAAAGGTCACACCTTTCCAATAAATAGATTCGTACACCTCTTCAGAGATTCGTTGCCATAGATTCGTTGATAGAAATAATTAATATTATTATTACAAATATACAATCACTTTTTTCAACAATTGGTAGTTTGAATCATGAGCACAAGCAACAAATAAATTACCTTGATATCTAGATGTAAGAATAGTAGCATCAATACTAATAACAGATAAACAACCACTTAAAAAATCATACATACAAGCTTTGAAACAAATAAAAATTCTTTGAAATACATTATTTTCTATCGTTTTTAGAAAATATTTGCTTCCGGAATTGATTTCCATAATTGTAAAATCGTATTTTTCAAGACTACCATATGCATCAACATAACTACCGTTAATTTCAGATAATGCAAGTTTCTTAGCTCTCCAAGCTTTGGAATATGTAATATGCAAACGATGATCTCTAAGCATATCACGTACAATATGTGCTGGACTATAGGAGTTGTCATCTCTGATTTTAGCAATTATTTTATTTCTTACCCATGCAGTAGTAGCTAGTGGATGATGTCCTCCTGTAAAATTGTATCTAATTGCTAAGTCACTAGTAAAATTTCTAAATTCATAAGGAGAATTAAATGGTTTACAAACAAATAATTCGGAAGTGGATGCATCTAAATTATTATCATTAGACAAATAATAATCTAGACCTTCAACTAAAATATCACTATTTTCATCGTCAACATCCTTATTTTCAGTGTCAACGTTCTTTTCAATTTGGTTTATAGCGCTAGGACCGACATGAAATTGATCTTGGTTATTACAAAAAGGTGGACTACTGGAAATGATAGTTGTGTTTGTATTTGATACTGAGGTATTAATGTAAATTTTAATACAAGATGAACCTAAACTATTTTGAACAATAAAATTTCATACTTCTTCACTATCTATTATTAAAAAGTATATGTAAAAAACCACCTTATTGTAAATTCATAACTAATGAAAAAACGATCACTAATAATATTACGTAAACTTGCTAATGTGATATTATAATAAGTGAAAATAAGATAAGTACTACCTCCTTGGTAAGATAATTCATCTAGTAAACCTCCATTGTAGCAAATTATTGTTAAATTTTGATCCATTGTCACAAACTTTTCGAACAGAACGTAGCTTAGAATCGGATGCTGAAAATGAATGTTGGAAACAGCTTCTGAAGAATAGCTTAAGAAGAGATGGTGGAAGAAGAAACCGACGTAGATAGTTGCTAGTTGAATAGTTTCTGTCTATACTGGAAGAAAGAGAAGAACTGGAAGAAAGAGAAGAAGTGTACGAGAGTCCGTATTCGGTGGGTTAGATAATATATAAAGATGAAAACTACCCATTACCAAGTGAACATTAGCTACCCATCCCACCCAACAGCCCATCCTAGCATGTACCCAACCCACCCAAAGCCTATTCATCTACACATATCCATCCCATCCAACAGCAGCCAAAATCAATTCCCCCCCATAAATAAATAAAACATCATTTCCCTTCCCAAGGGTATTTTTCTTGTTTATATTTTTCCCCTCTCGCTTCTCGACGGAAAGAGAGTTTACGGATGTCGCATAAAATAATTTAAAATTTTTTGAAACACCTTTCATAAAAATGTTATGCTATTTTTAATTTATTATATATGATAGAACGTTCTTTGGAAAGGCGTTCTTATGCTTCATGTACAATTTTGGTAAAGTTTATGGTTTTAGTATAATTTTTAATACCTTTTTACGCTTTGGCTGAAAAATTTAGAATAATAATGGTTCAAAGTTGCTAATGATTTCAACATTCATTTGGTCAAGATGATTCCACATAACAATATAGTCTGTATCATTTATTGACCAACACTTTTGCAGCATAAAGCATCCTACAGTTTTAGCTTTGCTTGCGTTTGGTAATCAACGAGTCCTCCCTATTGTTATGGTCTTGTTCTCTTCACATTCCCCAAGTTTACTGTTCAATTAATATCCGAGGGTCCTCTACACATCCTTGGAAGAAGGTTTTATTCTGCTCATCGATCTACCAGTTGTTATAACCATAGTTTGCAATATCTTGACATGTTCCAATCCAATACTGAATAAAACATTAGAGATCCAACAAAAACTAATTAAACAAAAAAGACAATAAAGATGTATAACGATAGTAAGGTTATAAAAGCATGTAAAAAATATTATCTACCGCAGGCAAATCAATCACCAGACTAATATTTCATTCAATTTCGAAACCACTAAAAATAATACAAAAAATACTTAAAATTATGCCTGAATGTATAAATATTTTTTAAAAAAAACTTAAATAATTATTTTGTTTTCGATACCAATAAATTTGATACTCTAATCCGAAACAGGCAATAATGCCAAAACTAATGATCCCGACACTCATAGGAAGAGTCCGATACCGATACCAATACCAAATTGAATATCGACACTAGAAACTTTGGTCATAACAAGCCTTTATAGTTACCAAACTACCAACCTGATACAACATAATGACTATGCTCCCATTCTCCAGTTGCCTGCATCAACAAGTTTCAACAAAATCCGACATAACTACTAGTTGCAACTGAGCATAGACTAAAGACTAAACTGAAACCAATATAAAGCTCTAGACAGTACAAATATCACTCAAAAGACGAAATAAAGAGAGTTGGTCCTCAAGCTTTCAAATCAACATGTTTCTCCAGCACAAAATTCTTCCCAACTATTCCCCTACTAAATGCTAAAACCAGAAAAGGTCTAAAACCAACATTAATAAGCAAAACAATGTTTGACGCATCATATGAAACGTTAACAAAAAGCACCACCCAGTATTAAGGCAGGTTGGAATTTGGCAGCAGAAGCATCATCGGAGCCGCCTTGCTTCTCTCTCGGACTCCAAAAGGGTAAGTATATCACCCTCCCTAACAGGCCCCTTTACGTTCCTCATAATGAGCCGGTTTTGATCGTCCAAGAACTTGACCCTGACTTGAGTAACTTGACCCCTTGAACCGGTTCGGCCCATAACCTTCACTACGACCGCAAGCTTGGCTTGAGTATCCATGCTGCATAGAGAACAAAAACAAATAAAACTAGTTGTAGATTGGGGGGGGGGGGGGGGGGGGGGGGGGTGAGAAACTAGTCTTCATGACAGATGTGATACATTTATAAATGGACTCGACTAATTTATAAGCAGTGGTGGAGAATCAGAGTTGTCACAATTGGATTTTTCATCAAGCTCTCTTGGAAATAATTGTGTAACTTCTGCTACTTGTCATATTCAATCTTCTAGCTACTTATTATTGTCTACCAATGTAATGCATGTATTGTAGCAACATTATTATTATGATTTAACTATAAATACCTAAATGCATGCCATCATGCATCATTAAGCAAGTCATGACTAGCTCATGTCTTAAGAGCTTCCTTGACACTTGCAGCAAAGAATTTGATATCGATGACTTAATAATTGACTAATCCCTAGTGTGCTAAACATTAAGTAAAAACGGACCATCTATATATGGCAAATAGAATTGATAACAAGTTCCACAAAATTTCAAAACACAATCTTAGCATGTTCAAAGTTCAAACAGTATAACATAGACAAGCAAAATCTCGTACAAGCATGCCTCATTTAACTACTTCGAGGTCAATTCATCGAGGTTCTTCCCAGCTGATTTATTGGTTGACCAATATATAGAGCCGGCTTGACCTGACAATCTTAGATGCAATCCCAAACGTCAAATCAAGAAACTAAGTTGGGCATCAAAACTGGAACTCTAGATTATCATTCCATACCACTAACCAGTATTACCAAACAATGGTTTAAAAGGGAAGGATCAAGAAAGAGAAGCATCTTGCACATCCTGCTCGTAGAGAGACGAAAAGAGAAACTAAAAGCACCAACTAAAAAGAGATACATATTCCTCTCTTACGATAGAAATTAACAAGAAAGTATCAATAGATAGAATAAGTTACAGTATACAAACTATAAACATCAAGTATGAAGAGTACGAGGAAAGAGTAATATAAGAGTGTATGTAGCTTGCTGGGGGCAACTTTGGAAAGGATAGAAAAGAAGATTGGCATCATTGAGAATTTGATCAGGATTAGGATCACAATCATTGTGTTTAATTTCTCATTTAATACTGAGGCCCTCATTCCATCAACAGATATAGTGAAGTCAATATGCCCACTTGCTCAATAGACTAAACCATGGAGTTAAAAAACAAATGAAGGGCAAAGAAGGGCACTTTTTAGAATAGTCGTCTAAAATGATGATTTTTCAACCGTTGGTCAGCAGGACGGACTTAATGAATAGAGTTCACATGGATAATATCATAAATTGGCACATGATCCATCTACAAAAGCAAGATTGTTCTAGTATTGAATAATGAGTGAGACAATTGTGTCATTGCAAGTTTGCAACCTCCACAAATAAAGATGAAAAAAGAACATATATAATATAGATATATATTATATATATATATATATATATAGTGTTCTAAATGGCGGCCACCTAGTCCGACTAGGCGGTGCCTAGGCGCTAGGCGCTCTCTCTCCGCACCGCTTTTCAGTAGACGGTAGAGTAGGCGGCCAACGGAGGTTGGCCGCATCGGCGCGAAAGTGAGGCGGCATAGGCGGACACCTAGGCAGAGCAATACCTAACAAGATTTTTGGCCAGAAAGGTTTTGTAAGCATTATGGGCCTATGGTTCACTTTTACAAAACTAAAACTTTTAAATCTTCGTTCTACAACTTAGTTATGCATGAAACACCCTTAAAATATGCAAATTATGCAAAAAAATAGTGGTAAAAAGTAAAAATGTTCAAAATGTAACGACGGCCTACGCGGCGTCTAGGCGGACTCTCTCCACCGCGCACCCGCCTACCGCCGTTTAAAACCTTATATAATAATAATAATAATAATAATAATAATAATAATAATATAATAATAATAAACCATTTATTCCATTCCATAGTTATTAAAAATGCGTCTAGGCTCATGCATGGGAAAAAAGCTACCACTATGGGGACGTTTTGTACGCGGAATACTATCTAGACGGAAATTCGATATCCCTGGATATCAAATTTTCTGGAATTAAACTCCCCGGAAAATTACATTCACATGTTTGGAGAATATGTAAATAATACCAATACTAGGAATATATAGTTCATATAAAAAAACATAACATTTGCGATTGATGATTAAATATATTTAATAGTTTTTACTCTTCGTTAGTGATTTTTATAGTGTAGTTGGTTAAGGTGATATGTTAGTATTCAAGAGAACATGGTTCAAATTCTATTCATATTGTAATTTTTTTTTACTTATAATAAATTAATTTTTATGCCTGAATCTATATTGAAACCAACTCAAACTCACCCTGACGTGACAAAGACAAAACATGGAAACAAATTTTTTACTCAGATATTCTTAAAAACAAAAGACAAATCTTAAAGACAAATGAAAAAAAAAAGTTTAAAAACGAGAGGAAAAATGAGAAAAAGAAAAAAAAGAAATAGACAAAATTAAAAAGAGGAAAAAAAGAAAATTAATAATTTATTTAAATACCCTTAAGGAGTAAGGATATGATTAAGATGTTTTACAGACAAATTATTTAACCGGATATTCAAAATACCGAGAATAAATTGTTATAAGCCAAACTAAACATGGAAACAAGTTTCCACCCTAAATCTGCCCGGGAATAAAAAAATTCGGATACCAAACAACCCTAAGGGAGATATACCTTGCTTTTGTTAGTCACGCATAGGGGGATTTACCTTGCTTTTGTCACACATGCATGACTAACCTTACACAAGGACCAAACAACAACATTGACCGTATCCTTATATCTAGGTTTCAAATAGCACTAAAACTTGCATGTTTTGTTGAGAACAAAAGCAAGACAACATGGAACAGAGCAACACAAAGTGGAGGGGCTATGTTCTTACTACTATGCTAATTTTGTACTTTGTATAAGCCCAAAGGACCTCAACGGCTAAGTGCACTTTTTCGAGTCGGGCAACTCGGAGAAGCCAATTAGGTGCAACACTTACGAGGCCCCAACCTCATAAAACCATTTCTCAATAATAAACCATTTACTTAAAATTGACATATGCAAACCTACGTAAATCAACCAGGACAGTCAAAGAAATTTGACGACGCACAAAAGTAAAAACCATAGTTAAGAACTTACGATCAATGATAAGAAACATTCTGATCTTATAAATTCCTATGTAAATATGGTTATATTTTAGATATTTGACAAAACTTTGTACAATAATCGTGCAGCTCCATTAAATAATTTTTGAGAAAATTTGACTGGCACTCCAATTAATTTATCCATATTTAAGGTGCACCCACACAATTACAAGAATGCACGACACCCCCACTTTTGACGAAAACCGTCCATCTCTACCGGTCAACTTCTTTGACCATTTTTTGGGACAAAAATACCCTCGTTGTCTTCTCCATTTCCTATGCCCCTACCCAACCCCTGCACCCCCACCCCACCCCCATTGTTGCCGCCGGCAGCCCTCCTCTCCGCCGCTGCCACCGTCTTCCGCTCATCCCCTTCGCCGCCGCGTCCCCCTCCGCGACCACCGTCTGCCCGCTCACCCCTTCTCCCGTCGTTGCCATCGTTTGCCCACGACCCCCCCTCCGCAGCGCTGCCCTGCGCGACCCGGCCCCTCCGCGTCCCCTCCTAGCAGCAACGGCAACGGCGCGGCATGAGCGGGGAAGGGGGGGGGGGTGTTTGGTGTTTGGCTGCCCCCCTGCCGATCGCCGGCGAACAGACGCGACCACCGCCTGCATCATGGACTGCTTGGCCCGGACTACAGACCCTGCAGCTTGCGGTAGATGGCGGCGCGCAGCTCGGCGGTCCGACGTTGGGGGTGTAGCGCGTGTGCCCTGACGGATGGCGGCGATCCCGACCTCGACGACGGCTCTGCGGTTCCGACGTCAGGGGTGTAGCGCGTGCTGCCCCTCTCCCGACCGTCCGGCGAGGAGGAGGGGAGGGAGGCGGGGGTTTGGCTGCCCCCTCCCGACCGCCAGCGAGGACGAGGGGGCGGGAGGTGGCAGGCCGGGGAGAGATGGGGCGCCGCGGGGGACGGAGGTTTCGGCTCGGACAGAGAAAATGGAAGAAGACAAGGGTAATTTAGTCAAAAAAAAAATAGTCAAATAGGTTTACCGTTAGTAGAGGACGGTTTCGTCAAAAGTGGGGGTGTCGTGCATTCTTGTAATTGTGTTGGGTGCACCTTAAATATGGATAAATTAAGGAAATTTTTGAGTGGCACCCCACTTGATTTACCCTTATTTAAGGTGCACCCCACCACTTTACACAAATGAATAATACCCCCCACTTTCTTTACACAAATGAATAATACCCCCCACTTTTGACGGATTCCGTCCATATTGGACGGTCAATTGGGTGACTTAATTTTTTTTGACAAAAATACCCCGTGTTGTCTTCTTCCCCGTGTCTCTCGCCACTGCACCCCCGACCTCGCCGACGTCCCGTCTTACCTCGCCGCTGCCACCCCCCTCTCCGACCTCGCCGCCCCTCCTCCGACCGCCGCAACCTCCCTCTCCGCTCCCCCTCCTCTCCCCTCCCCATCACCAACACCACCACCACCATCACCAACACTGGGATTGAGATGTGACAGTAATGGTAAAACATATCAATAAGAGAAATTTTGCTAAGAATTGAGATGCTTCCACTATTAGCATAGTTTGCTAAGAATTAAGTATCAATCAATTGGAATGGAAAGGGAAACGTGCACGAGCAAAATTGGTGTTCCAATCCATCAAACAGGACCACCACAATTTGTTTGAATGGAAGATGATGGGGGCAGCGAAGCTTTCTGAACCACAATTTAATGGAAGACGAGGGCTAACACAAATTGGTGATGGTGGTGGTGCACAATTTGTTTGAATGGAAGATGATGGGGGCAGCGAAGCTTTCTGAACCACAATTTTAATGGAAGATGAGGGTTAACACAAATTGGTGATGGTGGTGATGGTGGTGATGGTGATGGGGAGGGGAGAGGAGGGGGGAGCGGAGAGGGGGGTTGCGGCGGTCGGGGGAGGGAGGGGCGGCGGTCGGGGAGGGGCCGGTGGTGGCGGAGGGTGGGGGATCGGCTTGGGAAGGGGGAGGGCTTGAGAAGACGGAGGTATTTTGGTCCCAAAAAATAGTCAAACCCTTTGACCGTCAGTTACTGACGGAAACCGTCAAAAGTGGGGGATGCCTTGCATTATGGTAAAGCAGTGGGGTGCACCTTGAATTGTGGTAAATTAAGTAGGGTGCGACTCAAAATTTCTCTAAATTAAGTGGGATGCCACTCAAATTTCTCATAATTTTTTTTTAGCGGCGGCACCAAAATCATGGTCTTGGTGTCGGTGAAATTCTTTTAGGGTTCATCTGGTTTCTTAAATCAGAATCAACATTTTGTATGACCTCCACAACAAAATATGAAGAAATTGTAACAAACAATAAGTTTAAACTAATTGATCAGAAAGAAAAAAAAAAAACTACAAGAGAGAGTAGTTCTTACGCCCTTCTTTGACTTTTGATGTGCAGACGGCTCTGGATTGGAAGAACCCCAAAAATACCCAACTCCAATGCTTTTATATAGCTACCTTGCCTTACGGAATTTACAGTCTTATCCTGGTAATTTAGCATAGGGGTCCCCCCAAAATCCCGATCCGCCGAAC